>CM074719.1:580458066-580968066 GCA_037306005.1 Rhinophrynus dorsalis
ACAAACAAAAGGGTCCAATGGGGTTGGATACAGAAGTACAAAGGGATACAAAGTGGGATAATGGCTTCATAATTGGATCAGATGGGGCATAATTGTATATTACTGATATATGACTTTCTCTAGTCTTCATCACTCTAGTGAGTGTTGTTTTTTTCTTTGCTATTAAATTTACAGTGATACCATGTGTCATAGAAAAAGCAGGAGTAAAAATTACACCTTTATTGCCTGAGTGGCTCTAGGGTGAAAGCTTTAATTATATTAGGTCTCTTCTTCAGGCATTATAAGAATGAAGTCCATTCTTAGTATGCCTTAAGAAGAGATCTAGTGCAGGGCTTGCATCAGAGTAGAATTAGCCTGATGGAACAAGGTTGGACTGTCAAAGTAAAGTGTGGTTCTATGGCTACCAGCGAAACCAGTCATGGGGGTGGGGTGTCAAACAGTGTATAGAGGGAATCTTTGGTTTCCAGTGGACAGGGAACAAGGCTGGTGTGGTCCCTCAGTGTGCATGGGGATCTATGGTTACCAGTGGTCTTGGAACAAAGCTGGTGGGGTCATTGAGTGTATGTAGGGAACTAGCTACCAGTGGGCAAGGGAACAAATCTGGTGGGGGGGGCATCATGGTGTATGGCTGCCATAGGGACAGGCTGAGGTAGGATTTTATTTAGTTTTTCATTATTTTTTGATGCATTTTTTTTTTTTTTTTGTATTATTAGAATGTTTTTCTTTATGTGTTTTTTTTATGTCTAAAACTCTGAGAGGCTACCAGTTTGCTTACTTTTCCTTCCATTATGCGATTAGTATTATTAATAGTTTTTTTGCACTTGGTATTTTCTTTGCACTTCTAAACTGGGGGATTATCGTTAGGAAGTATTTTGGTGTTTGTGTTATTATTATCGTTAGGAAGTATTTTGGTGTTTGTGTTATTATTAGTGCACGTATGCACATATTTTTTTGTACTCTCATATGGAAGGACTAGATATATATGCCTGCTGTTGAATTGTTTTTTCATGATGTATGTTATCACCTAATTTATTATTTGTAGATGGTACATTTTTGGTATTGATAATATTGATAATGCATTATATGTATCTGTAGGCTTCAAACTGGTTTTGCCTCCTCTACGTTGGTGTTTTGAACTGCTTTTAAAGTCAATAATTTTTTATGTGTTTTTTGTATCAGTATAATTTAATTATGGTGATATTTGTACTCTTGCTATGAGTGCCTCTTTTTATGGGACTTTCTTTTCACTTGGTGAGTTTGCTCTCTTTGAGTTTCCCGTTTCCAAAATTCTATTCTTGGTTAAAGTGAGAATATGCATAAAAAAGAAACAATAAATAATTATTAGTGTGTAGTCATCAGCTCTCCAAATGGGTGTAATAGATCTCAGTCCACAAATAGACATTTCTTTTCACAAACAAAAGGGTCCAATGGGGTTGGATCTCCAAGGGGATACTAAGGTACAAAGGACTACCAGTGGGATAATAGCTTCATAATTGGATCAGATGGGGTATAATTGTATAATATATATCTGCCTTTCTCTTCATCACTCTATTGAGTGTTGTTTTGCTTTTGCTATTAAATTTACAGTTTCTGTTAATACTACACTGTGGTCTTCTGTATGTTGTCTCCCCCTTCCTATATCTTTGGATTCTTATGCACATGTGCATGATATAAAAATCAATCAAGAATATAGCACTATGTTGGACTAGTGGTGTATCTTTTCAACTCTTAGGATGATAGTGACATCGCTACTGTTATTGGTTTTTTTTATGGAAGTATTTTATCAGGAAAACTACATTGAGATTGTCTCTTGTTTTCAGGTATGCCCTGGCTACTCATTTTATCTACCTCAGGATGAAAGGCTGAGTTGACCTTGCTGGGACTAGAACCTGCAACCCTTAGGATTGAACAGATTCTACAGCTGGTGCATTAGCTCACCCTGATGAGTCATCTCACCAGTTCTAACAAGTGGTAGATAGTTAATAAGTGTTATTGTTAATCCATGGGTATTATTTTATAATGTGTGTTCATGGATACTCACCTTGAATGATTATTAAAGGATAACTGTCTCCTAATATTAACCCCACATGTACCTTGCTATGGCCAGAAAATCCTAATAGCCCCTATGTACTTAGCCATTACACCATGCTTTAAACCTTTGAGTTCCAGTGCAATGTGTTGCATACCCCTTTGGTATTTAAAGGGTTAAGTGATAACATCTTCAATCCGGCCTGGATTTCTTGTCTGTGGAAGCAGATATGATAGTTGCTAGCAGAACTACAAGACCTCAAACTCTGCCCACAGTAACCTTAACCCTTTAAGGTCTAGAGAAGAGGTTTTCAACCCATGTCCTCAGTGCTGCCTAACAGGCCCTGCTAGAACACAGGTGTGTTGATCAGAGGTTCAGTCAATTTGATTAACTGACCTATTCTCTAACAAGGACAACCCCACATCCTGGCCTGTTTTTGGGCCGTGATAGCAGGATTTGAGACTCACTGGTCTAGAGGGATGTGCAGCTGATCCCTCGGCAATGCAGTCTGCACCACTTTGGTTATTAATGGGCTGAGTAGGCTTATGCATACAATCTGCTTCAATTTATCTAAGACCGACTGAAGGTATTACTCCTTGAATAAAGGCTAAAGGGTAAAATCCATTAGGGCCATTAGGATTTTCTGGCCATAGTAAGGTAAGTGGGAGTTTATTATTAGGAGGTGTTCTCCTTTAATTGTGATATCACCCCACAAAATCATGTCTAGAATTATAATCTCTGCATAACTTATTATTATTCAGCAAGTGAAATTGTAATGTTCTATTACACGTTTCATGAAGATAAATGAAATGAATGGATTGTTTTTTTTGTAACATTAAGTAGCATCTTCTCTGTGTGATGCTAAAATCATATTACTTACACAGAAAGGCTTTCTAATTATGGGGGCAAACCAACTATAATAATAATAATAATAATCCTTTATTTATATAGCGCACACAGATTCCGCAGCGCTTTACACTCATATTGGTATACCATCAGGACTATCCCCAAATCCTCAATAAGTTAAATGTGGGTTTTAAATAGGGATGTCTCCAATGCATCGCAAAGCAAGGGCGTTAAAAGACCCATTTAAATCAATGTGAATTTTAGGGAATTTTATTTTCCCAATATGGTGCAGTTTATGCCAGAACTGCTCCAAGGTGGGAGATGCACTAAGGATCGATGCAATGGCAAAGTGTGTCTGGCAGTGTGTGGCTATCATTTCGCCATGGAGAATTGGAATCTTCACCATAAGAACTATCTGTGTAAGGGAAGGACACTTCAATCATTACCAAAAAAGGGCTGGCATAATGTTAATGATGTGTTAAGGAGGGCAAATTAGGGGTGGGCAGAGAGGATGAGCTCAGACCTCAGCACCAAGAACACCATCATTGCTTCCATAACCCTTTGTCAGAAGGGTATTCCACGCATGTGCACTGTCTCCACACTTCGTCCTGTGAGGGTTGGGGAAGTGCTTTCCGTATTTATTTTTTGTTCTTGTTTTAATAAAAATATTGATTTTACTGTATCTGTACTTGTCAGTGTCGCAATGGCTACTACGAGTATTAAATCGCCCTCCTTGATTCTAATCAGGTTGTAGGCTGCCCACAAATCAAGCTTTGTGAAAACTGAGGAGACCTTCAAGTGGTCGAAAAACTCAGTTATCAATGGAATGGGGTACGCATTTTTAACCATCAGCTTGTTTAGACCTCTATGGTCAATACAAGGTCTAAGCTCCCCATCATTTTTCTTTACAAAAAAAAATCCTGCCCCCGTGGGAGAGGAAGACTTCCTGATAATTCCTCTGGCTAGCCTCCCCCTTACTGAATACCTCACAGAACGACTGGTACTCTGAGGGTATAGAGGGGGAGGTACACAATATCTTAGTGGGTTGCTTTAGACAAGACTTCTTACAATAATCGGACCAAGATATATCACAGGTTTTCCAGTCCATTCTGGGGTTGTTTGTCTGATGCCAAGGAAACCCAAGAATGACGGTATAGTGTGGAGACTGAATGACCTGAAGCTGTAAGGTCTCCACATGGAGAGCTCCTACTCTAAGAGACAACGGACAGGTCTCATGTGTGACATGGGATGGTTGTAATGGTCTACCATCAATCACCTCAATAGCCAATGGAGAGACACGAGGCAACAAGGGAATATTGTGCTGCTTAGCGAATTCGCCATCAATAAAATAACCTGCGGCTCCTGAATCAATCAGGGCTGGTGTCACATCAGAGGAGGCTGCCCAAGATATTGCCACCTGTAAAATGGGTTTGTTTTGCTCTTGGTCTGGGGACTGATTTATGCCACCTAGGATCTGTCCCCTCAGTGACCCTAGGTGAGTGTGTTTCCCGGATGCACAGAACAAACCCGTAACATATGTCCAACCTTACCACGGTACAGGCATAGACCCTCTCTTCGATGGAAGGACCGCTCCTCCCTGGACAGGTGTGTAAAACCGACTTGCATGGGCTCAGCCCTACTGACCTTGGCACTAGGAGGCATGGGAGGCAAGAGAGGCATGGGTGGGAGCCCCAAGTTTGCTGCTAGTCGAGACACAAGTCTTGGCTTACGGTCTTTAAAAGGGGATCTTTGTCTGATGTGGGTATCAATCAGTATAGTAAAGGAAATAAACTGATCCAGATCCTCAGGCAGCTCACAGGCTCATCCTTGATTGTATTATTAAGCCCTTGTGAGAAGGCTGCCACCAGAGCCTCATTGTTCCAGCCTACCTCTGAAATTCAATAGCATATTCTGCCACTGTACAGGTGCCCTGGCGAATGCTCATCAGTTTTTTTGCGGCAGAGGTTGCTCAGCCTGGAACATCAAATACTTTACGAAAGGCATCCACAAATTCCATGAAGTTAGAAGTTATGGGTTTGGCCGTCTCCCATACTGGATTGGCCCCGCCAATGCTTTGCCGGTCAACAAATTTGTTCTGGAATAAATTAGGTACCAGTTCCAAAAAAATTCCGAGCTGATTTATAAATCCACAACACAACATAAGTTCCCCATCATATCTTAGAGGGAGTGGAGCTGAGATCGCTCAGGCCACACCCACAAGTTAGAATGGGTAAGAGTACATTTGAGACTCCCTCATAATTTTGAGCAGTTGCCTACTCTGCCTAACGGGAAATCCAGCCCTGTCCAGGGTGTCACCCCTTTGAAAGACAGAGAGGTATGCAACACACTGCAACTATTGAATTCATTGGGTCTTTTTTGGAATTTCTCTCTGGCCATTATGAGTGGTAATCAATATGTTAAAGAGGAACAATTCTGAAGAAAATTAACTGCATCATAGGGGAGAAAAGGAAAATTCCAATGATTTCAATTAGGCCTTTAACCAAAATACTGCTAGAGAGATATCCAAAGCAACCTTGAGACTTGTAGAGTAGGAATGATACCTTTATTGGCTAACTGTCTCCAGGATGCAAGCTTTCAAGACAACTTAGGTGTCTTCTTCAGGCATAATAAGAATTAACCCTCATTCTTATTATGCTTGAAGAAGACATCTACATTATCTTTAATGCTTCCATCCTAGAGCCACTCAGTTTTAAGACATCTTTATCCACCTCCTTCTTCATTCTACCAAACCTCTAGCCATCATCATTCCACCTACCAAACTTCATCCTTCCTTCTACCAAACCTTTCTCACCCATCCTCAGTCCTTACAAACTCTATCCTTCCTCTTACCAAACTCCCTTACCTTCCTCCTATCAAACCTCAGTCACCCATCCTCCGTCCTAACAAACTCCCTCATTCCTCCACATACACCTCTCTGTCATACTGCCTCCCACGAAACCTCTATCATGCATACTCCATCTTATAAAACATCTATCATGCATCCTCCCTCCTAACAAACTCTGTCCTGCCTCCTACCAAATGTAACTCAGTCATTTTCCCTCCCTACAAACTCGGTCCTGCACAAATGCCGTCCGGCCTCCTAACAAATCTCTCTCAGTCATGAGCCCTGCTAACAAACTTCTCTCACTCATCCACCCTCCCATCAAACTCCGTTTTGTCTCCTACTAAATCCCTCTCAGTCGGGTGGATGACTGAGAGAGGTTTGTCAGGAGGCAAGACGGAGCTCATAGGGAGGCAGGGAGAATGACTGAGTGACATTTGGTAGGAGGCAGGGCAGAATTTGTTAAGAGGAGGTACGAGGGAACATGCATGATAGAGATTACATAGAAGGCAGTATGAATAAGAGAGGTTCTTAGAAGAGAGCATTGGGTGACAGAGGTTTGATAGGAGGAAGGAGGGAGTTTGGTAAGAGGAAGGAGGGAGTTTGTGAGGATAGGGGATGAGTGAGAGAAGTTCGATAGGAGGAAGGAAGGAGTTTGGGAAGAGGAAGGATGGAGTTTGTAAGGATGGAGGATGTGACAGTGGTTTGGTACGAGGAAGGAGGGAGTTTGGTAAGTGTAATAATGATTAATAGAGGTTTGGAAGGAGGAAGAAGGAACAATGAAGTATAAATGTTCTAATATGGCCACCATACAGCTAGCCAATAAAGGTATAATTTCTATTCTACCAGACACGGTACTACACTTTACACAAAACAACCTTTTGCACAGTTGGTTCTCCGTAATTGCTCCTCTTTAGATTACTGAAAAAGAACCTTGGTTTGTTCAAGAATGCTCCAATTTTTAGTTTATCATCCTCAGTGTAAGGTAACTCCTTGAGTGCTACAGAGGTCTCCAGTGCATTCAATGGGTTAAACTGAGTAGAGATGTCTACACAAGCAAATGTTGTTTTTACCCATGCCACAATTGGCCCTTAATTTAACTTGGATATGCAATTCCCATGTTATTTTATGTTCTGTTATGTCATTTGACAGCGTCTGAATAATAGAAATTATTTATACAATAAAAGGGATAAGACATATTTATGATCTGTAGCTGGTCATGACTGACGGTGTGTTCTGCATTTGCGCCCTTATTATTTTATTGTCTCATCTTTCTCAAGCAACCTGCTCACTCTTATTTGTGCTGTGCTGTTGTCCTGTGTTGACGTCTCATCATCAGGTAGCCCAGGTTTAAAAAAACAAACCCACACAGGCAGAATACATTTTAAAAAACTAACAAATTCAGGATTGAAATATATGTAGTGCACTGATGTTTTTGTTAGTACACAAGTAAAACTAAAAGTCGGCCACTGTTGGGCCATCATAAGAATCTCATTTATGTACTAATATATACACCAATATACAGTATACTGGTGTATGTTAATACAGAAATGTGTTTTTTTATGATTACCCACCCCTGAGAATACTTTTTTTAAACATAGTCGGGGGGACCGGCCAGAGGGACAGGGGGGCAAATGCCCCCTTGGCCGGACATATGTCTGGGCCAGTGGGCCACTGCCTCACTTAATCTCCATATTGTTGCTATAAATGGAGCAACACTAGTGATACCACAGAGCTTACAACTGAAATGGAGAGACACAAATAATACCACAGATCTACAATCCAAATCAAGGTACACTAGAAGCATAACTCATTTCCTTTGTAATCTCTATACAATCTTTAGTGAAGGCTACTTAAATTGTATGCTCTATAGTATCAGTAGTTTAGCCCTTTTCATTGTGAGCTAATATTAATGCCACATTTAAAATTAACAAAAGGGGGTGGGCTGGGACAGTGGGCTCAAATGATAGAAATGGGGAACGATTATATTTGACCCCCGGGCCACAAGTTGCCACCCCCACCCTGAACATAGCTGCTAACATATACATAAATGCATGCAGCGAGTGTACAGCTGGTGTATATGTTAGTGGATATGTTTAAAAAAGTATGGGCCAGGGGTGGTCAATCATGAAAAACACAGTTCTGTATTAACTCTTTGAGTGTCAGATGAGTATGCAATGCATTGCTTTGCAATGCTTTGTGTACCCCTCTGGTGCTCAAAGGATTAACACACACACACACCAATATACTATGTACTGGTGTATTATATATTAGTATGTAGATGGCCTGGCAAATCCTTTTTTTAACATAAAAACTAACATATACACCTGTACACTGCATATATTTAAACCCTAACCTAACCCTGATTGTGTCAGTGTTTTACATTTATGATGTTGACTTTAATAAAGTAAACATCATCAATTTAAACCATCATACAGGCAGAGTTAGGTTTAGATGTATGCAGTATATTTGTTACATATGTTTTATATTCAGAAAAGAAAGTTTTTTTTTAGATTGTCCACCTGGTCAGTAATATCATATTTTGCCTTGAGTTAACCCCTAGCACTCAAAATGTTAAACCTTAACCTAGAAGCCAATGACAATGTACCCCCTTAAATATTAAATTAGTGTCCACTGTGGCATGTGCATTGTTGTTCAAGGCATTGTTCACCCCTCCTGATCCTCAAGAGGTTAATCAAGCATGAGACTGAGCATCACGCTCATCATATCTGGGAACTTCTTCCCAATGAGCCTCCCCGGAGAGGGCTCATATGCTGTTGACGAGGGGATTGCAACGGTGAAAAAAAAAGCTCAGCCCGACTGGAGTCTTCCAGCAACCACAGGATGATGGGAGTTGTAGTGCAACATTCTAAGGCATTCCATCAAGCAGCAGTGTAATTTCAGTGCAGTGTAGCTGCCCAGCGAGGAAACCTGATCAATATATTCTCTCTCCTCTCGATCTCCTCCACTTATAAGGCAACCTCTAATGGCACGACATGAGAATCTCATGCTTTTATGCAGGGCGAGATTCTCACGTCGCCCTTTTCATTATGGTGACATGCTGAATGAGGAGTGTAGCCACACGCTATTATGCATGCTACATTTTAAGAGGGAACCTGCATTAACATATCTCCGCTGTGAGAGACCTTAGTGCATAGGGTCCACAGAATAACACAGGGTTTAGAGATTTTATCTCACTGAAGAAGTTATCTCTACTTTATCACACCTTAGTACATAACCCACCTCACCTGAGTTGTAACTATTGTATAAAATATCCCCCAGCAGTGTAAGTACTCTTGTTTTGCTCAGCATAAAATATATTTTTTCCATAATAAACATATACAGCTCCTTTAATTATGTGGACACGTGGACAGTAAGGAATCAAGCAACAGGCTTGCAATGTTTTGTACGAGATATTATTAAAGATGTTTGCGCTAACTAGAGAAAGAGGCCTCTTCCTGGACTTTTAGTTGAGGGAGGGCATGACTGAGGGGCATCCTTTGGCAATATTTTGCCTTATGGAGGTCCTGAGTGGCTGGCAGGGGGGGAAGGCTGGGTGGGGGTTTTATTATTTATAAATATTGCCCGTGCGGCTGCCTACACACTTTTATTGATCAGGCGAGTCAGCCGCACGGGAGTTTTTCGTTGTTCCCTCCCTCCCTCCCCTTTTTCTCTATTGTTGTCACAGCGATTGGTCTGGGGTGGGTCCTCGTCAGGTAATTATTTGAGCTGTTAAGTACCCTAGTGGGTTTTGGGGAGTTAGTCCCCCTCTCGTAGGCTAACGGCGCAAGTGGGGGCAGAGACTCTTGTTTGTTTGTTTGTGTTAATCGTGCCACTCGGCAGTTGCTGAGATGCAGGCATAATGTTATATATTTTGTTATGTTTTAATAAAGCTGTGGCCTTTTTCTTCCCAGAAAGTTGTCCGTGTTTGTTACTGGGGGGATTTGGCTTTATTATGTATGTCCGCGCACATAGGCAGTAAAGTAGCAAGGAAATGATTGATGGGAAAACAACCGAGTGCAATAGGAAAAGAAAGAACTATGTAACAGGAGACAGATGCAGGGTGGAAGCATGTTTGTCATGAATAAAACAGGTGGCAGCCAGAGCAAGACTGATACCTTTATTGACAGCTCAGTAGCTTTAGGGTCATATGCTTTAAGTAAAAAGGAGAAATTCTAGGGCAACCCATTGCATTCTAGAGGATAAATACAATTTCCTCACATTTTCATTGATTTAAATAGGGATTTTATCTCTTTGATTTCTAGAGGGGCCATATTTTCAAAGAAAAGTGTATTTCTGAGGCAAACCAACTGAACCATAGGGAACAAATAAAAATCCCCCCAAATTCCCATTAATTTAACCCATTGATAGACAGGAGAAGGTGAAGCAATTTGTTGAACACTTCTAGTATTCAGTGGATTAAAATACCCATTTACATCAATGGAAATGCTTAGTAGTTCCCTATAGCTGAGCTCAAGAATCAATACAGGAGTTAAAAGGCCCATTTAAATAAATGAGAATTTCCATTTGGTGAGTTTGGCCCAGATTTTCCACTATTATTTTGTGCATATAGCCCTTAAAGTGCAAGCCTTGGGTTTCTTTATCAGGCATTTTAACATATCACCTATAGCATGCCTGATGGAGTGTCCTAAGTGACCTTGATAACTTGTGCGTACACTACCTACCTCCTGTATATTAAAAACCTTTGTGTGCCAGAGAGGAATCCACGTACCTGGGAACTTTCTCTTGTAGAGTCTCTGGAGGGGACACATGTGGTGCCGGTGGG
The DNA here is from genome assembly GCA_037306005.1 of Rhinophrynus dorsalis. Classification (NCBI taxonomy): domain Eukaryota; kingdom Metazoa; phylum Chordata; class Amphibia; order Anura; family Rhinophrynidae; genus Rhinophrynus; species Rhinophrynus dorsalis. Next base: position 580,468,570 of record CM074719.1, read on the forward strand.
AGGATATAAATGACACGATTCATGCCACAACAGAGTGTGCAATAAAGCGAGTGGGAAGTGGGCAGAACAGGTTAGGAAGAAGGGGAAGTGGGAGGAACTGGGTGGGAAAGACGAGAAGTGGGATGAACAAGTGGAGAAGGAGGAGAAGTGGGAGGAACAGGGTGGAAAGAGGAGAAATGGGAGGAACAAGCTGAGAAGGAGGAGAAGTGGCAGGAACAGGGGGGGAAGAAAAGTGGGAGGAGCAGGGTGGGAAAGAGGAGAAGTGGGAGGAACAGGGTGGGAAGGAGAAGAAGTGGGAGGAGCAGGGTGAGAAGGAGGAGAAGTGGGAGGAACAGGGTGGGAAGGAGGAGAAATGGGAGGAGCAGGGTGGGAAGGAGGAGAAGTGGACAGAATTTCATAAGAAACTCCCAACCGCCAGAGAACCAGGCTCTGTTCCAGGACACCCGGTAATTCACTGCAAAAACTGGAGTCTCTGGGGCAAATCCCGAGAATTCCCAGGTATGGGGATCCAACACATTTCACTGTAATGTGTTGGTTACCTCCCCAGCACTCTAAGGGTTAAGACCTAGAATTAAAGATATAGCAAAGCATCGGTCATGTGTCTGTTATTCATGGGTATAAAATATTTAAATCAAGGAACACTTTCATACCTCCCAATTGCGCCAGTTTCTTGGTACATCAGCATCACAATTTTATTCAAAAATATAAACAACCACAAACAAATAAAACAAGGATTATCTAATCTAAATCAGGATTGGTGACTTATTCTAAAAGGAGAAGTAACAATCCCTAATAATCTCCAAATAGCTTACTATTGGCAGAAAATCTTAATGGCACCTATGAATTTTGCCCTTGTGCCTTGGTTCAAGAGATGACATCTTCCATAGGTCCCAGATGTTATATACAGGGAAGCAGACATAACAGCTGCTGACAGAACCACAATCCCAAGCACGGTGCATGACATACAGGACTGACTGAACAAAGGCAAAAGGGAATAATTCATAGAGGTCATTAGTATTTCCTGCCTTAGACAGGTAAGTGTGTGTGATGGAGGAATAAATTGTAACGGTTTTGTAAGACACTCAGACCAGTAGGTAGAATAAAACACAGTTTTATTAAAAGACACGAAAGACTGCCTCCTACAGGCAATATAGTATGACTGCAAATTGACAATAATTAACAGATGCCCTCTCAGGCCCAGTATACAGGGAAATTAATATATACTGTCACAGGACAGGCATAAACAAGCATTACAGGTACAACATGGGTTAAAGTTCATGGAAAGCAATCAGTCTCTGTTGTGGTGTGTTTGACAACGCCCATATGATGGTAAAGGAGCGAGACTGTGGTGCAAGGTGTAAGAGCACCAGTCAATAATGCAGAACTGAGACTAATACTTGTGCTGAGCAGAGAACTGAGGCCACAATAATCTGCAAGAGCTAGCACACGTTGAGCCATGAGCACCCGACCGGTGCGGTAAGCGGAGACTAAGTACACTGCAAGAGCTGAGGTGTTTAGAACCAATAGCACCCAAGCGGTGCGGTAATGGAGACCAAGTACACTGCAAGAGCTGAGGTTTTAGAGCCAATAGCACCCAACAGGTGCGGTAACGGAGACCAAGTACACTGCAAGAGCTGAGGTGTTAGAGCCAATAGCACCCAACCGGTGCGGTAACGGAGACCAAGTACACTGCAAGAGCTGATGGAATCGCCAAAAAGCACCAGACGGTGCGGTAACGAGTTCACTGCGAACAGCGAGGGTAAACAGAAGCGCACTGTTAATGGAGGCCACAATGCTCTGCAAGTGTTAACGGAAGGCTCTCTGTAACAGAGACTACAATGCTCTGCAAGTGTAAGCGGAAGGCTAAGGGTACTGAGGCAACAGTGCTCTGCAAGTGTTAACGGAGGCTCAATGTAACGGAGGCAACTGTGCTCTGCAAGTGCTCACAGAAGGCCCAATGTTACTGAGACAACAGTGCTCTCAAGTGTAAACGGAGGCTCAGAATAATGGAGGCAACAGTGCTCTGCAAGAGTTAACGGTAAGGCCCAGCGAATCGGAGGCAACAACACGGACTGCTCTATATCAGCACAGCGGAAGTCAGAATGTCGCCCAAGCAACACTGGATCAGGATAACAGCTGGAACACAAGCAGGGTCGTCAGGATAGCCGGGTCAGGTCACGGAGCAGGAACGTCAGCCAGGCCTGGTCAAATCACGGAGCAGGAATGTCAGACAAGCCGGGTCAGATCACGGAGCAGGAACGTCAGCCAGGCCAGGTTGAATCACGGTGCAGGAACCAATGAGAGTAGTCAGATGGGCCAAGTACACAGGAATGCAGGAACACAGCAACAGAGTAACACTGGTATAGGAACACCACAAAAGGGCACCTGACAGGTGCCAGAGGCCCAGTATATAAAGGCCATACTGGGCGGGCCAAACAAAGCTCAGCCAATGGGGGCGCATCACAACAGAGAGTGGCAGATCGATCACGGGAACCGTGATATTAATTTTCCTATATGTATCTCACACACTTAATTAGAGCAGAGATGATAGAACTGACTAAAGCACATCTAAATAGCATTAAAACAACAGTGTAAATATATTTGGGAGTAATGGTAGACTTAGACAGTAGACTTAGCAGTAGTGTGCAGTGCCAGCTGGCAGCTGCAAAGGCCATTAAGATATTGGCATGTATTAAAAGGGGTATTGACTCACGGGAGGAAGATACTATTCTGTCTCTTTACAGGTCCATGGTAAGACGCCCACCTTGAATATGCTGTTCAATTCTGGGCACCTTTTCTGAAAAAGGACATTATGGAACTGGAGCAAGTGCAGAGAAGGGCTACAAAACTAATAAGGGGAATGGAAAGTTTTAGATAGAAAAGTTAAATTTGGACACATTAGTGAAACAGCATCTTAGAGGAGATAAGATGACATTATATAAATATGTTCAGGCCCCACACAAAAGGCTCTCCAAAGACCTGTTCATTAACAGAACAGTACAAAGGACGAGGGGTCACCTGGTTAGACTTGAGGAAAGGAGGTTTCTTCTACAACAGTGAAAGGGATTCTTTATGGTAAGGACAATAAAGGACTGGAATTCACTGCATGAGGAGGTGGTGCTATCGAATACATTAGATGCCGTTAAAAAGGGCATGGTTATGTTTTTTAAAAGAGCAGAACATAGAGGGCTATGTATTGAAATTAATATTTATTCAGTGCTTGTTGATTCAAGGAGAAATCTGATTGCAATTTGGAATCAAGAAAGAATTCCCCCCCCCCCCATTCAAAGCAGAATTTGAAATTGCTGTATTGAGGGGTTTCTTGCCTTCTTTTGGATCAATGACAGTAAACATGAATTGCAAAGGTTTGAACTTGATGGACGCAAGTCTTTTTCAACCTAAACTACTATGTAACTATTTTACTCCCCTCTCAGGTAAAATGGGCACCCAAGACTCAAGAACATATCAGGACCATGATAAAATATATAAAACATAACCTTTATTTTATTTTATAATAAAACCATAAAAACAGTAAATAAAAATTAGAGATGCACCGATACCAATTTTTTAAGACCGAGTACAAGTACCGATACTTTTTTCAAGTACTCACCGATACCAATTACCGATACCTTTTTTTTGCAGTCATTTGCCAGCTTTCTAAGTACCTATATGCTTTAGGTACTTGGAAAACTGGCAAATGACCGCAAAAAAAAGTATTGGTATTGGTGAGTACTTGGAAAAAAAATTATATATATATATATATATACATACATACACATATATATACATACACACACACACACCACCTCTTGATTCTCCCCTTTTGACTCTTTCTCCCCCTCTTGATTCCTACCTTTTACTTCATTTTACCCCTCTTGAGCCCCCTTCTTTTGCCTTTGCTTTTTATCTCCCTTTTGATCCCCCTCCTTCTCCTTGACTTACCCTTTTGCCTCTCTCACTCTCTGCTGATCCTTCCTCCTTTTGCTCCTTTCTTGGCCCCCCTCTCTGCCTCTTTCACCACCAGCTGCCCCATCTAGCCTCCCTTACTGTCCTCTGCCGGGTGCTCACTGTTGGTAACCCGCGGCGACGCTCAGACGCTGCAGGAGTGAGAGAGGTGACCGGGGAGCATTGTGAGCAGCTCCCCGGGCTCCCTCTCTGCAGCACCGACCCTGACACAGGGTATCGGTGCTGGCATCGGCCGCATTTGCGCGAGTACAAGTACTCGCGCAAATGCTGGTATCGGCAACCCTAATAAAAACACTGCAAATTCAATAAATAACGTTCAGACTCATGGAACCAACCATGTATCATTACATAGTAACTATGACACGGTTAGATAGTTTTTCTAATATTTAAAAAGCAAGAGACTGGTAGAGTAGAAATTATACCATTAATGGCTAACTGAGTGGCTCCATTCTCCTGCTTTTTCTATGGCTAACACAATACAACCCATTATATAGCATCTATCGCCACCTACCCCCACATGGAAACCTTCAAGTTTCATTTCTGACTTTGATTCATGACTTTCCTTTGTCAGACACACTCTCCCTTCTTCTTCTTTTATGTCCAGCAGTTTCAATTGTCTCTTTGAGAAAGTGGCGTTTATAGCCACAAAACGCGTTCGAATACTTCTATTTGATTTCATATATAAGTATATTGTTTATTTTTAATAAATCTTGATCATTTTTTCGATTTGAGCAGTGTGAAGCATCCTGATTTCCAGCTGTTCTGAACACTTTACCTGTGTGTGCCCCGAACGGAGATGGGTCTAACTTCTCCATATGCGCATTTGTCAGCTTACATTCCAGCTGACCTCTACAATTGTGAGTATATATAAGTTTCTTATTTACAAACTATAAAGACACTATCACACTGTTGGGTGCCCTTCTCTTCTTCATTTTGTTCTTCTTCTGGGGGACTTCATGTGGATGATCCCTCTGATTTGTGAGCAGCCCATTTTCACTAACATCTGCTTTTGGACTACACCAGTGGCCACGACTATGGTAATTTCTTATACCTTGTGTTCACCAGAGGCTGTGTATGTTCTGATTTTAACATCTCCCCTTTTTCCACTATCTGATCACCACCATGTGATCTTCAGCACTGCTCATATTTCTTCTGCAATGCCCGCCTCCTCTCCCTGCTTCACATGCAACCTCGAGTCACTCAGTCTCACTGCTATCCAATTCTCCCTGGTTACAGGACTTTCATCCATTACCACTAAAGCTGACACTAACAACCTTGCCAAAACATACAACTCCATCTTGTCTTCCTCCTTAAGTCTGCATGCCTCTCTCCTGCAAATCTAATTCACGGCCATGGCTTAATAAACACACAGCGTCCTCCGCTCCTGTACCCGTTCAGCTGAATGGCTCTGGAGGAAGTTGGGCTCACTGGCAGATTTTTCTCCACTTCATAAATCCAACCCCTGCCATATCTTCTACACTTTTCACTCCCTCCTTCACCCTCCATTTGCCTCCCTACCAAACTCTATACAAGCAAGACTTTGCTATCTTCTTCAAAGCCAAGGTTGATTCTATACGGGAAAAGATACCCCCTTATGAATATCCTCTCCTGTTCACTTACTGTCATGCTGGATGGAGAAAATTGACTAACCTACTAACTTCCTCTCACTTCACTACACTCAAATTCAATCTGCTTCACTCCCACCTCATCCAGCCTATCTCCCTCACACTAAGCCCTGTACTATTACAGGGTAACATAATAAGGGTAACATATTGCAATATTGGATATATTGTCTTTGGAGTACTACACAGAGGCTTTATATTTTTCTGAGTGATATCACTTTAAATATTTTATATGGTACCATCATTTCTCTGATTATATATACATATATAGTACATTTATTGCTTTAGTGAGTATCTGTATAGTGTTTTTATTACTTTATTAAAGCGATAATAATGCTTCACAAAAAAGCAGCTTCAATTAATCTTCATAGTATTTGAGCCATGGAGACTGTTATTTCATTTCTGTCAAAGTTGTAGTTCAAGAGTAACTGAATGATAAGGTATCCCCCTCCCGCCCCTTTTACCTAGTGTAAGCCACCTCCCTTCAGATGGGGAATCTGGTCTCTTGACGGGACAGCTCAAAGCAAGGGACAATCTTCTATCTGCAAGCATAAGGAAACCCCTGCCCCCCCCCCCCTTGGCAGGTTTTTGAGTTTTTTTCCTTATGATCACTGAAGATTGTCCCTCTCTGTGATCCATACGGCAGACTAGCTTCTGAGGGGAGCAGTGTTACATCAGTATTGAAATAACACTCTCCATTGCCCTAATACTGAATATGAAGATTATTTAGAGCTGCTTTTATTGTGAAACATTACTATCCATTTAAATGTAATAGCATAATGTTTTAGAGATATTGGAGTGCAGTTCCTTTGCATATTATATATATATATTTTTTTTTTTTTTTTTGTTGCCTGCTTTAGATTGCCCTCCAGACACTATTATTCTGGGGCATAAGCCATGGGACTGTACCTAGCAATCACCTGCTTACCCTTTTTGAGATCTTGCTGATGTGGTTCACTTGTGGGGGGGTCTGACCATTGCACTATCCTGAGTACCCTTTTAAGTTCTGTTGTTTTCCTTTTATGCTAACTGACCTAGAAACAGCTTGTTTTGGAATAGAATTTTGAGGACCACCATCTGGTCCTGTTTTTTTTTTGGTTTCGTTGAATGAAATGTATCATTGTAGCACTTCAGCCACTGTTCTATCCACTACTTCTCAACTCTGGCTTGTGACCTTCATTATTAATGTCCTTGCCAACCACTAGGCTCCCCTCTGACACACTTTCATTTTCGGGCTGTATACTGTATGTGGGCATAAGCTGCTATAATGTATATCTTTAGCCCCTGATTATATACCTTCCTTTTGATCCATTCATGGAACTCTATTCATGCCTGTGAAGGGCCCTGTTGAGAGCACAGCTGACATGCAATATTGCCTGCTTATATCTCTTATACTTTACTATTTGTTTTCTCCATGTGGTTGTTCTTTGGTTTGTTTACCAACTGACTCTCTTATGGCTGGTGATTTTATGTTTCTCTCTACCTTATCCAGCTGGATTATGTCCCTGTTCCAGTTGGATACATGCAAAACTACATTGGTTTATTTGATTTCTACATATTTTGCATTGTTTTTGGGGTACTGTTTACACTTTTTTTATTTCCTTTCTTTCCTTTTCTTTCTCTCCTTTCCCATCTTATCTCTCTTGCCCTCTCAGTCCTTATTGACCTTCTCCTGGGGAGGGCTCTGGAGTGGGCCGTAGCAATCCTTCCTGCTGGGTGCCTTCATAGCTGACACCAGTGCTTTACGCTGCTGCTCCCTAAATGTGAAGGGGTTCTCAGGAAAAGAGAAACATGCTTTCCTGAGATACAATTAAAGAACACATAAAAATCCTAATTGTTCTGGAGACACACTTTGCCAAGGATAAAATCCCTGTGTGAGGCTGAATCATTCTCCCAACAACTGTCCTCTTCCTCCCCAGTGGAAAAGAGTTGTTATCATCCTGCATAGATCCCTACCGTATGAATCTTCAAACAAAATAATTGACCCAGGGGGTAGATTTGTAATGGTAAAAGGAAACTTGTTTAAGGTTTAAGTTGTCCTAGTGAATTTCTATTTGCCCAATGGAATATCACCCAGTTTTTAGATAACATTTGTTCCTTTCAAGAGGGTCTCTTGAAAATAGGAGGAAATGTCATTTTCTACTCACTCCAGACTTAGATTGCGACAACACCCCCATTCTTTCTTTAAGTGATTAATCCTTTGCAAATTTAATAAAACAATCTCATCTCATGATATACTTGACACTTAGAGTCTAGAACATGCTTATGACAAATAATTAAACTTACATTCTTTCTTTCATGCATACAATAAATACATCCAGAAATATATTACCCTGTGACCAGTATACCATGCAATCTGTGAGCAACTCCACCATCTTCAGTATCACTTGGTCTGATCATAGTCTTATCTACATCGATATTGTATACCATTTGGTATGCCCACGTATGTCTCCATGCACGTGATTTTTTTGGAAGTGCAAAAAAAAAAAATCTTTAAAACATTCACCTTATCTCCAAAAGATGTACCCTCCTAAGAAGTGCATGACCCAGCACAGACTATCCAAGCTCTATATTGAATCACTCGATACGTGTTGGCAATGTGGAGTGTCGGGATATAATATGGACATTTTGTGGAGCTGCTCGTATGTGCTGGTGTACTGTTTGCAAATAAGTCTGTGGAGACAGTCCTGGGCTTCCCTATACTTTTTGATCCACTACTGCTCCTTTTTTCTTATCATACTCAGTTTTCTTCTTGTAAATTCATGTTTTTATTCTGCTTGTTGTCTGCAGCAAGACTGAACATCACATTACCTTCCTACTGGAGACAAAGGAGATCCTCCCACCATTGATGATTGGAAATATAGCTAATAAATACAGGGATATGGAAAGGTTACATGCAATTTGAAAAAAATTGTATGCATTTCTACAGAGACGTTTGGTCTTACTGGGATTTCTCTCCTTTCTCTACATGATATCTAAAGGCCTGGTTATACAGTGATGAAGTGCTCGTTATTCAGAAGGTCAAAGGAACAGCAGTGCTTCATACTTGATTTCATGAAAAGCCTTAGGTTCCAATGATTGGCGGCCCAACTCTGGAACTCCCCACTCTTATCTTCCTTCTTCCTTTTTCCTTTTTATCTTCTCTGTCTCTCACATCTTTAGACCCCCTCCAGCTCAACTCATTACATTATTTAAATTTTACCCTTTGTTTTCTTCTTTGAATTCTGCTTTTTATCCAATACCTAGCTTCTCCTGCCCATCTGCCTCCTTAAGTGTTGATTTAGCAATGAGAAGCATTGTTCTATATATATAGCTCTGAGGATGTCCTTAGGACAATCAGACATATGTTGCATTGTACATGTACAGCTGCATTAGTGTTAACAAAGCAGTGTGCTGTTTAGTTGTATCTAAGAATATAAAAACACATCCACCATTACACATGCAAAGCAATGCATTGGGCACACCCCTGGCATGCAATGAGTTATGGAAAAGACATATGTACAATATAACACACTTTTAGTTAATCCTTCCTAGGGCTTAATGACATAAATACAATATTGTTTAGAATAGTTTCCCTTCCAGTCCATCAAGCAGCTGTAAACAAAATCCAAATGATCCTTTTAAAGAGCAGGAATATTGACAGACAGATGCTCGCATCTGTATCAATGGAGATGCATTTAGCAGGACTTAAAACGTATTTATGATCAATACCTCAACGCACTGATCTACTGTTACATCAACTGGAAAATATGATGTGATTGTGGTTTCAGAGATCAGAGGGGAATAAAGAAAAATGTTCACAGACTACAGAAAGTGACTCGTCCACATAGGTTGTAGTCAGAGTATTTAGTCAACTATGAAACAAGAAAACGTTTCATCAGGATGAGTCAATCATACAGCAGTCACCAAGGGAATCACATGATAGCGATAAATTAAACTGTGCAGAGCTCTCAGCACTAGAGTTTGTCTCTCTGGGGTCATGCATTTAATCGAAAATTAACATAGAGGAACTATACTGTATGCATTTCAGAGTATTAAAGGAGAAATAACACATTCTAATTAGAACACCCACTTACATTATTATGGCAAGAACGATCCTAATATGTTTTGTTCTTTGATTCAAGAGATAACACCACTATGACCAGTCCTGGATGTCATGACCATGGAGATGGACATGATAGTTGCTAACAGGACCACGGGACACAACCTGCCATCTGCATATGGTAAACCTAACCATTTTAAGTGTAGATAAATGTGTAATGCATTTTCTCAATCTATTACATACCTCTCTATTTCTTAAAGGATTAAGTAGGCTTGTGTACTGTGCCTGTTTCAGCTTAAAAAAAATGCCATCAACTGTGATGTCCACCTCCATGGATATGAGATCCAGGAGTGGTTGGAAAACATAAGTGAAATTATAAATAACCCTTTGAGTGCCAGTGAGATACAAAACACAAGGCAATGCATTGCATGCCCCTATGGCACTCAAAGGATTAAGAGAAGAAAGAAGACTTACAGAAGAAGAAAGAAGACTGAAAGGGGAATTAAAGAATAACACTGAGGAAAACCAGGGTGAAAAAGACAGGCTGTACCTCCAAATTCCAGGTAAGTATTAATGTTATATCATTGCGGAATGGGCAAAGGGATAGTTAGGGTTAAGATTTTATTTAACTTTATTTTTAATTTTAGAACTAATGTAGGGCCAGGAGGTAATTTTAGTATTAGTGTTTAGGAGGGGGGTGTTACTACCTAACGGTCGATGCTTGACATTTTGTGTTTTCTCCAGATCTGCAAATTCATTGACAGCATGTATGCACCATTCTACAACGTCTATGCCAGAACCATCTATACACTAAACTTGAGGAGTTTATTTGAGGACAAAGAAATTTAAATTCTTGGGTTTTGTTCTGTCCTCCAGGACAAACAAGGCCTCTGCAGTCCTGGGCTGGCCTGTCCCTACCAATAAAAAATAGGTACTACTCTTCATTGGCTTTGCCAGTGTATATCGACGGTTTATCAGAAGCTCCTCCAGAATAGCAGCACCTATCACTGCACTAACCAAACCAACCTCTTGGTTTCTCTGGATACCCTTGGCATAGGAAGTATTTTCCATGCTAAAAGAATGATTCAGTTTAGCACCCATCCATCTACAGCCAGACACACAACGGTCATTCTTCCTTGAGGCTGATGCGTCTGACATAGCCACAGGGGCTATACTATCCCAATGCATAGGTGAGAAGGAACAGTAGCCCTCCTATCTAAATGGCTGACTTCTGCTGAACGGAATTACACTGTCTGAGACAAGAAGCTTCTAGCAATTAAACATGCCTTGGCGGAATGGCGCAATCTGTTGGAGGGTTCTGTATATCCTATCTCCATATACATGGATCACCGTAATTAATAATACCTACGGTCAGCTCGACGACTACGTCCTCAACAAACCAGGTGGGTGCTCTTCTTTTCATTGTTCCAGTTACAAATTTCCTATAGACCAGGGTCAAAGAACACCAAAGCAGATGCCTTGTCACGCAGGTATCCAACTCCCACCTAGCTACAAGCATATCAAGATACTCTTCTCCAACCACAGAACTTCCTTCTTACTGGCCAAGCTCTGTGACATCTGACAGGGGACTTCAATTCACATCCAAGTTCTGGACCTCATTCTGTGCTGGCCTATCTTTTGGATACCACCCCCAGACAAAAGGACAAACAGAACACACAAACCAAGTGCAGATCAATATCTGCACTTTTACCCCTCACATCTACAGGACAATTGGTACCATTTCCTGCCTCTTGCAGAATTTTCCTGTAATAATCAATACCACCAATTCATCAAGACCTCTCTGTTTCAAGCCTTCTATGGCTATCATCCTCATGCTCAACCCAGTCTCCTTCCTGATGCCTCAGTACCCAATGTGGTTCAACGTATCCAGCAATTGCAGGACTGTCATCGCTCCCTTCAACAAACTCTGGCTCTGTCACAGCTTACCTTGGTTTCAGCAGCCGTTCATGCCGCACGGATGATGCAGGAAGATTGCAGTGGTTGGACGCATCAGAGCAAGATGCGTCGTCTGCAGGCACGAGGCTTCAGAGTGTAGCAGGCCTCTGTTTTATGCCATGCTTCCTGTAGTCTCCTCCTACTTACGTCCTTCCTCTTAGCCTGCTTCTCCAACCTACTTCCTGAGGAGGGGTTTAAAGGGCAGTCTGAGTCCTGACTCAGTTGCCCTTGCGTTGTTGTACAAAGCAGTTCTGTGTCCTTGGTCTCTTTGTATGACCTGGCTTGTCTGACCATCCAATCTGGTGCTGACCTGTGGCTCTGTCTGACTATTCTCCTGCCTTATCCTTATAGTGGACACCCAATCTGATGCAGATCTGTGCCTCTGGCTGACTACCTGAACTGTGTATGACCTGGCTTGTCTGACTACCCTCTCTGGTGCTGACCTGTGGCTCTGTCTGACGATTCTCTTTTTATTCCCCTGTATCAAGCAGACACCCAATCTGGTGTGGACCTGGGGTTCTAGTAGAATAGCTATTTACTAACTACAGGTGTGGGTCAAGCTTCTACTTTCTCCATACTGACTGCAGGCGAGAGTCAGGTATCCTCTGCTACATTGCTGACTGCAGGCGTGAGTCAGGTAGCTCCTCACTACGTCGGATCAAGATCATGTTTCCCTGTTCCTGCTCCTGGTTCCAGCAGAGACTACCAGTGGCTGAGGCCTAGTCTCCAGCAGCGTGGCCAATCTGGGCAGCCTATTATTTCTGATAGAAGTGCTTTCTGGCAGGACCCTCTGCTTGCTCTTGCTATAGTTCTATTGTGTACTACCTTACTTATATTTTAATAAATTGCATTTTACTATACCGTACTGACTCCTGAATATCTCTGGGGAACCGTGACAGGCTCAAACTCGGTTAATGTACAAGACAACAACAGATAAACACTGTTCTCCTCATCCAAATAGGTGACCAGGTATACCTATCAACATCGCATCTCCACCTATCATGTCCCACTAAGAAACTGGGACCTCGCTTCTTAGGTCCCTTTTCAATTATCCATGTGGTAAATCCAGTTGCCTATCAACTGCCTCTACCGTCCTCTTTCAAGATCCATTCCATGTTCCATGTCTCGCAAATGAAAAATGGCATCTGCCCCTACAGCTACCTCATCCTGCAGCAATCCCAGCACCTGTGGTTGTCGATGGTTAGGAATATTAGGAGGTTGAATGGATCTTTGACTCCCGTCTTCATATCGGATAGCTTGAATACCTTGTTCACTGGAAAGGCTTTGTCCTGAGGATCGGTCTTGGGAACCTCTGTCTAACATCCATGCTCCTGCACATGTACGAGCCTTCCATCGTGCTCATCTGAATAACCCTTGCGCACCGGGTTCGCTTCGGAGGGGGGGCATCTGTTGGGCCCCTGCGCTCCCTACCTGCCGGATACCTCCACAGCTGGATGGTGATGAGCTTCGGGCTTTCTTTTCATTATATCAGGCCGGCCACCCCCTTCCATATCTTTAGGAGTCCGCTCTGCTGATGTCACCGCGACGTTCCACTGTGGGTCGTGATGTAATGTCCTTCCTCTGCAGCTCGGTGTTCAGTCTATTGTGTGCCTCACTAAGCTTAGTGCTGTGTCCTGATTACTCATTACAAATATTATTTGACCACTGGCTTCATTTGACTAGCTCTCCTAGTCTTCTACCTTGACCCTTGCCTTTGATCAACTTCTCCTCTGACCTCTGGCTTGTCTGATCACTTTAAGCCTTGCCTTCCCTGACCCTTGGCTTGTCTGACCACTCTAAGGTCTGCCTGCCCTGACTCCTGGCTAAGTCTGACCATTCATATAGCTTCTTGTCATGACCTTTGCCCGAGTCTGACCATCCTTGTTTGCTGCCTACCCCGACCTCTGGCTTCATCTGACCATTCTTCTGGATTCTCCTTTTTTGGCTCTGTCGCTTCAGTACACTATCTCTCTCTCTTGCCTGTCCTTATTGGGCTTGCATTATTGGGCTCCACCACTATAATTATCAAGCCAAGCTTTTGTGAGTCTGTCCTTCATACCTGCCTCTCTGTTCCTTTGCTCGTGACAGACAGATACCTATTCGGCAGCGAGATGCAGCTACAATGCACACTGTTGTGAAGTCTATTGTCTATCAGTACCCCTAAACTTTTCACTAAGTAGGTTTTCCCAATTAGCTTTCCATTTAGTGCATATGTAGCATGCTTATAAATGCAACTCAAACACATAACCTTAAATGTATCTATATTAAAACTCATCTGCAATGTTTCTGTCTATTCATTCAGTTTATCCAAATCTTTCTATGAAAAAAAAATCAATTCTGTATTTATTTCCTTACACTGTTTAGTGTACTGTTTAGTCTACAAAGAATGAGACATTACTTTCAATATACACTTCTAGATCATTAACCCCTCAGAGTCCGGTGACGTACCTGGACCGTCACGCTGGTCCGGCACTTAAGGACCAGTGACGGTCCTGGTACGTCACGTACTATTACTCACCGCACTCCTGCAGGAGCACGGTGAGTAATACCGGGGACTGAATTTGATCGCTCCAAGACCGGAGCGATCTCTTTCAGTCCCTCAGTTCGGTGTGCCGCCCCACGTGATCAGTCATATGGGGTGGCACGCCAAAATTCTCTATCTGGTCCTTAAAGGACCACTCACCTCGCAACCGCTGGTCATTAAGGGGTTAATAAATAAGTTAAAAAGCATTGGGTCCAGGACTGAACCCTGAGGCATTCCACATACAATATTAGACCAGCTTGAAAAGGTTCCGTTTACATCAATACTCTTCTTGATTTTAAAATGTAAACAGTTCTCTGTTCATTCATATATTTCCCAATTCAAAGCCTTTTAGTTTATGCAATAACCTGTTGTGGATAACAATATCAAAGTTAAAATCCAATTATACTACATCAACAACAATACACTTGTCTGAATTAACACTTACTATTTTGTAGAATGTAAGTAAATTGGTTTGACTTGTTCTTTTATTGATAAAATAAAGGTGACTCTTACCAATAATGTTACTAGTCATCACATATTCCTGAATGGTATCGTTTGTAATCCTTCTTATACATTACCTACTGTAAAAGTAAAATTCACAGATCTATAATTTATGGTTTAGATCATCAATGAATGAATATGCTTGTTCATTTATATAGCATTTATATACACCATAAGTGTACACAAGAGATGAATAATTCAGGGTTACACAAGTGCTTTACATAGTGAAATAGTATAAGATACCTGCTCTACACCATTCCATCTAATGTTTGAATGGAAGGCATACAGCTTACATATGGGTTAAATTCAGAATGCAATGTTGGATGTTTGGCCAGGTTAGGTTTAAACTTAAAGGAGCAGTAAACTTTTTTTTATGAAAACACATATTTTATAGAGCTTTTCCTGCTGAATAAAACAAGGGTACTCCCGTCGCTGTTAGTTGTTTTATTCAAAAATTATAGCAGTTTAAATAATCAGGAAGTGAATTTACTGTGTTTACTTCCTGATAGTTCTAACTGACAGGAAGTGACAGGCAGTTTCTATCACATTCTATGGAGAACTGTATGTCTCTGACTTTTCTGACTTTCATCTCCATTAGAATTTAACAGGAAATCTAATTAGAATTTGACCACTAGAGGGCACTGGTAGTGTAAAAAAAACATGGGTTTAAACTGTAATAACTCTGGAAATATAAATCTCTCGGCAGTGGGAGTACCCTTATTTTACTCAATAGGAAAATCCCTACAATATATATTTTTTCATAAAAAAAGTTTACTGCTCCTTTAAATTATAAGCCATCAGTGGATCATCTGTAATGAGATGGGAGGTGTATACTGACCTGCATATTTCGTCTATCGGCCCTCGTGAGAGAAGTGCCGACAGACAGAAGCCAACCCATGTATCATACTGTCTATATACTGATACGAAGGCATATTCACAGGTCAGTTCTGGTGAGAGCAGAGCTGACCAACAGCAACCGATTCAGGTATATTGCCTAAACACTGACACGGAAGGCATACCTGGGACTTGGATATTGTCTTTTGGAGCCAATTACTCCCATACAAACATATATATAATGGGAGAGCTCTTGTGCCACATATGTAATCTCTGCCGACTACATACACCTGGCTATATAGTGAAACATCAATACCATCGAAAGAAGGGAGAGAGAATCTGATATTTATGGTTGGCTTTGAATGACAATATAGACAGTCTAACATACCTGCCTGCGCTTCTACATATAAGGACTACAAGCTTCACTCTATGGAGGTGTATTACTAGCATTCAAGAATACATCATCATATATTTTTATAAATATTTTTATTTTGATATATTTTTTAGTTAGTTAGTTTTACAGTAAGGATTGTAATTCTTTTCTTTTTATTAACCCTTTGAGCTCCAGACGGGTACGGAATACATGGCAAAGCAAAGCGTTCTGTACCCCTCAGGCACGCAAAGGGTTAATCATTTTATATTCTTATTCTTATAGCGAAGTGTTGGAGACATTCTCCAATTTACCTTCTTTGTATTTATATATCTATACCAGCAATGTGGAACGGTGTTGCCATTGGGAGTACGTGTCTGAAATGTAGACATACTGATACACACAGATACATACACAAAGTGAGAGGAAGAAAAATGCAAAAGACAGGCATACACACAAACACACACAGAGCGGAGATGCACACATGTATACACACATGTAACAGATGTGCACACGCACACACCAGACATATGCACACACACAAACACACTAGACACACACACACACACACAGAGGGGACACTGACACAGTGATAGCCACCCCCCGTGTGTGGTGATTCCGGCTCTGGCTGGTCTCCCGGATCTGTAGGTTCTGAGTGTAGAAGTGTGGGCTGTGGGCACCTTGGAATTAGAGAAGGAGCTTTACAGTGCTGTGTAGGTAACAATGTTGTATTAAAGTGAATATCTGCAGTATTCAGAGCATTAGAAGCCAAATGTAGCCCTCTAAGGCTCAGAGGACATCACTTCACAATGTGTTGCCATCTCCTGTCTGGTTCTGAAACTGTTAAATCAGTTGTATTTGTTATTTCCTTTAGTTTCTCTCAGAATTGTAGTATTATGCCTCTGTGGTTTGGCATGTAGCAGTGTAAAGCAGAAAATAAAAGGAGATTATGCGAGAGAGACTTGTACCAGCATATTAAAGGGATAGTAATGTTTCACAAAAACAGTAGCTCCAAATAATCTTCATAGTATTTGGGCCATGGAAAGTGTTACTTCAATACTGTCAGAGTTGTAGTTCAAGAGTAATTGAATGATAAAGTATCCCCCTCCTGCCCCTTTTACCTAGTGTAAGCCACCTCCCCTCAGATGTGGAATCTGGTCCTGGGACTGGACAGCTCACAGCAAGGTACAATCTTCTTACTGTGAGAACAATGAAAACCCTGCCCCCTGGACAGATTTATCAGGTTTTACCCTTATGCTAATTGAAGATTGTCACTCTCTGCGATCCACCTGGACACCACCTTGCTGCTCTGAGCTGAGCAGTGTTACATCAGTAAAAGGGGCAGGAGGGGGATACTTTATCATTCATTTACTCTTGAACTACAACTCTGACATTGAAATAACACTCTCCATGGCCCAAATACTACTAAGATTAATTGGAGCTGCTTTTATTATGAAACATTACTATCCCTTTAAGCCATAGAATGCCATGCAGTATACAGCAGTATGTCATGTCAGAGTTAACCCTTTGAGTGCTGGAAAGCATCCAGTTTGTTCTGGTGCAATTCATTCTGACACTTAAATGGTTAAATAGAGTACTGTTAATATATAAAGAAGTTGTCCCGATGACATAAATAATGTAGATTCCGCGCCCCACGTTACTGTCCCTGGTACAGCGGAGACATTCTTCTCCCCACAATGTGGCTCGCAATGTCCGGATCCAGTGCGGGAGGGAGAAGCCGCTGTTGATTCTGAGGGAGCAGGCCTGAGGCTAGGGGTTGGCAGGGGTATCAGTCGTGGAGAGGCAGTGCTGGGCGTCCAAGAGTTAAGGAAAGACCAGGGACCCTGTCTATGTAAAAAAAAAAGGCCCCAAAATAGCCCAGCATTACCAAGTCAAGAGTATATAACGTTTTAAAGAGATAGTAATACTTTAGTTTATCTCTGAGTCTTCTTTATATATTTTTTCAACATTACCCTATATTTAATTACATACAGTGTTACGGTTCAAACGCTATCGAAGCCAAAAGGATCCCCCTCCTGCCCATTATGATCACCTCCCATCAGATCTGGAATCCAGTTGTGGGACCGGACGGATGCAGCGAGGGCCAATCTTCACTTATAAAGTATAAGGAAAACCTGGCCTCACCTTGATGAAGTAGGGCAGGATTTTCCTTTTGTTTACTGAAGATTGTCCCTCCCCACACTCCATCTGGACCAGACTGAGAGGATCAGCGACAGAGGGAAAGGGGTAGGAGGGGATCCTTTCGACTTGAATAGCATTTAAACTGCAACACTGTAATTAAATATAGAGCTACATGTTAAAAAATTAAAAATAAGACTTGGAGCTAAACTTTAATAGAAGTATTATTATCCCTTTAACTCTGAGTGGCAGAGGATTTCACAATGTTTTGCATACCCCTCTGGCACTCTAAGGGTTAACCAGTTGAGTAGCATAAGCGTCCGTCATCCCTCCCTTGTACATTAGTTCCCTACAAGTTAAGAGTCTATAAAGGTTTTACCCTTTGAGTGTCAGATTGATTTGTAACAAATTGCAAAGAATGCATTGCATAGCTCTCTGGCACTGAAAGTGTTAACAGGAAATGCAGGTGAGGGCAGTGTGTGTGTGTCTGTGTGTGTATGCAGCAGGAGGACATTTGGGCATAAAAGAGGCTCAGTTGAGAGCTGTGTGTGTGTATACCTGTGTCTATTGTGCATCTGGTCAGTAAGTTTCTTGTATTACAAGCGTCTTTTTCTAAGTCCCTAGGAGACCCACAACAGAAAATATCCACAAGGCTACATGTATGTATGTGTGTGTATGTTTGTCAGCCATGTATTTTTTTTGTTTGTTTTTTTTGTTGAGGGAGGGCTAACTCCTTGCAGAGCCCTGCCCACTCCTGTCAAATTCACTCCCCTCTGTATCTCCTGGATTGGCATTAGGGAGGAGACATGAATAACCCCTTCTTACTGCAACCCCTGGGTTTGTTAGGCTTTGGACAAGTTTTTTGGTCACATGATGCTTTCTCATATATATATTTGAAGCTGAAGAACCGCACTCACAGGATTTCCAAATGATGAATAATGTGCAATGATTATTGTATCAACGTTTCAGCCCCACTTTATCTAGATATCTGGGTCAAAATGTTGATACAATAAACATTGCACATTATTCATCATTTGGAAATCCTGTGAGTGCAGTTCTTCAAGTTCAAAAACTGTATGTATGGTCTATAGACCTGGCACCCAGGTTACTGAAATTTTCAGTACAGGAGAGTGCACGGATATTATGACATATATATATATATATATATATATATATATATATATATATATATATATTCAACAGGAAAAAATTAAGAAAACACACTGAACTCGCTTCTCTCTCATGCATCATATCCCAAATTAGCGCCTGTTGTCTTTTTTTTGTGAAAACAATAACAAAATAGGTAATGATGTATGCTATACCCAGGGTTCCAATTTAAGTAATTTATGTGATATAAAGCAGGATTGTCTTCTATTTGTTTTGTTTTTAATTCGGGGATTGTGGTGGGCCCCTTCATTGCTTGCTGAGCTTCATATTTTGCACATTTAGGTTCCTTTTTGGTATAGGTATATTATGGTGTTTTATCTTTTTTGAGTTTTTGGGGTATTTTTGGTACATTGAACTGTAATGGTTCTATTAAATTCCCCTTTTCTACCCTGCCTGCAAAATTATTGACAAAGAAAATAAGAGAAAACTGAGGAAAATTTGCTTCTAAGTGCAGCCATAAATAATAATCACTTGTCTCCTTCTCATAATATTCTACGAACAAGTTTATGAGTAGGAATGGGCGAAAATTTTATCCTCAAACTGAAATCTGTGAATAATGGCACTTTCCGCTTGGCGAATAATTTCCCGCAAAAACTGAAGTTTTTCCGCTTTTTCCCACCTTTTCTGCCCATTGAAATCATTGGGAAGAAAAATAATTCTACACCACTGGAAAGTTTTCTACAGCCGTATAAAAGGCTGTCAGGCTGTCACAGCAGCCATTCTGTGTTTGTGAGAGGAGAGAGCATCATGTTTTTGAGCTAACGGAGCTAGGCAAATAAAGGGGAATTGAAGCTTAGTTTAAGGAGGCATTTAGGTAGGACATTTGTTCTCTATATTAGGGGAGTCTGGGGGCACTCTAGGAGATAAGAAGGGAGGAAGGAGGTTGACCCCCAAATACTCCAAAATTCCATGTGACTGACAGGCAAGACACAGGCAACTAGGGACCTATTTGCTTGCTAATCTTGCTGTTATTGTCTCTGTGCTGGGTGGGGAAGTCTGTGGAAAGACATTGTTGGGTGAACAACTTAAAAAAAAAATTAAAAATAATAAAAAACAAAATATCTTAGGTGACAGTGACAGACAGCTGACTGGGCTTAGGCAAGGCATCATACAGCTCCATCAGTTATGTTGTGTACACTACAGTAAAAAAACACAGTGTAATTGCGCAATGTCCAGCAAAATCACAAGGGGAAAGGGGAGGGGTGGAGCAGTGTAGGGACATGAGAGTGAATTAGTAGTTCAAAAACTGACTGCAACAATGGTTGCTGCAGTGTGTGCAATCAATGGTGATGATCCCTGCAGTATATCAAGGTCCCAGTAAAACTAATTCCAACACCACCAAAAATATAGATACTGGCAATAGCATAATAGAGGAAGGTGTAGCAGCTGAACCGCCTGCTGCATCAGACAGTGAGACAACCAAGCACCAAAACACCTGTCCTTAAAGTAGTAGCGAATTTTGTTACAGTAAAAGTAAAAATAAATTGTTTGAGACCTCTAAAAGCTTAGAGGAATATAAGGGTAGTAGTGGGCAAGAACTGTCAGGTGATGTTGATGCTGATGCTGCTGAGGATGATCTAGTGATGACTGGTGATGATGATCCACATCTAGAACATATCCCTCCAGCGTCTTTCTCTTGTTCAAATACAGATGAAGTTGAGAGTGCGGATGATGACAGGGCTATAAGGTTAGCAGAAAGTCAAAGGCTGTATCTTCCACCACTTTTAAGGAGCACTGTGCCTTTCTATAAAGTGTTTGAGAAAGCCACTGGAAAGTCTGACCCTGGAAAAGTGCAGATGTCAAAAAGCACACAGCCACCCTATCAGTCATCATCAGCATCATCGCCTCTTCAAAGTCCAAGTCTCACTCAGCTGCACACACCTGTTTTGAGTACCCAGCAACAGCAACACAGGTTAACATCCACAGTGTTAGATATGATGAGTACCTCTGGTGCTGCTGCTGTAAGTGCTGCACCTTTGACACCTAGTAGTAGTGATAGTAGAATTATATCAACATTTAGCTCCAGTAGTAGTAGTAGCAGAAACCACACATGACAGACAAAGCCAGGACAAATATATTAAAAGCAGCACAGATGAGGAGGTGGAGGACGGATGTGAAGGTTTGTCACCATCTACCCCACTTGGGAACACTGCTATGACTGATACGTAATGTGTGTCAATAATCTGAGAAGGCAGATAGAGTATGACAATGGTAAGAATTAATGATGAGTGAGCACCCCGATGCTCGGGTGCTCGGGTGCTCTGACCGAGCACCGCCGGAGGCTCGAGTGCTCGGCCGAGCACCCGAGCCCCATTCAATTGAATGGGGCGACACGAGCATTACACCAGGCACCCCCTGCTCTGATGAGGGGAGGGTGCCTGGTCAATGCCCCCCATCATCTCCGCAATGTCCCCCTTCATCTCCGCAATGTCCCCCTTCATCTCCTCTATGCCCCTCTTCCACAATGTCCCCCTTCATCTCCGCTATGCCCCTCTTCCACAATGTCCCCCTTCATCTCCTCTATGGCATAGAGGAGATGAAGGGGGACATTGTGGAAGAGGGGCATAGCGGAGATGAAGGGGGACATTGTGGAAGAGGGGCATAGAGGAGATGAAGGGGGACATTGTGGAAGAGGGGCATAGCGGAGATGAAGGGGGACATTGTGGAAGAGGGGCATAGACTCTATGCCCCTCTTCCACAATGTCCCCCTTCATCTCCGCTATGCCCCTCTTCCACAATGTCCCCCTTCATCTCCACACTGTCCCCCTTCATCTCCGCAATGCCCCCTTCATCTCCTCAATGCCCCCGTACCTCCAGTCCCTGGTGGTCCAGCGGAGCGTCTTCAGATCTGTGCCTCCTCCGGCACAGATCCCCGCCACCCGAACACGGCGGGCGAGCACATGTCGGTACTCGACGAGTGCCGCCATGTGCCGAGCAGAGCGATGCTCGAGCCGATCCGAGCATCGGCCGAGCACGCTCGCTCAACACTAGTAAGAATACATACACAAATCACACCATGCCAGTCCCCCACCACCACTACTACCATACACATCTGCCACATTGTAGATTGTACTTTATTTTTTTTCATTACTTGACATCATCATTAATATGTGCCAGTGTCACTTAAGCAGGAAGTTAGTGTTGTGGACAAATGCATTCCGCATGCTAACACATTTTTCAAGCCATATTTTGCTGTAGGACTCACAACTTTGACTTTCAGCCACTTATTTCTAATCTTCAGCCCTCAGAAGAAGTAATATTACAGTGGGAAATGTAGTACCTATAGGAAATATATGCGAAAAATGTGTTAAAATAGGTGAAAAATGTGTTAATATAGGCAGAAAATTTGTTAAAACAGGCGAAAAGGAGGACATTTTTGCATAGGCGGAAAGGCAACATTTTTTGCAGGAAAAGTGAAAATTCAGCATATTTTTGCGAAAATCATGCAGGAAATTGTTCACACAATTGTTCACAACTGCTAAATAACCCTTAGGTATGGAAACAATACTAAATAAGAACTGACATTGTCCTAAGTGTTAAAAAGCTTAGTACTACTACTACTACTACTACTACTACTACTACTAATATACTACTATTATTACTACTGCTAGAAACCTAGAAAAAAAGAACTCAAGACAGGAAAATCTAAAAGCACAATTCTGCAGCGATCACCGAATAGGTGTTTCAGTGTCCTATACTATTAGGATGAGGGCAACTAGCAGGGGGCATGGTGGGCAGGGATGCAATACAGAGAGGAGGTCCAGTCTAAGTAAGCCAACACATGTCATGGCTCAGTTCTAGTGACTAGAACTGAGCCACAACATGCATTGGGTTTCTAAGACTAGACACCCTTTCTATACTGTATTGACATGAACAATGTGCCACACTAAAATACCTGTTTATGGTGGAGACCAATAGGATGGAAGGTATAATGGGACATTTTCAGACTGTCCACCCTGTATAATATGTACAGCTCATTGCAGGAAAAGTCAATTAGTTTTATTAATTGATAATGACCTATAGTAAGTCAATCAACCACCACATGTGCCAGTCACTTGTTGTCAGTCCACCAGCCCACCTGTACCACTAGGAACAAAAATATTTTCAAGCATACCTTGCCATAGGCCTCAGGTTGCAAACATTTTTTTCAAGGAATGAGTTACCATAGGCCTCAGCCTGCTAACAATTTTGTTAGAAGGCTTGCACTGCAGTAGACCTCAGCCTACTAACAATTATTTACAAGGTTCTCATTGCCTGTAAACAATTTTGTCAAGGCTTATTTTGCTATAAACCTCAGCTTGTTAAAACATTTTTACAAGACTTACCAGTCCATTGGACTCAACCTGCTAACAATTTCTTCCACGCTTGCATTATTTTATCAAGATTTTTCCATTTCAGCATTCAGTAACAGTAGTACTGTAGAGGGAATTGTCATGGCCACAAAAAGCAGAAAGCTTAGGCAGAAATTGGAAAGTTCTCGCAGAAATTTAATTTGCTGTACATAAAAGGAAGACATTTTAAAGGATTTTCAATCCATAGAAATGTCCATGAAAGAGAAAAAAAATGTTTTTTTTCCACAAAAAATTATATAATGTATCTACTTATATCAAACACTACATTTATGAAATGTATAAAAAAAAAAAAAAACATTAAAAAAGCCTGTACCCATAGCTATACCACATTAAACACATGCATCTCTTTGTGAAGGTCTTTTGATGCTAGGGTATTAAGCTTATAAATCTCCCAGATTCTTTGCAGGATAATACTTTATATCTGTTATTCACAGTGGCAGAAACATGAATAACTGTAAATGTATTGTACCCTGTTCACAAAAACAAAAGTTTTGGCAAAAAGCTAAATGATACACCTTTTTGTAACACCATCTTTTTTGTTCACGTATCCAATTACTTAGATGCCTAATATTATGACCAATGTATTGAATTCTTCATCTACAAGAAATCAAGTATACCAAAAGCTGTGTTGCGCAATTTAAAAAACATGATATATCAAAGTGATAGCCAGTGCTAGAACTTGAATAGAAACGTGCAATTCTGACACTTGGAAGAAATTTGTATTTTGCCCAACTCTGCTCTAGAATCTACACAGAATTAAAGCAGTGTGATTTGCACGCTAACATGCAAGTTCAGAAAAAGATCAAAGCGTGTGCATTCTTGCATTTGTCAATTGTGTTAAGTTCCAAGGGAAGAAGACAAAGTGGTTCCTAATTAACACCATGTTGTTCTATTATTTCCTTGAGGATCATAATTAGATACACTTCTGTGCTACTGATTACATGATTTGGCACTTATGTCATTTCATCCAGTCCTGCCCTATACATTTCAGGAGAAATTGTCAAAAAGGTACAATTATGCTTGCTGCATCTATAATTACTAAGCTCACCCTGCAATTTCTACAGGGAAGCTGATCGATAAACCATCCATTGACATACTGACTTGATCCTAATACCTTCCATCTAACTCTACAACCTCTTTATATATAGTAGCACTGTGCTGTCTCTGAAATAAGCTCTCATCATATACTTTATTGAATCACTTAATGTATTAAAGGTTTATATTGATAGAAAGGCTGATTTTTCTGAAATGGAAACATATTTATGTCAGTCTTTAACAGCTTGGAGATCTTTAGATGAAGTCTAGGAGAAATGAGATTATCTGAAATGTGTTTTACTAATCATAACAGAGCATTGCATTAGACATGTCACCAAGGGTAAAAGAAAAAGAAAACCACTGTGGTACTCCACAAAAGTAGCAAATATAGTAAAGGAGAAAAAAAAGAAGCAATTAAGAAATATAAGCAGACACAGAAGGAAAAAGATAAATATTGGTAGACTAGGCTGAAAGAGGCCAAATGCATTATTAGATGTGCCAAAGCACAAACAGAGGAAAAGATTGCCCAGTCAATAAAAAAGGGGATACAAATTTTTGTAGCTATATATGTGAAAGGAGCGAAATGAAACAAGGAATAGTTAGACTGAAAACAAAATATGGATTCTATGTAAATGAGAATAAAGGACTAGCTGACTGTCTCAATGAATATTTCCTCTGTTACAAAATATTACCACTGTTAGAAAAAAGAAATAGCAAGACATGGGAATCACGCATGTTTACAGTGGAAGAAGTTCTACTTCAACTCTCTATGATAAAACAGATAAATCTATGGGACCAGATGGGATACACCCAACATAATTAAAAGAACTTGAATGTCCTGGGAAAATCTTTATTATAATTATTCAATCAGTCTCTATCGACAGGAGTAGTTCCTTGAGCCACTTCCATAATGGCGTCTCTTTAGTTTGAGGAGGTAGATTTGGATGAGAATCTTTCTCATCATTGACATAACTGCTACTGTAATAGTAAATAATAATTTGGATACTGGTGGTTTACTGTTACTTTTGAACATCACTCATGTAATATAAGCCCAATTATAACATTATCCCAAAGAGGACACAGTTGAACCAACTACCAATATGGTTCGGCCTGGCTGATTCTGCTTATGCACACTCTAGAATTTCTAGGATTTATATGATCTATTGGGAGAAATAACTCAATTATTGTGTCTAATTGAAGGGAAGAACTTTTCCTATCAGTAATTGCACATCACTGCCATATGTTATTGACACATAATATCACAAAGTGCACATAGCTACCGTCTAACTTTTTTAAATCTAAAAGATTGAAAAAAAGGTAATTCTTCTTGAAGCTGTCATGAACGTCTATACTGTCTCATGAGCAGTGGTGTTCTCTGATGGGTTTCTGTCACCTGTCTTCTCCATCTCCAATGGCACCAGGTAGGGGCGTTCCCTTTTTCCCGCTGTTATTTGCCCTGGTGATGGATCCCCTAGTGGAGATGGTGCGTCAGGACCTTTTGGTCCAGGGGGTAAGGATGGGAGCAGACACTCATAAGATTAGCCTATTTGAGGATGATATTATTTTGACCATTACTGATATGTTATCATCTTTGCCCCCTTTAAATAGATTGTTGGATGCCTTTGGACAGGTTTTGTAGTATAAGGTTAATTTTACCAAATCCAAGGCTATGGGTCTGCAAATATCTGCTGCTGATATGGCAGTATCCCTACTCCTGGTGGGATACTAACCTTACGTACATGGGGGTGAAACCCACTTGGTCACCTTGGGACATCTTTTCTTTGAACTACTACTCTATGCTTAGGTCTGTCAGATCTTCTTTTGAGCAGTGGAAACCATATGAGCTTTCCTGGCTGGGCCGTATAGCTTCGGTCAAGATGTTTTTTTTTACCTCAGCTGCTATGGTGTTTTTCGAACTCTTCCAATCGGACCTCTACCCTCTTTCTTCCTCGCTCTTCAGAAATTGGCGTCCTTTATTTGGGGAGATGCTCAACCAAGGGAAGCTTTCTCTGTGTTGCAAAGGGCTCATTGGCAGTTAGTTCTCAACTTTCGTTTGTACCACAGTGCAGCAGTTCTAGACTAAGCTCTGATGTGCACTGCCTTTTAGACTCTAACATATGGCTCCAATTGGAGTCTTACTTCCTACAGCTGGGGATGCTATAGGAGATCTTGTGGCTTCCCTGGTCAAGGAGGCCAGGAGTACATGCAGCAGATGTGTTCATTCGTTCCACGCTACAGTTGTGGGACAAACTCAATAAACATGGCTTGACTTCTTTCCCGGTGTCCTCCTTTCTACTCACGTATGTTCAAACCTGTATTTCGGATATTTCCCTGGCCTCTTGGTGATCCAGAAGCATCACTCATCTGCATCACCTCTATTTCCCCATGGCTCTGAAGCACTTCGAGTAATTTCACATGGAGTTTGGGTTACCTACCTCAGAAGCGTATACTTACATAAGAGTGGCTCATTTTCTCTGCACGCTCCTTCCCACCAGTGGTCTCTCTTCCTGCAGGTCCCTTTTTGTCTCTAGGTCACACAGAGATTCTGATCTAACTAAAACCATCTTGGCTATACACTGTCTTCTAACTTTCCCCTCTGATACCGAACTTAAACCTCCAAGTATGCAACAATGGGAGGAGGATCTCCAGAGAACTTTTGACCAACAGGACTGGATCAATGCCCTTGATTTGTCTGTCAAGATTACTAGGTGCACTAACCCTACCGAGTCCACTAGGAAACTTACCCTGAGATGGTATCTTACCCCTGACCATTGTGTCTGTGTTCCCTCTCCTACCCTTCCCCTTGGGATACTTTCCTCATACCTCTCTGATTCATGACCTCTGTGGTCTGCTTTGGATTACTGTTACTGTATTTACTACTTGTGACAACTAACTTTGTTTAATTGTGATTCCAGCCCCTGTTGTCATCACCTATATTGTTACTTGAACCTGCTCTGTGATTTGCATTTCACATGTTGAAAACTGAATAAACCTGAGTTACAAAAAAAAGAGAATTCTTCTCTACAGATTTAGGGTAATACAAACAGATATTGGGACTTGGGGAAAGTTAAAATATAACTTTTATTAAACTTAAAAAGTCCCCAAGCCCCGATATCTGCTTGTATTATCCCTTATCTGTAGAGTACAGGTGTAACACACGCACATCAATACTAAGCACAGAGCTGAAAAACGTGAATGCCACCAACAAGAGTCGTGGTGCCAGAAGCAAGGGAGCAACGCAATGGATTGGTGCTACAGAGTTCTAGAGGGTGGGGATTGCTTTTGAGGGGACTGTGCTGCGGACTTGCCGTATAAATGTTCTAGCTGCAAAGCTAGATGGCCCACTCCAAAGGAGACCCAGTATAATCTCACCAGAAGCAAACAAAGCACCACTGACCCCAGAGAGAAACAACTCCAACAGGAACAGAAAAAAGCTCACTTACTGTAACTGGATATACACAGTAGATAGGGGATGTCCAGACGGAGACAATGTCAGCTAGCAAGGTCATACACAGAAGAGGAGCAGCACAAAATCAGCAGGATGCAGGCAGAACTGGAGAACAGGCAAGGTCATACACGGCAAGATTTTGGATTTTTTTATTTCTTTCTTATAGTGCAGATGGTTTCCTCCAGAATTATTTCAGTTCATGTTCGTACATCATCCTTAGGGTTCACTTTTAAAATATGGCATTTGTAACAGGGCACGGCTTGAAGCCGCATTAAGTAGATCGCCGTGATGAAAAGGGTGACATAGGAATTTCGCCCTGCATAACAGCGTTCTCGTCTGCGTGTTTGGTTTTTAAAAAAAAAAAAAAAAAAGTATAATTGAGTATGGTGTCCACTGCCTTTCCCGGAATAATAAACTGCTTTAATTTTGAAAAATGTTTTGAAACTTGGTTCATTTATTAAGGTATCTTAGTTAAAGAACTTATCACTCCTGACATGTGTATGGCCTAATTCACAGATGAGCTGGTTTGTCCATTTCTAGGGTGGATAAAACTGATTTTATGTTGTGTTATATGGATTCTTTGACCAAGGAAGGGGTATCAAAAGCTGTGAAGAGCAAACATATTGAGGTATATTATCCCTTTTGCTTAAGTTGTTGGGATTGAGGTTTTCATAACAGATATATTGTTGTTATTGTTGATAGGTCTATTCCAAGGAGTTAAATCCATAGATTATGGGCAGTATTAACGGATCAAATACTAGTTAGGTTGATAGGCAATCTGTCCACCAGGTGTTTTTCAAAACTATGAGTTTAAGTTACTCAGGGAGGGTGTCCTCAGACTTTGCCCCAGGACCCTGTCTTAAAACAAGATAAGCTGATCCCATGATATTACTTTTGTCAGACAGGTGATGAAGATTCTACACTCCACATTCATGATGGCAGGTAAATTGTATAGCTATTACCTATAGGTCAGAGAGGAGTGATATAACGGTTGTGGAGCATCAGTCAGATGAACACATGTGTCAGGGAATGTTTTGTCACAAATAGGCTGTGACAAAAAAATCAATGCTGTCATTAGGTGTATGTTTCACCTCATTAAGGACTTGTCACTGTGATTTATCTCATTATGATATGTTTATCTACAGAAAGCTAGAGTAAATCATTTAAAAAAGACAGGAGAGACCAGGTGCAACCCAATTGAATTTATGATACCAATGAAACCTAACCACTTAATGTGAGTTTAACCCTTGGAGTGTCAGAAAGGTATCCAACACATTGTGATGCAATACGTTGGATACCTATCTTGCACTCAAAGGGTTAAAGGAAAAGAGCCACTTATTTTGACTTAACATTCTGAAAGTGCATAATATGCATATACTTTTTATTTTTTTATCATATACAACTTTTTATACTTTTGTCTCTGGCAGTGCGCTACCTAGATTTTAGCTCCTAGACCAGTATATTAGATATTATACAGTAGTATTCAAGGGTTTAAAAATACATCTTCTTTAGTTTATTGAACATAGCCCGAGGTCCTCTAGTCATCAGGACTGTAATTCACATTACCCAATGAGATGTCTACGTGATACAATTTTTCTCTGATGTGGGTCACCGGAAAACATAAAGCAAATACACTGAATTGCAAACTATTTTTTAGCCCCTCACTCTCCTCATATATCAACTATTTGAAACTTCAACTAATTGCAATCACGTGAGACAGAAGATCTGTCATAGAAACAGAAAGCAATATTACAGCATATTTCCTCCAGATATGGATAGATCAAAATGTCATTTCTCAACCACCCCATTTAACCCTTACAATGCATTGCGAAACAATTCGTTGCGTACCCCTCTGTCATTCAAAGGGTTGAGAGACTATTGGTAATGTTTATATATTGGTCTGTACTATACACTAGCGGTCAAACGTTTTGGGACACCTCAATTTTTGCTACTTTTAGTTATTGCCATATAACTTGACAAAAACATTAGAAAAACATATAAACATCGGGTATTCCTAAAATCAAGACAAATATTATAATCTATTTAGCAGGGGTTTTTAGCGTTTGTAGATGTGTAAAAAAAAATTTAGTGCCAAAGGTAAAAAAAGTGCACTTGTTACAATTGTCTTCATATTTTATAAACATTTTTACAGGAAATTTGATGGAAATAATGGTATCGTTAGAAAGTCCATCTTATGGAAAGAAAAACAGTATATAATATATGTGGGTACATTAAATTTGTAAGAGGAAAATTACAGCTAAACACAAACACAGTAGAAATGTTAAAACAGCCATTGACCTTCTGTTTTAACACTTCTACTGTATTTGTCATTGGCTGTAATTTTTCTCATATTCATTTAATGTACCCACATATATTATATATTGTTTTTCATATTAACATTATTATCCCTTTAGGGGAAATTCAGCATCAGTGATAGAGCCTAGCCACCCCTACATAGAGCTGCTGGAAAGCTGGTGCCAAGAAAGTCTCCAGAGCATTGCATGCCCACTAGTGTCATGTACACACACACAAAGGATTTACCAGTTGGCACCCCTGTTGATAAATTAACTTGCCTGGGTTACCTTAGAAAAATAATATAATACAGTTCCATGAAAACAAATAGTTATCTAAGAAGACAGGTACTCACAGGACTTGTAACTATTTGATAACAAAAGTGTCTCCACTGAGATCCTTTATCATGTCCTGTGAGTTCTGTGAGTCTTCTTCAATTACTATTTTTTCCCATGGAACAGCATTTTAATAAAGGTCCCTGCAAGGACAGACACATCGACCATACCTTACCTTTGTTTGAAACCAAGGTTGAACTTTTTGGCCATAATTCCAAAAGGTATGTTTGGCGCAAAAACAACACTGCACATCACCCAACGAACACCATACTCACAGTGAAGCATGGTGGTGGCAGCATCATGCTTTGAGGCTGTTTTTCCTCAGCTGGAACTGGGGCCTTAGTCAGGGTGGAGGGAATTAGGAATAGTTCCAAATACCAGGCAATTTTGGCACAAAACCTTCAGGTGTCCATTAGAAAGATGAAGATGAAGAGAAAGTTCACCTTTCATCACGACAGCAACCCAAGGCACACATCCAAATCCACAAAAGCATGGCTTCAGCAGAAGAAGATTAACGTTTTGGAATGGCCGAGTCAGAGCCCAGACCTGAATCCAATTGTACATCTGTGGGGTGATTTGAAGAGGGCTGTGCACAGGAGATGTCCTCGCAATCTGACAGATTTGGCGAACGTTTTGCAAAGAAGAGTGGGCAAATATTGCCATGTCAAGATGTGCCATGCTAATAAACTCCTACCCAAAAAACTGATTGCTGTAATAAAATCAAAAGGTGTTTCAACAAAGTATTAGTTTAAGGGTGTGCACATCTATGCAAACAGGTTATTGTGAGTTTTTTATTTTTTATTTTTCCCCCTCAAAGATTTCTGTTTGTTTTGCAATTGAATTTTTCACGTTATAGGTCACATTAAAGGTGGAAAAAGTTCTGACATGATTTATGTTTGTCTCATTCTTTAACATCACAAGAACCTGGCATTTTAACGGGTGTGTAGACTTTTTATATCCACTGTATATACAGTTGAAACCAGAAGTTTACATACACTATATAAAAATACACATATGCATGTTTTTCTCACTATCTGACATGAAATCAGAATAAACCTTACCCATTTTAGGTCAATTAGGATTACCAAAATTATTTATATTTGCCAAATCTGGATCATCCTTGGGTGCAATTTCCAGATACCTGCAGGTGCCTCATTCATCTGTACAAACAATTATACGCAAGTACAAACAAGATGGGAATGTCCAGCCATCATATCGCTCAGGAAGGAGACGGGTTCTGTGTCTCAGAGATGAACGTGCTTTAGTCCGACATTTGCATATCAACCCAAGAACAAAAGCAAAAGACCTTGTGAAGATACTGGCGGAAGCTGGTAAGATTGTGTCATTATCCACAGTGAAACGAGTACTGTATCAACATGGGCTGAAAGGCCACTCTGCCAGGAAGAAGCCATTACTTCAAAAGAAACATATAAAAGCCAGATTAATGTTTGCAAATGCACACAGGAACAAAGACGCACATTTTTGGAAACATGTCCTGTGGTCTGACAAAACTAAAATTGAACTGTTTGGCCATAATGATCATCGTTACGTTTGGAGGAAAAAGGGAGAAGCTTGGATGCCTAAGAACACCATCCCAACTGTGAAACACGGGGGTGGCAGCATCATGTTGTGGGGTTGTTTTGCTGCAGGAGGGACTGGTGCACTTCACAAAATAGATGGCATCATGAGACAAGAAGATTATGTGGCAATACTGAAGCAACATCTCTAGACATCAGCCAGGAAGTTAAAGCTTGGGCAGAAATGGGTCTTCCAAATTGACAAAGACCCGAAGCATACTGCCAAACTGGTTACAAAGTGGCTTAAGGATAACAAAGTCAGTGTTTTGGAATGGTCATCACAAAGCCCTGATCTCAATCCTATTGAAAATTTATGGGCAAAGCTGAAAAGGCAGGTGTGAGCAAGGTGACCTACAAACATGGCTCAGTTACACCAGTTCTGTCAGGAGGAATGGGCCAAAATTCCTACCAACTATTGTGAGAAGCTTGTGGAAGGATATCCAAAACTTTTGACCCAAGTCATACAGTTTAAGGGCAATGCTACCAAATACTAATGAAATGTATGTAAACTTTTGACTTTGCAGAAAGTAATAAAAATGCCTTAAAAAATTATCTCTCTCATTATTCTGGCATTTGGCAAATATAAATAATTTTGGTAATCCTAATTGACCTAAAACGGGTGAGGTTTATTCTGATTTCATGTCAGATAGTGAGAAAAACATGAATATGTCTCTTTTTGTATAGTGTATGTAAACTTCTGGTTTCAACTGTATATACATATATATATATATATATATATATGTGTGTGTTTGTTGCCCATAGAGACGCACTCTCACCAAAGTATAATAAATGCCTAGGTTCTGCACTTGGGGGAATTAGTACAAAGAAAAGATGAGTCAGCGCTCACAGGACTTTTTTGAAATTAGTGGATTTTACTTAGTGTCAACTTTTCAGTGTACGATTCCCATTTTTCTCAGGTCCTCCAAGATGTTTGGAACAACTTACCTGCCAAATTCCTTAAAAAACTGGGTGCAAGTGAGCCTAGAAGAAATGATTCTGTTATGAAGGCAAAGGGTGGACACACCAATTATTGATTTGATTTAGATTTTTCTTCTGCATTTATGCATTTTGTTAATTGATAAATATAAAATATTAACATGTCTATTTTTGAAAGCATTCTTACTTTATAAAATATTTTTCAGAATCCGATTGTAGTTGTTGGAGATGATGCGGTAGTGTTGGTACTATGTTCCTGAGAGTGCTTGCTTTTCAGAAATAAGCTCAGTAATTAAAGTCAGTCTTAGCCTATTGCCAGAGGTGTCTCTCCTACATTTGGCCCTTGGCTCCCTCCTGATCCCTTCACAGAGACATATTGTCCGTATCCTAACATGTGCCTTTGCCTGGCTAAGCAGTGGAAAACACTGTTAAAGAGATAGTAATGTTTCCTAACAAGTAAAACTATGATCATTCTTTGAAGCTCTTGTAGTATATAGAGTTGTATTTATATTTGTGTACGCTCTGTAGTTCATCAGCAATTGAATGATAAAGTAGCCCCCTCCTGTCCCTTTTACCCACACTATGCCACTTCCACTCAGATGTGAAAACTGGTCATCGGACCGGGCAGTTCGCATACATTAAACCTGCTAGAGTTGGCCTTTTTAAAATTCAGTGTTTTGTTGGAACCCATACCAAATATATTTTTTAAATTAATCTCAAATTATAACATGTTATGGTCACTATTCCCCAAGTGCTCCCTTACTTGGATGTTAGAGATGAGCTCTTCATTGTTAGTTGTTACCAGATCCAGACATGCATCCCCTCTGGTTGAGGTTTGTACTAGTTAAGATAAAAAATTGTCATTCAACACGTTCAGAAATGTACTGCTTTTATCAGAATTAAGTTGTTCCATTTTTCCATTCTATTTCTGGATATTTAAAATCCCCCATAATTACAGTTCTCCTTCCTTTTCTATTTGCATTAATAGCTGTGATTCTTCAAGGTCACCAATGTTTGGTGGTTTGTAACAAATACCCATTAGTATTTTCTGGGCAGTTTTACCCCCATTGAATATTTCAACCCACAAGGATTCCACATAGTGCCCAGACTCTTGGTTCCCCCTATGAAGGGTGGAGACTAACACTGTACAGAAGAGAAGGCCTGTTAAGGTGGGAGGTATAGTCCAAGTACAACAGGAAGATTCCCTGTAATATGGAGTGAAGTGTGAATAACTACAACACAAGGCCTTATGCCTTATACAAAAGGGCAGCAGTTTCTAGATCAAACTGACTGCTCTATAGGGGAGAAATAAGATATCTGATTCATTTAAATGGGGCTTTTAACCCCTTGACGGTACCAGTGGACACCCCAACTGGGTATCCCCATCAGTCCTAGCTTCCTTCTATCTGGAACACAATAACTACACCAATATATTGCAGATTACCCCAAGCACCAGGCAAGACCAGTATAAGGGCAAAATAAAAACCGTTTATTGTCAGACACAGTTGACATTTTATACAGCACTTGGGGATATCGAAACAATAGGAATACACATACTGTGTGAAACAATGGGAAAACACATACTGTGTGAAACAATGGGAAAACACATACTGTGTGATGACACAATAGGAATACACATACTCTGTGAAACAATAGGAATACACATACTGTGTGAAACAATAGGAATACACATACTGTGTGAAACAAAGGGAAAACACATACTGTGTGATGACACAATAGGAATACACATACTCTGTGAAACAATAGGAATACACATACTGTGTGAAACAATAGGAATACACATACTGTGTGAAACAAAGGGAAAACACATACTGTGTGATGACACAATAGGAATACACATACTCTGTGAAACAATAGGAATACACATAATGTGTGAAACAATAGGAATACACATACTGTGTGAAACAAAGGGAAAACACATACTGTGTGATGAAACAATGGGAGGGTGGCAACATGATACAATGGCACCAGACATGAGTGAGTTAATAGGGGGTAGTATACAACTGGACAATAGGTGTCTACATATGGGATACAAAGGGCTGGGGTGCATACAACGGGAGGAGTAAACATGGGCACAAAAGGAGCAGTTCACACTAGGAGCATGTTTTGCATGATTCAGTCTTGCCTTTTGGAGGTCTGGGGTCCCCTGATAAGGTTGGGTAAAGTGTTCACTAGGGAAACAGAGGAACCAGGGGAAAGGGGACAATCTCCCCCCTTGGCAGGGGTAGGGACTCAGGGGTAACTCCATGGCACAGGGGTAAAATCCAAATGTGGTCCCACACAAACAGTCCGGATGGCCCTATTCCTGTGACAAATGAGTTGGAGAGTGCAGACCGCTCTATCATTCAGGGAGGTTTAAAAACCCAGTTAAATAAGCATAAATGTTTGACATTTTTTTCTTCCCTGTTGTGTCATTTGTTTGCCTCAGAATTGCTCTGCTTTTATTTTGTGTACATGGTCCATAGACTCTTAACCCTTTGAGTGCCAGAGAGGTACCTGACGCATTACTCTACAATGTGCTGGATGCCTCTCCGACGCTCAGAGGGTTAAAGTTATATCAACCTATTTCGTGGTTGGTGTCAGTGTTGTTTAACACATATATTAACCCTTTGAGTGCCAGAGGGTTACGCAACTCATTGCTTTGCAATGTGTTGTGTATCCCTCTGGCACTCATAGGGTTAAGGGTTACAGTAATAGGTGATCTATGACTTTATACCTATTCAGCTTCAAAAGAGTAAAAGATGAGGTATAGAATATGTATCTAGAATGATATTAACTAATCGGATTAGACAATGGAATGCCGAGGGTACAGAAAGCCACAGCATTTATCCCTCCAGGGTCTCTGACTGAGCTGCTTAAATAATAACGTTTAAGGATTGAACTGCAGGAGCTAAATAGGACAGATAGCAGAAAAGGGAAAGTCAAGGCGTTGGAATAGGAACATTCAGGAAAATGTGATACTAGTATTTCATCACTATTTAATGTTTAACTGTATTGCTAGTTCTTATGACATCCCAGTTGTTAACCCGTTGGATGCTAGAATCATCTCCAATGCATTTCATCAGTATGCTTTGGAGGTGTCTCTGGTATCCAGTGGGTTAAAAGGTATTTGGGGCTAGAACGAAGGGATTAAAGGGTAATTATCATGCTTTACTAAATCTAATCCTACGGAAGCAGACAGTAAAATGCCTTGAGCAGCACCAGAATGGTTCCTGTCAGCCAATCAGGGGTGAGAAAACTAAACCGTGGGCTGGAACGTAACCCAAGAGAATGTGGCTGTCAGCTACAAACACCCACAGTGCTTTAAAGTCCCACAGACCTACTATTTGGGGCTTTCAAGCCAAATACAGAGGGTGTATGGAGAAAACATCCTGCTGAACAGTAAACTGGCAGTGAACCTTCAGTTTTGTAGAACAGTCTCTTTCCATAGGACTTATAAGGGACTAATGGGGGTCCATTTTCAGAGGACTGCTCCAGATCTTCCCAGTACATAAGACTCACTGTGTATGAACTGGAATTATACTATGGTCCCTCTTTGGCAAGTTGAAATGCTGGGAGGAATGCTTTTGGTGGACTGGAGGGGCCACATGTGTGGCCCTTGGTGTGACTATCATGGCTGTAGTTGCTAGTATACAGAGGCTGGAGGGGTGTGGCATGAGAGCAGTTAAACAAGCCACACCTACCCCCAAAAGGCACTTCCTGCAGACCTCTACATGATTTTGATTGAACAAGCCAGGACCATCATGGGTAAACTTGCATTAAGGACCCATGATGTTCCTTGCACATCATGTAATTCAGGGGTCCCCATAGGGTCGCACACCATTCGGGGACCCCTGAGTCCATTGTTAAGGGGTTAAGGATTTAAAAAAAAATGTATATTTTATGGGTAAGTTAACCAATTGTATAAAATTTCTGCATGAAGATACATGTTTTTCCTATAGTGTTTATATGAATTCATTATTACATACAAAATTTTACTGCTCCATATAGACCAGAGGGTGTATAATGCATTTCATAGGCATCTGGTCTTTAAAGGGTTAAAGTAGAAATATCTATCTATCTATCTATCTATCTATCTATCTATCTATCTATCTATCTGTCTGTCTGTCTGTCTATCTATCTATCTATCTATCTATCTATCTATCTATCTATCTATCTATCTCACATATCACTATCTATCATCTGCTAAAGGAACAGCAGGGGGATTGCAATCTAGTATATCCTGATGACTACTGATGTATGGTGCACAGATGTGTAACTACAGGTTTGCGCCTGTGTGTGTTTGTGTGTGTGTGGGGGGGGGGGGGGCGGGGTGACATACATTTTTTTAAATTAAGGGGGCACTCTGAAACCTTTGGACAAGCAATGCGTTGCATACCCCTATGGCACTCAAAGGGTTAATTGAGTATTTTAATCTCTTGAATGCTAGTGATGACATAATGAAGCAATATATATAGCATTTAAGGGGTTAAAAGACCCATTTGATTGAGGATTTTATTTGTTTCTTATGGTTTAGCTGTTTTTAACCAGAACTGCTTCCATTCCTCTTAGTACATCTGCCTGAGTATCCATATTGCTAGAAAGCAACTGAAGCTGGACTTTTAGGAAAGAGCCAGAGAGAAATAAAGGAGGAGGGGACATGTAAAAGTGGAGGGGAGGAAAGGAGGGGTTGTGGGTTGGGGATGAGAAGAAGTAAGAGGGGGAGAAATATTAGTTAGGGGCTTGTGGATGAAGAGTGAGGTAGGAGGAACATATGTGGTTTGGCTTGAGGCCAAGTGTTGGTGGCAGTGTGATAAACCTATATTGGGGTGTGTTTAAATGGTAACAGACAATAATTAACACTGATTAATCTTCATAGTATTTGGGCCATGGAGAGTGTTATTTCAATACTGTCAGAGTTGTAGTTCAAGAGTAATTGAATGATAAAGTATCCCCCTCCCGCCCCTTTTACCTAGTGTAACACTGCTCACCTCACATGTGGAATCTGGTCCTGTTACCAGACAGCTCACAGCAAGGGACAATCTTCTTACTGTGATCATAAGGAAAACCCTGCCCCTCTTGACAGGTTTTTCCTAATGATCACTGAAGATTGCCCCTCTCTGAGATCCACCTGGACAGTCTTGCTGCTCTGAGGTGAGCAGTGTTACATCAGTAAATGGGGCGGGAGGGGGGATACTTTATCATTCAATTACTCTTGAACTACAACTCTGACAGTATTGAAATAACACTCTTCATGGCCCAAATACTATGGGGATTAATTAGAGATGCTTTTATTGTGAAACATTACTATCACTTTAAGCCATGAGCCCATTCATTTTGGCCATGCTAAGGGTATTGGGATTTGGATAAGTTTTATTATTCAACAAACATGTTGTAAATTTGGATATGCTATTTGTTTCATTTTATTGTATAATAAAGTTTGGCCTGTTCAATCCAGCTATGGTGTGGTGCATGTTTGGGGGGGGAGCTGTTTGTATTGGTTTCAGAAATGTCTGCTGAAGAGAAAACAATGAATTGGCTTCTTCTGAATTATGTGTGTTTTCTTTTTCTTTTGGTGTGTTTACAAAAATCTAGACTGGAATTACAAAATAAATACATATGAACAATATAATATAAATACATTTACAAAGGATCATAGGTGTTCAGTGCTTGCTCACATTAAAGTGTTAATGACTGTGGAGTGTGTGTGCTGGTATGTATTAAAGTAATTATACGTGTTCATACATCCCAAATTACAGGTGCATCATTTTTATGCTAAAGTATAAGAACAAAGCTTATTAGATATAAAACAGGTGGGTCAAACATGAAGCCCAAACTCTGCTTAACCATTTGAGTACCAGAGGAGTAGGCAACAAATTGCAGAGGAATGTTTTGTGTAACTTTCTAACTCTCAAAGGGGTAACACATTAAGTGCAGTATGGCCATGTACCCCTCCTTGCTTCTTCATGTTGCAATGCTCAAAAACACATTTTCTTTATTTTGCTGCTGCAGGACAATAATCATTGGCAATTGCTATTGGCCTTCACCACAAAGAGCTGATCCACCATATTCATGTACATTGCCCTAATATGTCTTTGTGGCTCAGTAATAGACCCTTACCATCAAGGCCAACAGGAAGTATCATAGCAATGTTTAACAGTCTCTAAGCAAGGAAGCCCAGAAGTAATGAGGGTCATCCTGCAGGCTACCACCACAAGGAAATGTTATGGGGGCAACAGAGAGGTGAGGGAAGGGGGTTATAGCCACTGGGACTAATTGTCTGTACAATGTAAAGGGTTGCTCTGAGCTGAAGTGTAATTCAAGCAGTTTATTTGAAAAAGTATATGTAACAAATGGTGGGCTTTAAACAAATCACACATTATATCTGTATGTTTCTGTATTGATATCCTATATAATAATTCGCTAAAACGTGTGTAACGACACAGTCATGTGCAGTAGAGGCTGCTGAGCGTGCTTCAGTCATGCTCAGTAGAGACTGCCTGTGCCGCTCTGTATCAG
Source organism: Rhinophrynus dorsalis (assembly GCA_037306005.1). Lineage (NCBI taxonomy): Eukaryota > Metazoa > Chordata > Amphibia > Anura > Rhinophrynidae > Rhinophrynus > Rhinophrynus dorsalis. The sequence goes on from CM074719.1 coordinate 580,508,185, forward strand.
CCACTGTGCTGGCAGTCTCTACTGAGCATGACTGCACCGCGACCGGCTGGCAGTGGCACTGTGGCCCGTGTAATGGGCTCTTCAACTAGTTTTCCAATAAACCACTTGATCTTCACATCAGGAAAGAGCAGCCCTATTGAGTTACAGAAGCTGGATCCATAGAGGTGTGTACCGGCAGTGTCTGATATGAAGAACACAGAAGTGAGGCGTAAGGCCACACTAGCGAGTAGAGCAGCAGTCTTTTGTTTGGTTCTGTTGGTGATAATTAGCTATTCCCAAATGACAATTTTTATAGCCTCCACCTGATCCCATTTACCCTTTCAATGCCAGGATGGTGTCCAAAGCTTTGCAGTGCAATGACTTGTACATCCTTATGACACCCTCCTGGACTGAAAGGCAGTGCCACTATCAGGAGGAGGGAGCCGGTCTGGCTTGTAAGGGGAGCCTTGGCCACATGCTTGCACTTCAGCTGTTCTCTATGCAGTTGTAAAGCCCAGAATACATTTTATCTCCTGTCTATAATGACAGCAACTCAGATTTTCTGGTGCTGTTTGAGGGTGAATATTGTACTTGCTGGGGATTTACAGTAACTTCTGTGTCTGCAGTGTCCATCATGCCCCATGCCATTGCTTTAACATATTTGGAAATAACTCTCCGACACCAGACTCAGTGTAAACTCCCAGCAAGCACCTTATTCACCATCAGACACAACCAGACTAGACCATCTCTGGGCTCTGTTATTAGAGACAGGACACAGAGTGGTAGGGTAAGGAATTAGATATGGTGCATTGGGTGCTGCTGAAGACCTGACTAAAATGGCAGCAAGTGGACACTTTATTATCTTTATTTTTTCATGCATTTATTATTACCATATCTATTATTTGTTAATTCACTTTCATTCTGCTTCTTCCTACCCTTTCTTCCCATTCCCTCCATCTTTTTACTCCCCTGTTCCCTCCTTTTTTTCATTCTGTATGCCTGCCTCCACACACACTTTTATTTAACCATTTTGATCCTAGAGACATGACAAAAAGCACTGTTCTCAGCCTCCTGTTCCCTCCCTTAGTCCCCACTCTGTTCTCTCTCTGTTAGCCCTCCCTCCTCTCTTTCAGCTCCCCAATTCCTCTCTCTTTCCCCTGTCCATTTCTTTCCCAGTGTTTTCTCCCCACTTTTCATCAATCCCATGTCAATGTCCATACTACTTTATCTTCATTCCTCACAAACACTGTATACATATATGAGAGAGAGAGCAGTAGTGGGAGTGTATAGTGTGTGTATGTGCATGTTTGTGTACATCTGTGTGCACATGTGTGTTTGTGTGTATATGTGTGTGTATGTGTGTGTGTATGTGTGAACATCTGTGTGCGCATGTGTGTTTGTGTGTATATGTGAACATCTGTGTGCACACACACCCACCAACATTTGCAGAGTTAACAGCTAATGTTGGGGCTCACCTTGGTAGGAAATGATGAGTATGCAGTCCATGACTGTGTGTGGTTTTGACTTGCCTACCTTAGTGCATCTCCTTCCAGGAGCAAAGCACCTACTTTGCAGGGGTAAATTAAAGGGATAGTAATGGTTAATTTTAAGTTGATTTAATATTGTAGACATTAAAAAAAGGTTAACATCAATGTAAGTCTTATCTCTCAAACCTTTATGGTTTGAGAGATATAACTTGCTAAAGTTACCTTTTCCTGGCTGTTTTACTCAAGTCTGCCATCTAGCTGACAGCTGCAGATTCCAGTCATTTGACCAGATGGAGGCTCTTCAGCAGAGCTGAAATCACACTATTTAGAAATAAATACTTAATTGGAAAGGTCTACAAAGTGTAACTGCAAGCCAGGCACACTTTATAGACCGTTCCAAATTAAGTTTTTATCTTTAGATATCGTTATATTGGTGCTGCTGAAGAGCCACATCTGGTCAAGCAACCAGAATCTGGTTCTGACAGCTTTACAGCTCCTCAAGCAGAAAGGGGAGGGAGCGGAGAACTTTATTTTCCTATATCTCTCAAACCATAACGGTTTGAGAGATACTAATAAGTGCGAGTACTCTCTTTTAATTGTATCTACCATATAGTTAATCCTTTTTTTCTGACATTACATCCCTTTAAAATATCTGTTCATTTCAATAAGGCTTTAACCCACTGAGTGACAGAAGAGTATCTAACACATTGCACTGGCACTCAAAGGGTTAAATCCCTTAAATGCTAGATAAGTCTCTAGAATTGAAAGGGTTACAAGCAATGCACTGGAGACAGCTTTTGCAATAATGGTGTTAAAAATCGCATATAAACCAGTGGGAAGATATGTAATTTGTCCTCAGTGCTGCAGTTAGTTTTCCCCATAATTACTCCAGGGCAGAGATGTACAAAGGTGAGATAAAGAGGAGAAAACCTGTCCAGTGAGATAAACTCTCCAGTTCCTGTGTTCTGTGGAGACTAGGATATCTCCAGCTGCACAGGCAACATCAGATAATACAGGAAACTGATTCCTCCATAGGGGACAACTATAAATGTTCTTTGATTGAAATGAGGTGTTTAACGCAATGCTTCACAATGCATTGGAGAGCTGTTTAGCACCCAAGGGGTTCCACAAGCTATGTAAAGGTGAACTTTCACCTCCAAGCAAGTTAATCTATCTGTATGCCTATTGTAGCGATTATGTATGTATTGTTTTCTACGTTGTTGTAGAAATAGCCTTATCAAACTTCACCTTTTGAAGATGTGCTTGGCACAGAGCTGTGCAGCACACATGTACAGCATTGCAAGGGCGTCTCCATCCTGAAGTCAACTCCAGCCACCACCCTCCAGCCTCTCCTCAGCACAACCTTCAAGACGCCGCTACTGTGCTTTACAATACTTTAATCTCATTGGCAAATGTAGGCTAGGCTTTTCTTAACTCAACATTTGCCAGCAAGGTGAAAGTATTACAAAACACAGGAACCGGTCCCAGAAGTGGCGTCTTGAGCCACACTGGAAGTCAAGAAGGTTGTGCTAGGGAGAGGTAGGAGGGTGGTGAGGGGAGTTGACATCAAGACAGGGACAGCCATGATCAGCTGTACATGCGTCCCGCACAACTCTGTATAGAACACATCTTCAAAATGTAAAGTTTGGAAAGGCTATTTCTATAATAACATAGAAAAAAATACAAAAACCTCATATAATCGCTATATTAGGCATCCAGATACATTAACTTGCTTGGAGGTGAAAGTTCCCCTTTAAATAAGTGCAATGTGAGGACCGGCTGGACACTGTCCTTACTCACAAGGACCATTATTACTGTCTGAAGCAGCCAGTCTCAGTTAGTATGCTGGGTGCACCAACAGGTCAGACTTTAACCTTTTGAGTGCCAGAGGGATGTCTAACACATTGCTTTTGCAATGTGTTGCACTCCTCATTGACACTCAAAGGGTTCAGGCCAGTATTTCACACCCAACGGTCCTTGGACCTTTCCCGCCCCTGGCAATATCAATGCTGGTCACTGGAATTGTTAATGTGGCCTGTGCTTCAACAGACATACATGATTCAGACCAGTGATTCTCAATGTTACTCCTTGGACACTTTAACAGGTCACATTTTAATACATCCCTGCTTGTTCACAGGAGGTAGCACAGTCAAAATAATCGAGCCAATGATTACACACCTGTGAACAAGCAGGGATGTGTTAAAATGTGACCTGTTAAAGTGACCAAGGACTAAAATGGAGAATCACTGTCTGAACCATTTATGTCTTTTGAAGCACAGGCCACATAAACCATTCCATCGACCAGCATTTATATTGCGGGAAAGGTCCAGGGACCGTTGGGTGAGAAACATTGGTCTGACATACAGTTTTCAAAGGATAACAGAATGGTATATACAGTATGGAATATACCCCCTATTGACAGTCAGAAATCAGCTGCTAATCCTCCCTAAACATGATCTGGTGCTAATCCCCCCAAAGGCAGTAATGATCCAGTGCAGGTTGGAGAAATGTGACTCGTTTTGTACAGTTAATGTGCAGTTTTCCAGTTAGTCACGTATTTAATCAGCCTACAGCTTACTTAGTGACCAAATAATTGCAAATGCTCTGTGCAGTAGAGTTGCACCAACTGTGCTTTCACAGTGGGGGTCATGAATAATGTATTACCTGTATTGCTTTCAGTCCAAAAGAATTCTGATCAAGGCATGAATGCTAATAGACTTTATGTAATGACTTTTATAATGCTTGTCATTAAAGCAAAACTAATACTAAAATAAAAGTTATCCTTAATCCGTTAAGGACCCATGACATGCCACGACCATCATGGGTGGACTTGCCAAAAGGACCCATGATGGTCCTGGCACGTCATAGAATTCAGGGTTCCCTGCACGGCTGCACGCCATTCAGGGAGCCCTGAATAGGATTGTGAAAAAGAAAAAGCCCCATGGTCCTTAACTGCCGGCCGTGCCGCCGGTCCTTAAGGGGTTAAATTAACTATCCTATATAATAATTTGCTAATTCGTGTGTAACGCCGCGACATGCGCAGTAGACACTGCAGCGCGTGCTGCAGTCATGCGCAATAGAGACTGCCCGCGCCGTGGCTGATACAGAGTTGGGCGCTCCGAAGGCTCTGAAATGAGGGTGATGATTATAGTTATTGCATACTCAGTGGGGAGGTTTGATAAGGGATGGGGCTGACTGCCATAACAGGGTCTATAACCAGAAGAGAGACAGTGTGGTGACTGATGGTTATATGATGGCTGAGGGCTGTGCTATGGGATTTTTGGTGTTAAGACCCCATATGTGGTCTGAGGACATGGATGGGGTGAGGATTGCAAAGGACCTAAAGCAGGTTAAAGTGGTGCAATTCTGGGGCAAACCATCTGCACCATAGGGGTAAATGAAAACCCCCAAATCTCCACTGATTTAAATTGAGCTTTTCAACCTCTTGAATGCTAGAGCTGTTTCTAATGAATTACATTCAAGGGGTTAAAATCTCCATTTGATCCAAGGGACTGTTTATTGGCCTCTTTTGTGTAGTTGGTTTGCTCCAGAATTGCACCACTTCAGCTTGCTGAATTAGTCTTTAGGGTCACCTTATATTCAGGCCTTTTCTTTTTTCCTTCATGATAATCTCATGTTTGTGTGGGTGGGGGATTGCCTTATATTCAAGCAAATGCAGGACACACCTCTGGCACTTCAGTTCAGTTGCTTTAGTTTTTGTGACAAGTATGGACAATACCACATCAAAATATACCCCTCAACATCAAATATAACACATGCCATAACAAAACTCCCTAATCATCAATCGTCCCCCCCTGCAACATCAAAAGCCCCCATCAACATAACACATCTTCCTGCAAATAAAGAGCACCCACCACATCAAATCACCCAAGTAGTGGCAGTAGAAATCCTTACAACTTCAAATGCCTCATCAAATAACATGCCCAGTGGGATGGGGATCATTTTATACCAGCTATTTTCTTGCACATATTTAAACCAGTAAGCAGCACTGGTCAAAAGGTGCTATCTCTGTTTCACCCTTCCCCTTTCCTTTCTTCTCCCCTTTGCCCTTTCTCTCTCCACCTTTGCTCTCTCTATTCACCCAGCTGAAATATAGCTCTGTATTGCTCTGGTGGTGGCATAAAAATCTGTATTGCTCTGGTGGTGGCATCTAACTGTAGTGCTCTGGGGGTGGTGTATTGCTTTGGTGGTGGCATCTAACTATAGTGCTCTGGTTGTGGTGTTTTGCTATGGTGGTGACATAGCTCTGTACCAGTCTACCAATTTTTTCCATTGCTATGGTGTGCGTACACACATAACCAGTGTCCTGAATATCATTATTTTAGGTGTAAAAGCTTTGTTACTGCTCATTTAATTGGCCCCCCATTTTTTCTTCTGGCCCCATGTGTGCCCCCCCTAAGTAGAAATCCTAGAGTTGCCACTGGTGTTCATTAACTGTTTTCCTTTGATGTTCCTGTTACTCATGCTATTTAGAGTGAGTTTTGGGAACTGAAAACACACAATGAATGTTTGGCCACAAGTTTCTGTGGCCCAACATCTGTTGTGGTTTTAGTTGGTAGGGCAATTGAATTGCTCCGTTCGCACTTTCTGCTAAAGGGCCTTTAGCCAGTATTGCCCTACTGGCTGTTTTACTGGTTTGAATTGAATCACAGTATTCAGGAAGTTAAAGAGGTACAGTTTTGGAGCAAATCAGCTACCCCACAGAGTAGTACTGAAAATACCCAAATATTTTAAAAGGGACTTCAACCCTTTGAATGTCATTTTGTGTACGCATTTAAATCTTTGAGTGCCAAAGACATATCCAACACATTGCAAAGCAATGCATTGCTTACCTCTCTGGCACGGAAAGGGTTAAGTCCACTTTTGTCTTTTATCTTCATCTCCGCTTGCATTTCTCTCTCTTATAAAATACTGCATCACTTACAATAAGCGGATTACAGTCTTCTCTCAGTTCCTTTTGTGTCTACAGCTCTGTCTTGTATGAAACCCTTTTTCCCCGTTACTCCTTATCTGTGGAATACTCTACCTTCCAGCCTGTGCCACTGCACTTGCGGTCTTCAAGTCTTGCTTAAAATTATGCCTGCTCAGCAAGGCGTCAACAAGCTAGAAGGCACTCATGTTGTACATCCAAGGATCTTATAATTTACTTATTTATTTTCCCCTATCCTTACCAGAAATCGAGAGCTGTATTCCTCTTAGTAATGTTTCATATTACACATAGCTCAGAATGTTGTGCATGTATAATAGTACTGCTATGCAACGTTCATAGTCTTTAAAACATACTAGTTACAGTGTATTAATATGGTAAAGATGATTCCTCCCGCCCCTTTCCATGTTCAGAAGCCACCTCCCCTCGTATCTGAAGTCAGGTTGCTTGACCGAACAGATCACAATGAGGGACAATCTTCTTTAATTTATTATAAGGAAAAACCTGCCCTCCATGACGAAGGAGGGCAGGTTTTTCCAACTACTGTATGAAGAGTGTCCATTGTTATGATCCTCTGTTGGATCTGAGACAAATATGCTTACCTAGAGGAAAAGGGTGGGAGGGATCAGCTTCAGCATATTATCACACATTAACTAGCAAGTTTTGAAGCCTATGAATCTCGCGCAGCAGAACTAATATACTGTACATGCTCAACATCCTGAGCTATGTGTAATATGACACATTACTATGAAACATATACCCTTATGTACTCTGTATGCAGGGGTTGTGACTGGTCCCCAGTGCCCCAACCGGGCACACCCGTCCGAACAGCTTCTTCCCAGAGGCCAAACCACCAACATCAGCCCGATCTCGAAGATTCGGTCCGCTAACACTTTTTCCCCAAGAACATCAGAAGACACATGATGCTTGAGATAAAAACAGGAACTTCTTTATTTGGACACAATTTTCCTTCACATCCCAGCCAATCATTTTAAAGAAAAGCCGTTCAAATCTGATTGGCTGGGATGTGAAGAACATCCCAGCCAATGGCTGTGAGGAAAATAGTAGAGGTGTGCAAAAAGTGGAAAAAATTTCCCGCATGACTTTTCACTGATTTTTCTCTTTTTTTCGTGAAAGTTTTCTCCTTTTCGCCAATGCAAAATTTTCCTCCTTTTCTCCTATTTTAACAAATGTTTCACCTATATTTCCTATGGATACTACATTTTTCACTGCAATATTACTTCTTCTGAGGGCTGTAGTCTAGAAATAAGTGGCTGAAAGTCAAAGCTGTGAATCTTACAGAAACATATGCTTTGAAAAATGTGTTAGCATGCAGAATGCATTTGTCCTTTGTCCACAACACTAACTTAGTGCTTAAGTGACACTGGCACATTTTTCATGATTATGTCAAGTAATAAAAAAAAAATAAAGTACAGATGTGTATTGTAGTGGTGGTAGGACTGGCATGATGTGATTTGTGTATGTATATAGTTTTTACCACTGTCATGTTTGTGTCAAATCGCTATCCTCCTTCTCAGAGTATTGACACACATTACTTATCGTATAGGGCAGATGGTGGCAACCTTTCTTCACATCCCTCCTCATCATCATCTGTGCTGCTGTTAATAAATTTGTCCTGGCTTTGTCTGTCATGTGTGGTTTCTGCTACCTGATACTCAGATGGTATGAGATGTTGGTTCATTTTTAAGAATGTTAGTCTTCCAACATTGTTGCTTGATAGCCACTTCCTGCAGTCGTTGACAATGTACCCTGCTGCACTGAAAACCCACTCAGACTCAATGTTTGCTTAAGGTCAACTAAAGGTTTCCACTACAAAACGTGTCAATGCTGGCCAAACACACTGCTTTGTTTGACAGTAGTCCATGGGGTCATTGTTTCTACCTAGAATGTAGCTATCCTGCAAGTATGCAGAAACCATCTCACATGCAGTGGGACCACTTCTAGGAGCTACATGGTGTTCCTGTGTGTCAGTTACCAACCCATACTCAGGTAGCAAGTCCTAAAGAGATGTGCCATCATCACCACCACCAATGTTGGGTTTTTGCTTCAACTGCCGAGACCCATGAATTGCCCTGTGTTCTGAATGGGATATTCTGGTTGATGACGTAGCTGCTTCATCTGATTGAAATGCTTTGCTTCCTTCCTTTTCACTATACTGTCTAGATGTTTGTTGTGCACTTTCTCTCTCTCATCCTCCACAATGCAACCCTCCACTCGATCAATAAGCATATCTTGATATTCCTTGACAGAATCCAATTCCTCAGAGAGTTGCTGCTGATCATCATGACTCCTTGTTTTGACAAACTGCTGATGGCCCTTTGGCAGAAATTCAGAAATGTTGTGTTTGAAGAGGGGGGAAGCAAAGTGGCAACAATGTATTCCTCATTGCTTTTAATGGACACTATGCAAGGATCTTGTTCAAAGCATGCTAACATGTCTTTTACTATCTGGTGCATGTCTGTGTTGTCATTATGGCAAGATTCCTCAGCCACGCTCCTCATTTTTTTTTTTGTAAATAAAAATATCAGTGGTAGAATTTCACTAATTCCTGTCCCAATGTGACACACCAGCCTGGCTGCCTCTTCAAAGGGTTTCAGCAGCTCACATACACCTCATATTAGTTGCCATTGGCCAGGTGACAAAGAGGCTCCCTCCAAAGCCTTCCAGTTTTGCATGGTGTACTCGCTAATGGCCTTATTTTGCTCTTACAAACACTCTAGCATGTACATTGTGGAATTCCACCTTGTAGGGGCCTCCATTTTCAGCTGGTGATTGGGCAGGTTGTTAAGCTCTTGTATGGAATATAGAGCATTGCGTGCACTGTAGGAGTGACTAAAATGGGCACAGATTTTGCAGGCAATAGTAAGCATCTCTCTGAGGGTTTCTGATTCTGTAAGGAGTCTAGTCACAACTAAATTTAGCACATGGGCAAAGCAGGGCACATGCACTATATCACCTATTCTCAAAGCAAAGATTATGTTGGAGCCAGACACAAAACCAGCTTTTAAGGAGCAGAGTAAAAGCCATTCCTCTATCACCTGCTCTAGCTTACTTAAAACATCTATGACTTTGTGAGACTGTCTCTCAAAACTCTGCATGCACAAGGTGGCGTGACAATGTTATGGGCTATCCTGCTGTTGCCGCCTTTTAATCACATTGCCAGAACCAGAAGCATGATTACTGGCTGTCACCTGTTGCTGTAAGCTAGCGTTTTCCACTGTTGGTGCTGGGAGGGAAACCCAGTGAGCCGTCACAGTCATATAGTCAATGCTCTGCCCACTTGTCCACATATCTGTGTTACAGCTTACCTTAACTTCAGCATCATCTGCAGACGCAAGGCTTCAAGCATGCTGCAGGCCTCTGTTTTATCTGTTTGCTTCCTGTAGCCTCCTCCTACCAACTTCCTACTTCCTCCCTCTGAGCTGCTCCTCCTACTTCCTGTGGAGGGGTTTAAAGGGCAGACTGATGCCTTACTCAGTTGCCCTTGCGTTGTTCATAACAGTTCTGTTACCTTGGGCTCCGTGTATGACCTGGTTAGTCTTCCATCCATTCTAGTTCTGACCTGTGGCTCTGTCTGACTATTCTTTTGCCTAACCCCTAATAGTGGACATCCAATCTGGTGCAGACTTGTGGCTCTGGCTGACTAACTGAACTGTGTATGACCCAGCTTGTCTGACTACCCCCTCTGGTGCTGCTTGTGGCTCTCTCTGACTATTCTTTCGTCTTTTTTCCTGGTGATCAGACACCCAATCTAGTGCGTGCCTGGGGCTCTGGTAGACTTGCATAGCTGACTGCAGGCGTGAGTCAGTATTCACCCTTACTGGCTCCAGGTGTGAGTCAGTGATATTTCCTTCTGACTGCAGGCTGAGTCAGACCTCATTTCTTGTCGGATCAAGATCCTGGGTTCCTGTACCAGTTCTTGTTCCTGGTTCCAGCTGAAGACTTCCAGTGGCTAAAGCCTAGTCTCCAGCACAGTGGTTTAGGATTGCAACCTATTATTTCTGGTAGCAGGCTTGCTGACTATTACCCTGTGCTTATTCCTATTGTATATATTGTATATATCTTCTTTATGTCATTTGTTAATAAATTGCATTAACTAAGTGTACTGACTCCTGAACTTCTCTGGGTAACCGTGACAATCTGTTGTCAGGTGGATTTTCTTTCCATACACATTTTCCAGCCCTTTACCCACAACACCACCTGCTTGTAGAATTCAGGCATAGCTTCCTGGAAAAATAACTGTGGCTTGGTATATGCCAGCATGGATCTACACATGACATCATTTCTCTGTTTCTTGGTTTTCTGCAAAAGAATACAGCAGCATGTCCACTGCCAACATCTTCAGGAAAAATATACGAGGAGAGCTGATCTGTTGTTGAACGTACCAGTATAATATACTGTTTAATCTGATACTCACAATAAGTTTCAGACTGGTCCCAAAGCTTTGGATACCTGTCATGTAGTCAGAGGGGACGTTAGCACTGGTTCACCCAGCAACAGAACCTGTATGATTGTGCAATCACCAGTTGGATCCATTTGTTCACCAATCAAATGAAAAATAATAAATGAATACATTTTCTTAGAGTAGACCGAAAAAGATAAAAAATAAATCAATGTTTAATTACAATTCTTAGAGGGATTTTAAGAATTTTTATTAAACTTTGATTTTTTTTATCTTTTTCTGTCTGCTCTAAGAAAATGCATTCATTTATTATTTTTCATTTGATTGGTGAACAAATGGATCCAACTGGTGATTGCACAATCATACAGGTTCTGTTGCTGGGTGAACCAGTGCTAAACGTCCCCGCTGACTACATGACCGGTATCCAAAGCTTTGGGACCAGTCTGAAAATTATTGTGAGTATACTTGTATCGGATTAAACAGTATATTATACTGGTATGTTCAACAACAGTTCAGCTCTCCCCTATATTTTTCCTGTGTTTGTCGTTTTACAGCCCAGTTCGTAGATTGTAGTGAATCGAAGATCGAGCCTGACCAAGGTCATTATCTGTGTGTAGGCAGAGTCAATATCTTCCACAGACGTACATTGTCATTTGGGAGACCGGTGACATATTCTAAATGTGAGTGCATCTATCTACCGTGCTAAAAATTGTTTCAACAATATCCAAATATCCTGCACTATAAGTCTCTCCTCTTCTCCCCTTTTCTTTGTGACTGAGAACATCTTGGCAACCTTGCCATTCCACGGGCATACTTTGGTATTGTTTTTGTGAAGTTTTTGACTCCTTCCCAGGAACCCAGTCAGTGCGGGTAGGCAGGACATGGCAGAAGAACCCTGGAACTTTATTGCATTAAAAACATGACTAGAGGAGGTGGTGGAGGTAGAGGTACCATGTGTGGGCAGTCTTGCAATCTCCTACAGCAAAGCCAGAGTCATCATACTCCTCTGCAACAGGAGTCATAGGTGTTATTTGGAGTGAACTAACTGTTGGCACTGGCAGTAGTACAGTCTCTGACACATAAATAAATTCACCACTTCTTTTTTCTGCCCTAGAGCCCTGGGAACTTTTTGAAGTGCTTCTTCTTATGCTAGTTGCAGCATCTTTGGCCTCCTGATAGTGTGCCTCCCAGTCAGACTTGTAGTTGTGCTTCAGGTGGGATCTCATAGAGGAGGTGTCTAGGTGCGATCCTGCCCCCCCCCCCATTCACATGCTTTTTGCACAGACAACACATAGCAACATGCTTAGCTGTAGGATCCTGAGTGAATTATCTCCATACTATGGCTTCAGAGAGCATTTTTTTGCTTTCCTCCGGATCAACAGGGGTGTTTTTGGCATGGACTGGACTTGATGGAAGCATGTAGTTTTTCAGCCTCATCAACTATGTTACTATGTTACTATGACTTCATGGACTAAGGGGTTCCTGAGGTTCTGCTGCTACTACTACTATTACTACTACTGGGGCTAGATGTTGATGCAATTCTACTGCTACTACTACTAGTTGTCAAAGGTGCAACACTTCCAGCAGCAGCAAAGGCTCTCGTCATATCTAACATTGTGGATGTTAATAACGTGCTGGGTACTCAACACAGGTGTTTGTGGCTGAAAGGGACTTGGACTTTGAAGAGGTGATGATGCTGATGACTGATAGGGTGACTGTGTACTTTTTGACATCTTTGCTTGTCCAGGGTTAGACTTTCCAATGGTTTTCTCAAACACTTTATAGACAGGCACAGTGTTCCTTTTCAGTTGTGGAAGATACAGCCTTTGCCTTTCTGCTATCTGTATGGCCATATCATCATTCTCACTCTCAACTTCATCTGTATCTGAACAAGAGAAGGATGCTAGAGGGATATATTCTAGATATGCATCATCAGTCATCATTAGGTCATCCTCAGCAGCATCAGCATCACTTGACAGTTCTTACCCATTACTACCCTTATATTCCTCTAAGTTTTTAGAGGTCTCAAGCAATTTCTTTTTACTTTTACAAAGTTCTCTACTACTGTCAGGATAGGTGTTTTGGTGCTTGTTTGTCTCACTATCTGATGCAGCAGGCAGTTCAGCTGTTACACCTTCCTCTATTATTCTATTTCCATCATCAACACTTGAATGTGACTTGTTGTCATCATCAGTGTTCTTCTTATGTGGTTCTTTATTTGGATTGGAACTGGTGGTGCTGGATGTTTTGCTGGAACCTTGACAAACTGCATCCTTCCTTGGAGGAGAGACATCATCATCATTTATTGCACACTCTGCAGCAACCATTGCTGCAGTTAGTTTTGGAACTACTACTTTACTCTTATGTCCCTGCACTGCTCCATCTTCCCCCCCTGCCCCTTGTGCATTTGATGGACATTACTCAACTACTCTGTGTGGAGTGTGATGTCTTGCCTTAGCCCAGTCAGCTGTCTGTCACCTAATATAGTTGTTTGTTTAGTTCTTTATTCTATTCTATTTTATTTATTTATTTATTTTTTTTTTTATTTTATTTTTTTTAAATTGCCCACTCTGTCTTATCACAGTCTGTCCAAAAAAAAAGTATAACTGCGAAGCAAAATCAACAACTTCTTTCCCCAAACTTACCCCGCACAGAGACAATAAAAGCAAGATCAGAAAGCAAATAGGTCCCCAGCTGCCTGTGTCTTGCCAGTCAGTCACGTGGAATTTTGGGGTATTTGGGGTCAACCTCCCTCCTCCCTTCTTCTCCCCAGAGTGCCCACAGACTCTCCAAATATAGAGAACAAATGTCCTACCTAAAATATTCCCTAAACTAGACTTCAATTTCCCTATCTTCTCCAGTTCAAAAACATGCTGCTCTCTCCTCTCACAAACACAGAATGGCTGCTGTGAGAGCCTGACACCATTTTATATGGCTGCAGAAAAGTAGAGAAAACTTTCATGTGGTGGGAAAATGTTTTCTTCCCATTGATTTCAATGCAGTGAGCTAGGTGAAAAAAGAAGGCAAAAGCTAAAAAAAGTCACTATTCACAGGAAATTATTTGCCAAGCGGGAAGTGCCATTATTCACCGATTTCAGTTTGAGGCGAATATTTTCATCGATCCCTGGAGTTACTGGGTAGATACCTAGTGGCATCAAGTGGACTTTGCGCAGTACCTACCACAGGAGAGAACTAGTCAGAAGGACATCAATAGCAGGAGGACTTTAATTGAACATGTGTACCCCTCTGGCACTCAAAGAGTTAACATCTGAGGTAGGATCTTGGAAGCTGATTTAAAGTGGATCTGTCTCTACAAAAACAGACCACTCCACACTCTGAGAACACCTCTTTCAAAACTCTTTGTCGCACAGCTGTGAATGGTAGAGGGGTAGGCAATGCATTTCTTATGCAGAGGGGTACTTCAAAGGGAAGCATGTGTCACAGTGATCCTTGTGTAGTGTTGTTTCCTCCTGTGGAGGTATTGTCACACAGTGGATGTTTCTCTCATACAGAAGCATGGGGTATGGATCTGCCTGCAATAACTGTTACACAGCTGGACAGTACTGGGCTGAGGGGGGATAGTAGGGAGGTGAGGAATGTGGCACGGGGTTCTATTGAATTGAATTGTGCCAAGTCAAATTCTCAAGAGAATAAAGGAAAAAACAAAATCAAGTATATGGATGACTTGAACATTGCCACTCACAGTTTGTTGTGCGTGTTTGGATAACGTAAGTTTAGAGTAAGTGGCAGCAATGACCTTTTGTGTGTATAAGTGTATGTTATTGCTAATATATACAGCAGTGGGCCTGTCATTTTCTGAGTGCATTTATGTGAATGACTCTCTGCTTTGGGCCAACAGCATTTAGAAGACTGACAGAGTGCTTGTATGTGATAAGACCTTTGTGGTGATGTGCAGCATAAATTAAACTTGTAGTTTTTAACTGCATAGTTGCACTTTAACTCACTGAGTGCCAGAGAAGTACGCAATGTGACTGAGAGGCAGACTACTTATATTCATCAGACACACAAGCTACACCATGCCAGACAGAGTAGTATGTGGCTGAGTATTATGTTGTGACATCGCACCAAAAGCAGGAAGTCACTGGTGAGCGGAGATTCACAGTCGGGGCCGCACAGAAACCAAGTACACTCACAGTTTTTTGGGGTCCTGTCCCCAAGTGGGCAGGCTTTTAGGCAGGCCAGTAGGCGTGACAGGGCCATTTCCAGGAACCCCTGAAAATCTGGCACCCTAGGCAAGTGCCTAGTCGGCCTATTTATAAATCTAGCCCTGTCTCTACCTATGAAATTCAAGTTTGAGCTGCAGTAACTTTGAGTAAAACACCTCTCAGGAAGATAACCCCAACAATATATATTTTTTCACATATTGTGTTACTATCCCTGTAAGATTACTATAGGAAGGCCTTTACCTTTTAGGGTGACACATTTGAGGGGGGGGTTCACCATCCAAAGTGAATCATTCCAAGGGAAGGGGGACTTAACCCAGATTTGAGCAGGAGATGGGCAGAAGGGAGGAAGCAAGATCCACTGGAGAAACTGCACCTCTGGACTTGAAGCAAAGACTCGAATGGGAACACTGGAATTCTGCTAAAGTTCAATATTCTCTATTTAACACCATCTTCTGGACAGTGGACACAACTAAAAGTGGACTCAGTTTACAATACAAGCATTGCCATCATGAAAGGGTGCTCCTGGCTCACTCTGGGTTTTGTTTTAACATCTCACACCACACTAACTATACTTATTCTTTATTACTATATCAGCACTCCTCACTAAAATGTCTGGTTCCTTCTACCCTCCCCTCTCCTCTATTTACATGTCTTCTTCACTTCTCTCATCCACACTCACCTCTACACATCAACTCCTCACTTTTCTCCGCTCCTACACTCCCCCACTCCACACAAACAGGAAACCAAATGCACTCAAACATTATCTCATCTCCTATTTGTCTCTCTTCTCCTATTACTGGCAGCTGGACTTATCTTTCCAAACCCTGCCCCCCCCCCCCTCAATATAGGAACAATTCAAACCTAATCACCATTCTCTGTCTTCCAGCTAGATTTCTTCCCTTTCCCTCTGCTCTCTGGAATGCTCTCTCCATTATTAACAAATATAACACTGTGCATGGTCTCTTGTTTTCTCCCAATATCTAATCTTATTTGCTGTAATTGAAACCTAGCTCTCTTAACCCTTTAAGGACTACATGACGTACTATGACCGTCATGGTCCTTTAATACTTAATAGTACGTCACATATTTTTTACTTACAGCGCTGTAAGTAAAAATGAGGCCTAAAATTGACCGCTCCAAGATCGGAGCGATCTCTTTCAGGCCCCAAAGTGGAGCGCCAATACACGCAACAGGTCACATATACCGGCGCATCAGCAAGGATCAAAGCGGTCCTTACTGGACGGAAACATCCCAGGACTGCTGGTCCTTAAGGAGTTAATCTGACTCTGATTTAGAGGAAGCAGTCTCATAAGGAAGTCTCTCCTTCTCTCACGCTCCACCCTCAACTGGATGTGGGGGAGGTGTGGAATTACTTCTCATCTTTTGAGTTGCATGTCTGTATTTTTGCTCCTGCCTCTCTACATGTTGTGCTTATCTACTGGCCACCTACCTCCACATGTCCACCTTTACATTTCTTTTCGGACTTTGAATCATGGCTTTCCTCTTTCCTTTCACCAGACACACCTTCCCTTCTTCTGGGGGACTTGAACTGTCATGTGGATGATACCTCTGTCTCCCAGGCATCCCGCTTTCTTTCCCTAACATCTGCTTTTGGACTACACCAGTGGACAGATGCTAGTACTCACAATGATTGTCATTTCCTAGACCTTGTGTTCACTAGAGTCTGTGCACCTTCTGATTTTAATATATCCCCTCTTTCACTATCCGATCGCCATATTCTAACATTAAGAACTGCTTAATAACACCCTTAACAAAACCTTCAACTCAGTGCTGCCCTCCTCTTTGAAACTGCTTGCTCCTCTCTCTCCAATGCACCCGTAAAAGTAATCTACGGACACGGTTTAATAAAGACACCAACTTCCTCTGCTCCTATACCCAGCTGAACGACTCTGGAGTAAGTCTATCTCTCTGGAAGACTTTCTCCACTGCAGATTCCTCCTTTCCAGCTTTAACTCTACTCTGTCCCTGGCTAAAAAACAATATTTTTCGCATGCGCAACAAGGAATGACACCGGAGCCAGACTGCAGTAAGAGGCACAGAACAGGAGTGTCGCCCGCGTGACACGGAGACAACGGACACAAGACTGCAGTACTGGAACGGGAAGCCACACTGCCCAGATGCCAAGCCCAACGGAGACTACACGAAACACAGGCAATCCAGGACAGGCAGCAATGGAAGGCCCAACAGGTCGGCACACAGGACGGTAACGGCAGCCAACCGGAAACAGAGAATAACCGGAACGTCAGCAAGCCGGGTCGGTACACAGAGCAGGAATGTCAGCCGGGCCGGGTCGGTAATGGAGCAGGAACGTCAGCCAATCTGAGTCGGTCTCAGAGCAGGAACGTCAGCCAGGCCGGGTCAGTACACAAGCAGGAATGTCAGACAATCCGAGCTGGTATCAGAGCAGGAATGTCAGCCAGGCCGGGTCGGTACACAAGCAGGAACGTCATCCAATCCGAGACAGTAACAGAGCAGGAACTTCAGCCAGGCCGGGTCAGGATACGGAGCAGGAACAGCAGCAGTAGAATGGTCAGGCATTCCGGGTCATACACTGATATCACACAAGAACTAGAATAGCGCTGGCACAGGAACACCATGAAAGGGCAACAAGTAAGTGACAGGGATAAATACTGGGCGGGCCAATCTCACAGCAGCCAATGGGAGCAAACTGAGAGTCAGACTGACAGAATGTCGCCCATATAGCACGGGCACAGTGATACTTGCGTAACATAGCTAAATTCCATCCCTTCCTCTGTTTGTCCACAGTCCCAGATGGACTACTGTAACATTCTTCTCTCTGGCCTTCCTGCCTCCCAGCTCCATCCTCTTCAGTCCATACAGAATACTGCAGCAAGAATTACCCTATTGTCACCTAGGTTTGCCCCTGCCCCACTCCTCCTCAAATCTCTACAATGGCTGCCTATCAAACTTCAGATATGTTACTAAATTTTGCTTCTCTCATTCAAGACACTTCTCTCCTCTACCCCTTCCTACACTTCCATTCTGATCTCCCACTATACCACATCCCGCCACTTACAATCAGCCAATGACAGTTTTCTCACAGCTCATTTTGTGTCTACAGCCCTCTCACATAGCAAACCTTTTTCTCTTATTGCTCCTTATCTGTGGTATTCTCTATCTCCCACCTACTACTATTATACCTTATTTACTTCATTTGTGTCCCCTATATTAACCAGAACACTAGCACTGTTTTCACCACTTGACCCTTATGTACTCTGTATGTCTCCCATTACCACTTTACATTGTAAGCTTTTGGGTAGGGATCTCATTTCCAGTGTTTCACTTTGCAAAACACTTGTAAGCCTGTATTGTCTAACCCTGTATTGTAAAGTGCTTGTACACTTGTGGCGTTATATAACTAAACATATTCACTCATTCATTCATTCATTCATTCACATGTTAATGACAGTTCATCCATTAGGAAATAGGAGCATATAGCTGGTATGTACAACTACCTTCCAACAGTTGTGTCACCTGCAATGTTGATACTACAACAAACTGGATGTGTGGTTGCAAATTCTGAGGCACAGCTATGGATAATGAAAGCTCCATGACCTTTATTGTACTGACAGGATGGTACGTACAACTGCTTTAAAGTTCACTGCATATTGTCCTACATGCAACAGATTTCATCCAGGGAGTATCCTATCCCCCAAGTAAACCCCATTGGCTGGACATACCATAGTGTATAACAATACTTGAATGGGCATTATGACCAACTTTCCATTTTAGAAAAACTGATGCAAGAATAGACAACCAAGTACAGCACAGATTCAATATCTATCTGTCTTTTTGGCACACAGAGGATTAAATATGAGGGGAAGACAGAAGAAGAATGGTTATATAACTTTTTGGTCAATTACACACTGAGCTAGTCGTCTGTAGAAATACAATGGCTTTAAAAGCTAACTGATACAATGTGATGTCTCCATAGACAAAAAGACACTACATTCTGTTAAGCATTCAAGATCATTATGACGTCAGGGACACTTTCTATTGAACGTATCACTACCAGTTTTCATACATGGGATTTCTACACAAAGATCTTTTATTCTTTTGCACCTTTATTAGAGATCAATGTGAAACAGTATATAGACATGAAATTGTCAAGAATGTGTCTTGATGTATAAATACAGGTATATCTCTTTGTAACACATTTCTATTGAAAGTATAATTATTTATTACATCTTACATATCCATTTATGTTTGTTGTCTGGGGATTCAGTATTGTTCTCTCTCACATCAATAGCATTGTCAACACATATGCAATGTCATTGAAGAAGCACTCCTAGCATTTGTCCTCTGTATGGTGTTTTTGACCTTGTCATGTTTTTGATATATTGTGCAGTATCTTTTTGAATATACATGTATACAAAGCAAGAACTTGCACACTCCATAATTGTTTAAATAATAGCGGTGAAAAGCAGTGACGTCACACGTCTGTGGCTAAATATGTTTTTCTGTCATCAGTAAGATGTGTTATTTCCTATAAATGTGGAGTGCCAGAGATGTATCTAATGCATTCAAAGGGTTAAAAGTAAACAATAAGGGCTGTAATCAGTTGGCTAAAGTGTTGCATCATAGGGAATCATTAAAAATCATTGTGACTTAAAATGCGTTGGAATGCAATGCGTTGGGGATCTCTCAAGTATTCAAACGTTAAACAGCGCCGTTTAAGCTGTTGGTTGCAGGGTTGGTTGGTTGAGGAGGCAGGGGGCCATGTCCCTCTGACAGCAAACCAGTATCACTTAGATTTATATATATATTCTTTCCACACCTGTCTTGCCCTTAAATAGTCCTGTGGCCCTGCTAGCAACTGTTGTGGCCGCCCCATGGACATTACATCCAAACCCAATTTACAATATCATCTCTTGAATAAAGGCACAAGGGAAAATTCTAAGGGACCTTTAGAATTTTCTGGCTATGTTGAGGGAAGTGTTTGTGTTTTTTGAGAACAGAGGCTGAATACTAATTTTTCATAGAGTAGAAGGTCATTACGTTTAAAGTAGGAGTTAAGGAGAATGAAGAGCTTTGATCCCATGGTCCTGGTTAATTCTCTGCCATTACATAACATGAATGTATAGAATACATTAGGCTCCTGTTCTTTGTTGCATTACTCATACATCAAGGTTCCAGGGCCCACAGTGGAACACATTTTTTTTCAATTGAAAATGTTATACAACAAATACTATATCTTTGTGCCCATCTTCAATTAAATTACTAGAGATATAGTGACCTGAATTCACCTGAATTGTTTGACTCCAGGAAATTAATTCCACTAGATGAGTCTTTTTTATGTAATTTATAACCTTGAACTAATCATAATGAATAAAGGTAAACAAACCTCATTCTTTTTCTTCATACATACTGGATATATTGTTTGTTAAAAAAAATCAGAATAAAAGATTTTTAACACTGCATGATTAACAAAAATGACCTACAATCAACGTTGTTCTGAACTAGGAATATATCCAATATTTCTGAAAGCATCTACAGTATCGGGAAACACAGCCTTCTGAAATGAAGAATTAATCAGCCCTACTGCCCTTACTGTAAAAAATCGGCACATTTGTTTTGTTCAGAAGTACCTTTCCTTTAGTATTAAAGGGATAGTAATGTTTCCTAATAAGGAAAGCTTTGATCATTCTTTAAAGTTTTTAATAGTATGTAGAGATGTAGGAAGTTATTATATTGCATTCTATGGAAGAGGGAAGAAAATGGGTATAGTTATCCATATAATATGATAGTGACAGCATATATATTACATAGTTACATAGTAATTTAGGTTGAAAAAAGACTTGCGTCCATCCAGTTCAACCCTTTTCCTATTCCTGTTTACCATCGCTGACCCAAAAGAAGGCTTCTGACTTCAAATGGCAATCAGATTTCTCCCTGGATCAACAAGCCCTAACTAAATATTAATCCCAATACTAACGTACATAGCCCTCTATATTATGCTCTTTTAAAGCGATAGTAATACTTAAAATGTAAAAAAAATATATGTTGTAGAGTTTATCCCCCTGAGTAAAACAAGGGCACTCCCACTGCTGAAAGGTGTTTCATTCAAAAGTTATTAATTTTCAAAGTTGAATTTTTTAGGTGCAATATCACAGTGGCCTGAAATTGTACAGTGGCGCTGTTGCTACACCATCCTATGGAGATTTATGGTCAACTGACCAGAGCTATCCATAGGATCGTGTAGCAACAGTGCCACTGTACAATTTCAGGCCACTGTGATATTGCACCTAAAAAATTCAACTTTGAGCTGTAATCATTTTTGAATACAATACCTTTCAACAGTGGGAGTGCCCTTATTTTACTCAGGGGGATAAACTCTACAACATATTTTTTTTTACATTTTAAGTATTACTATCCCTTTAAATAAGTATCCAGGACCCTTTTAAAGGCATCTAATGTATTTGATAGCACCACCTCCTCCGGAAGTGCATTCCATACCTTTATTGTCCTTACTGTAAAGAAACCCTTCCGCTGTTGTAGATTAAATCTCCTTTCCTCAAGTCTAAGCGGGTGGCCCCTTGTCCTGTGTACTGTTCTGTTAATGAACAGGTCTTTTGAAAGCCCTTTATATGGGCCTTGAACATATTTATATAGTGTTATCATATCCCCTCTCAGACGCTGTTTCTCTAGTGTGTACAAGTTTAACTTTTCTAGCCTCTCTTCATAACTAAAACTTTCCATTCCCCTTACTAGTTTTGTAGCCCTCCTCTGCACTTTCTCTAGTTCCATGATGTCCTTCTTCAGAAAGGGCGCCCAGAATTGAACAGCATATTCTAGGTGGGGTCTTACCATGGACCTGTAAAGAGGCATAATTATATCTTCCTCCCTTGAGTCAATACCCCTTTTAATACATGCCAATATCTTATAGGCCTTTGCAGCTGCCAGCTGGCACTGCATGCTACTGTTAAGTCTATTGTCTACCATTTCTCCCAAATCCTTTTCATTAGTAGATTTCCCCAGAGAAACACCATTTAAACTATATGTTGCATTTTTATTATTATATCCAAAATGCATAACTTTACACTTGTCTATATTGAATCTCATTTGCCATTTGCCTGCCCAGTTACTCAATTTGTCCAAATCCTCTTGTAATGAAGACACATCCAGTTCAGACTTTATTACCTTACTTAATTTTGTGTCATCGGCAAACACTGATACATGGCTTCCTATGCCCTCTGGGAGGTCATTAATAAACAAATTAAAAAGAAGAGGACCCAGGACAGATCCCTGAGGCACTCCACTTATCACGTTTATCCAACTGGAGAACTTGCCATTTACTACCACTCTTTGCATTCTATCTTTCAGCCAATTTCCAATCCACACACAAACATTTTCCCCTAGTCCTATTTCATTCAATTTGTACAGTAACCTCTTGTGCGGAACTGTATCAAATGCCTTGGCAAAGTCTAAATAGATCACGTCAACCGCCGCTCCCTCATCTATATTATTACTTACTTTTTCATAAAATGCGATCAAGTTTGTTTGACAAGACCTATCTTTCACAAAGCCATGTTGGCTATTGCTAATGATATTCCTGTTCCAGCAGAATTCTTGAATATATTCCCTTAGCAACCTTTCAAACAGCTTCCCTACCACAGATGTCAAGCTTACGGGTCTGTAATTTCCTGGCTGGGACTTTGATCCCTTTTTAAATATGGGCACCACATCTGCTTTGCGCCAATCCATGGGCACCATACCAGAAATAAAAGAATCCCTGAAAATCAGATATATCGGTCTGGCCAGGGTCTGGCTTAGCTCTTTAAGTACCCTTGGGTGTATACCATCTGGTCCCGGAGCTTTGTCTACCTTGACACCATTCAATTGTTTTAACACTTTTTCTTGTGTTAGCCAGTCCCATGCTTGCTGTGACTGTTCTGTAAAAGTAGTTTGCAGATTCTTGTCCAATGGGTCTTCCTTGGTAAAAACAGAAGAAAATAAATTATTTAAAATATCTGCCTTCTCTCTGTCCCCTTTGACCATCTCACCCGTTTCAGATAACAAGGACCCAACATTATCAGACTTTAATTTTTTGCCATTAATGTATTTAAAGAATTTTTTGGGGTTGCTTTTGCTCTCCTTAGCAATATTTTTTTCATTCTCCAATCTAGCTAATTTAATAGCCTTTTCACAGGTTTTGTTGACATTTTTGTATTCTGCAAATGCCTCTGCTGATCGCTCAGCTTTGTAATGTTTAAATGCCGCTTTCTTGTTATTTATTTCATGAATTACTTTACTGGTTAGCCACATTGGTTTTAATTTGCTTCTTTTGTATTTGTTTCCAACAGGGATAAATTTATATGTGTATTTTTGCAATGTTATTTTGAAGGCATTCCACTTACCTTCTGTGTTTTTTCCTGAAAATATTTTATCCCAGTCAACGAGACCAAGGGATGAATTAAACCTGCTAAAGTTGGCCTTTTTAAAATTCAGTGTTTTGGTGGAACCCATATCAACTTGTTTTTTTTAATTAATCTCAAACGATACCATGTTATGGTCACTATTCCCCAAGTGCTCCCTTACTTGGATGTTAGAGATAAGTTCTTCATTGTCAGTTATTACCAAATCCAGACATGCATTCCCTCTGGTTGAGGTCTGCACTAGTTGTGACAAAAAATTGTCATTCAACAAGTTCAGAAACTTGCTGCTTTTAGCAGAGTTAGCTGTTCCATTTTTCCAGTCTATTTCTGGATAATTAAAATCCCCCATAATTATAGTTCTCCCTATTTGGGAAGCCTTTTCTATTTGCATTAATATCTGTGATTCTTCAAGGTCACCAATGTTTGGTGGTTTATAACAAATACCCACTAATATTTTCTGGGCAGTTTTACCCCCAGTGACTATTTCAACCCACAGGGATTCCACATGTTCACTACTGTCATCACATATATCTTCCCGCAATTGAGGCAATAATGCTGGTTTGATATACAGACAGACCCCACCACCTCTTTTGCTTGACCTATCTTTTCTAAATAACATGTAGCCCTCCAAATTGATTGACCAATCATGTGTGTCATCCCACCATGTTTCTGTTATGCCTATCAAGTCATAGTTTTCAATTTCAGCTACCAGCTCCAGTTCCCCTATTTTACCAGTTAAACTTCTGGCATTTGCAAGCATACAATTTATGCCACTGCTGTGTTCCATTTGTGATTTAATTTTGATGTGGCTTATAGGCTTCTCCCTATCATCTGTACTAACCCCGCCCCCAGATCCTCCCACCTGGTTATTAACTACATCGCATTCCCTTTCTATACTATCTATCCCAGTATTTATTGGCCCCTCCCCCCCCTTCCTAGTTTAAAATCTCCTCCAACCGTCTAGTAATCCTCTCCCCAAGCACTTGAGACCCTCTTGCATTCAGGTGCAATCCATCCCTGCTATAGAGATTGTACCCCAAAGCAAAATCAGCCCAGTGCTCTAAAAACCCAAAGCCCTCCTTCTTACACCAAGCCTTCAGCCATGCATTGAACTCCCTAATCTCCCGCTGTCTCTCTGGCGTAGCGCATGGCACAGGTAGTATCTCTGAGAATACTACCTTGGAGGTCCTGTTCCTAATCTTACTGCCTAAATCCCTAAAATTACCTTTTAGGACTCTCCACCTTCCTCTTACTTTGTCATTGGTACCAATATGCACCAAGACAGCTGGATCCTCTCCAGCCCCTCCCAATAATCTGTCCACCCTGTCTGCAACATGCCGAACCCGGGCACCCGGGAGACAGCAAACCATTCGGTTGCCGCGATCAGAGCCACAGATTACCCTATCTGTTCTCCTAATAATGGAGTCCCCTACCACCACAACCTGCCTAGGCTTCACTTTCCTCTGGATCCCCTCTGTGCTAGAGGAGCTGTTCTCCCGGCTGTTAGGGAGAACAGTCTTCTCCAGCAATTCCACTTCTCGGTTTGCCTCCCCAACATCTTCACTTAAATGAGCAAATTTGTTTGGATGGAAAAACTCAGGACTGGCTGCCCTCTTCCTCTTCCCTCCCCCACTGCAACCACTTCTAACTGTCACCCAGCTATGTGCCTGGTTCCCTTCTAGCTGATCTCCTCCCTCTTTGCTAGGTGACCCAGCTAGACTCTGCTCCGTTAGCAAGAGACTCCTCTCAAGGTTGTCAATGTCTCTCAATGTTGCAATATGACTCTCTAGAGCTCCAATCTGAGCTTCTAGAAGGGCCACTTGCTCACATTTGCTACAGCGGTATGGACCCTGGAACTGCTGTTCCAAGCATGCATACATATGGCATGATGTGCACTGAGTGAGATCTCCAAACTTGCTCATCATGTATGGTGCAAGTGTGAGTTCCTAAAATGTAAGCAATTAATTTACCTGTGTTGCACTAACTGCTGTGTTTCACAAACTGTACACTTATTACAGGCCTACACAGGGGATTGATCACAAACCCCACCCTTAATTAATTAATTACACACACTCCCAGAGAAAAGCACAACCTTTTAAACTTTAACCCTTTAACCTTCTTACTGCAGGTTAGGATATAAACACAAAAACACTTTTTCCAATGCTGGGATGTCCAACTGTTCACTTAATCCAGAGCACACTTCAGTTTGTGAGCAATACTACTTCATTATAGTTTAGAGAAAACATCTCCCAGTATGGGGGGGGGGTATACTTTTCTTTTTGCTTTGTTTTTCGTAATGCAATAGTTTAAAGGCATAGTAATACTTAAAATGTAAAAAAAAATATTTTGTAGCATTTATCCTCCTAAGTAAAAACAGGAGTACACCCACTTCTGAAAGGTATTTTATTCAAAAGTTATTATAGCTCAAACTTGAATTTTTTAACCTGAAACAGTACAGTGGAGCTTCTGCTACACCATCCTGTGCAGATTTCTGGAGCTGTCCATAGATTGTGTAGCAACAACACCACTGTCACACAGTGGATGTTTCTCTCATACAGAAGCATGGGGTATGGATCTGCCTGCAATAACTGTTACACAGCTGTACAGTACTGGGCTGGGGGGGATAGTAGGGAGGTGAGGAATGTGGCACAGGGTTCTATTGAATTGAATTGTGCCAAATGAAATTCTCAATGGAATGAGGGAAAAGACAAATCCAAGTATGTGGATGACTTGAACATTGCCACTCACGGTTTGTTGTGCGTGTTTGGATAATGGAAGTTCAGAGTAAGTGGCAGCAATGACCTTTTATGTTATTGCTAATATATACAGCAGTGGGCCTGTCATTTTCTGAGTGCATTTATGTGAATGACTCTGTGCTTTGGGCCGACAGCATTTAGAAGACTGACAGAGTGCTTGTATGTGATAAGACCTTTGTGGTGATGTGCAGCAGAAAATAAACTTGTAGTTTTTAACTGCATAGTTGCACTTTAACACACTGAGTGCCAGAGAAGTACGCAATGTGACTGAGAGGCAGACTGCTTATATTCATCAGACACACAAGCTACACCATGCCAGACAGAGTAGTATGTGGCTGAGTATTATGTTGTGACATCGCTCCATAAGCAGGAAGTCACTGGTGAGCAGAGATTCATAGTGGGGGCCGCACAGAAACCAAGTACACTCACAGCTTCTTGGGGTCCTGTCCCCAAGTGGGCAGGCTTTTGGGCAGGTCATTAGGCATGACAGGACCATTGCCAGGAACCCCTGAAAATCTGGCACCCTAGGCAAGTGCCTAGTCGGCCTATTTATGAATCCAGCCCTGTCTGTACCTATGAAATTCAACTTTGAGCTGCAGTAACTTTGAGTAAAACACCTCTCAGGAAGATAACCCCAACAATATATATTTTTTCACATATTGTGTTACTATCCCTTTAAGATTACTATAACAAGGCCTTTACCTTTTAGGGTGACACATTTGAGGGGGGTTCACCATCTAAAGTGAATCATTCCAAGGGAAGGGGGACTTAACCCAGATTTGAGCAGGAGATGGGCAGAAGGGAGGAAGTAAGATCCACTGGAGAAACTTCACCTCTGGACTTGAAGCAAAGACTTGAATGGGAACACCGGAATTCTGCTAAAGTTCAATATTCTCTATTTAACACCATCTTCTGGACAGTGGACACAACTATAAGTGGACTCAGTTTACAATACAAGCATTGCCATCACTCTGGGTTTTGTTTTACCATCTCACACCATACTAACTATACTTATTCTTTATTACTATATCTGCACTCCTCACTAAAATGTCTGGTTCCTTCTACCCTCCCCTCTCCTCTGTTTACATGTCTTCTTCACTTCTCTCATCCACACTCACCTCTACACACCAATTCCTCACTTTTCTCTGCTCCTACATTCCCCCACTCCACACAAACAGGAAACCAAATCCACTCCAACATCATCTCATCTCCTATTTGTCTCTCTTCTTCTGTTACTGGCAGCTGGACTTATCTTTCCAAACCCTGCCCCCCCCCAGTCAATATAGGAACAATTCAAACCTAATCACCATTCTCTGTCTTCCAGCTAGATTTCTTCTCTTTCCCTCTGCTCTCTGGAATGCTCTCTCCATCATTAACAAATATAACACTGTGCATGGTCTCTTGTTCTCTCCCAATCTCTAAACTTATTTGCTGTAATTGAAACCTAGCTCTCTTAACCCTTTAAGGACTACATGACGTACTATGACCGTCATGGTCCTTAAATACTTAAGGACTGATGCCGGTCATAGTACGTCACGTACTTTTTACTTACAGCGCTCTACTGGGAGCGCTGTAAGTAAAAATGAGGCCTAAAATTGACCAATCTCTTTCAGGCCCCAAAGTGGAGCGCCGATACACGCAACAGGTCACGTGTACCGGCGCATCAGCAAGGATCAAAGCGGTCCTTACGGGACGGAAACATCCCAGGACTGCTGGTCCTTAAGGGGTTAATCTGACTCTGATTTAGAGGAAGTAATCTCATATGGAAGTCTCTCCTTCTCTCACGCTCCACCCTCAACTGGATGTGGGGGAGGTGAGGAATTGCTTCTCATCTTTTGAGTTGCATGTCTGTATTTTTGCTCCAGCCTCTCTACAGGTTGTGCTTATCTACTGGCCACCTACCTCCACATGAACACCTTTACATTTCCATTTGGACTTTGAATCATGGCTTTCCTCTTTCCTGTCACCAGACACACCTTCCCTTCTTCTGGGGGACTTAAACTGCGTAGGCATCCCGCTTTCTTTCCCTAACATCTGCTTTTGGACTACACCAGTGGACAGATGCTAGTACACACAATGATTGTCATTTCCTAGACCTTGTGTTCACTAGAGTCTGTGCACTTTCTGATTTTAATATCTCCCCTCTTTCACTATCCAATCGCCATATTCTAACATTAAGCACTGCTTGTACATCTTCTCCAACTCCCTGCTTCACGAGTAGCCTCAAATAAGTTAATCTCACTGCTCTCCAATCCTCCCTGGACTTTCATCCATTCCCACTAATCCTGACAATAACACCCTTATCAAAACCTTCAACTCAGTGCTGTCCTCCTCTTTGAAACTGCTTGCTCCTCTCTCTCCAATGCACCCGTAAAAGTAATCCACGGACACGGTTTAATAAAGACACCAGCTTCCTCTGCTCCTATACCCAGCTGAACGACTCTGGAGTAAGTCTATCTCTCTGGAAGACTTTCTCCACTGCAGATTCCTCCTTTCCAGCTTTAACTCTACTCTGTCCCTGGCTAAAAAAACAATATTTTTCGCAACTAATTAACACTAATAAATCCAACTCCCGCCATCTTTTCTCTACCTTTGACACCCTCCTCCATCTTCTATCTGCCCCTCTCTCAAACTCTATACAGCCACAAGAATTTGCCAACTTCTTCAAAACCAAGGTAGACTCCATGGGCAAAAGATCCCACTTTGTAAATCCCCTCCTATCCCCCCCCGTTCCTCTCCTGCCACATTGGACTCTTTTTCACTAGTCACAGTGGAGAAATTGACTAACCTGCTATCCTTGTCTCCTTCTACTACATTCACACTTGATCCGCTCCCCTCTCACCTCATCCTGTCCCTCTCCCCCATGCTAATCCCTATCCTATTACAGATTTTTAACTCCTCCTTTGCCATTGCTACCTTTCCTAATGAGTTCATACATGCTATAGTAACACTTATCTTCAAGAACAATTCCTCTGAAGGAACCACACCCTCTAGCTATCAACCAGTTTCTCTCCTGCCTTTTGCCTCTAAGTGTTTGTAATGCCAAGCCTACTCACAACTGACTTCCTTAACATACACAACCTGCTCAACCTTTTACAGTCTAGCTTTTTGCACTGCTCACACCACTTAAACTGCTCTTACAAGAGTGGTGAATGATTTTCACATTGCCACATTGCAAGGTCACTATTCAGTACATATCCTGCTTGACCTCTCAGCTGCTTTTGACACTGTTGACCATGGTCATCTCCTCCAAATTTTGCACTCCTTTGGAATCCCAAAACTTACCACTGGACTGGCTATCCTCTTATGTAACTGACCGATCCTTTAGTGTCTCCTCTGATACCTCTTCATCCTCTCCCATTGGTGTTCCTCGAGGTTCTGTTCTAGGACCACTTGTGTTCTCTCTTTACACAATAACACTTTGTGATCTTATGAACTAAATCAGACTCAAATATCATCTCTATGCAGATGACACCCAGCTTTATTTATCTGCACCTCGACTGCCTTCTGATATTCAATCCAAAGTTACAGATTGCCTCTCGGCTGTCTCAGACTGGATGGTTCGTAGGCATTTCACGCTCAATAACTGAGCTAATCCTCATCCCAATTAGGTCTGGTCCAGTAGTGCCCTTCCAGGTGACTGTAAATGGCACTACCATAAATCCAGTATCAAAAGCATGGTGTCTAGCGTTGATAAATGACACTGCTCACTCATTCTCTCTCATATTAACACCATTGCTAAATCCTGATGTTTTCTCTTGCATAACATAACTAAATTCCATCCCTTCCTCTGTTTGTCCACAGCTAAAATTCTTACACAAGCACTCATCTTTCCCGGATGGACCACTGTAACATTCTTCTCTCTGGCCTTCCTGCCTCCCAGCTCCATCCTCTTCAATCCATACAGAATGTTGCAGCAAGAATTACCCTATTGTCACCTAGGTTTGCCCCTGCCCCACTCCTCCTCAAATCTCTACAATGGCTGCCTATCAAACTCCAGATATGTTACAAAATGTTGCTTCTCTCATTCAAGACGCTTCTCTCCTCTACCACTTCCTACACTTCCATTCTGATCTCCCACTATACCACATCCTGCCACCTACAATCAGCCAATGACAGTCTTCTCTCAGCTCATTTTGTGTCTACAGCCCTCTCACATATCAAACCTTTTTCTCTTATTGCTCCTTATCTGTGGTATTCTCTATCTCCCACCTACTACTATTATACCTTATTTACTTCATTTGTGTCCCCTATATTAACCAGAACACTAGCACTGTATTCACCACTTGACCCTTATGTACTCTGTATGTCTCCCATTACCACTTTACATTGTAAGCTTTTGGGCAGAGACCTCATTTCCAGTGTTTCACTTTGCAAAACCCTGTATTATCTAACCCTGTATTGTAAAGTGCTGCGTACACTTGTGGCGTTATATAAATAAACATATTCACTCATTTATTCATTCATTCATTCACATGTTAATGACAGTTCATCCATTAGGAAATAGGAGCATATAGTTGGTATGTACAACTGCCTTCTACCAGTTGTGTCACCTGCGATGTTGATACTACAACAAACTGGATGTGTGGTTGCAAATTCAGAGGCACAGCTATGGATAATGAAAGCTCCATGACCTTTATTGTACTGACAGGATGGTACGTACAACTGCTTTAAAGATCACTGTATATTGTCCTACATGCAACAGGATTCAGCCGGGAAGTATCCTTTCCCCCAAATGAACCCCATTGGCTGGACATACCATAGTGTATAACAATACTTAAATAGTCATTGACCAATTTTCCATTTTAGAAAAACTGATGTGAGAATAGATAAACAAGTACAGCACAGATCCAATATCTATCTGTCTTTTTGGCACACAGGGGATTAAATATGAGGGGAAGAGAGAAAAAGAATTGTTATGTCACTTTTTGGTCAATTACACACTGAGCTAGTCATCTGTAGAAATACAATGGCTTTAAAAGCTAACCGATACATTACGTGATGTCTCCATAGACAATAAGACACTACATTCTGTTAAGCATTCAAGATCATTATGACGTCAGGGACACTTTCTATTGAACATATCACTACCAGTTTTCATACATAGGATTTCTACACAAAGATCTTTTATTCTTTTGCACCTTTATTAGAGATCAATGTGAAACAGTATATAGACATGAAATTGTCAAGAATGTGTCTTGATTAGTGTTGAGCGAGCATGCTCGGCCGATGCTCGGATCGGCTCGAGCATCGCTCTGCTCGGCACATGGCGGTACTCGTACGAGTACCGCATGTGCTCGCCCGCCATGTTCGGGTCTCCTCCCCGCACGTTTTGCGGCTGCTGCGCAGCCAATAAACGTGCAGGGAGGCTCTGACATCAGTGTAATGCCAGCAGCCATGTTGGCTGCTGGCATTACACTGATTGGCTGGCCAGAACCCGTGGTCGGGTGCTGTATAGCACCTGACCAGCGAGTTCGGCTCAGTCTTAGCCAGGGAGAGATGAGGATAGGAAGGGAAAGTCAGTGTAGGGAGAAAAAAAGCAAATTTGTGAAAAAAAAGAACCAAAAGTCCTTTTTAGGACTACTGTGTGTGGGGGCAGCAGTTTATTTTGTGTGGGGGGAAAAAAAAAAAAAAAAAAAAAATTCATATATTCTGTTTAGTGTGCAAAGTTGCAGATTAGAGCACATTCTGTTTAGTGTGCACAGTTGCAGATTAGAGCACATTCTGTTTAGTGTGCAAAGTTGCAGATTAGAGCACATTCTGTTAAGTCTTCAAACTAAAATATCAAAGTCACATATTCCATTCAGTGTGCTTCGCCACAGTTTAGCAGCACATTCTGTGTACTGTGCAGAGTTGCAGAATAGGAAGAAATACTGTTAAGTCTTCAAACTAAAATATCAAAGTCACATATTCCATTCAGTGTGCGTCGCCGCAGTTTAGCAGCACATTCTGTGTACTGTGCAGAGTTGCAGAATAGGAAGAAATACTGTTAAGTCTTCAAACTAAAATATCAAAGTCACATATTCCATTCAGTGTGCTTCGCCGCAGTTTAGCAGCACATTCTGTGTACTGTGCAGAGTTGCAGAATAGGAAGAAATACTGTTAAGTCTTCAAACTAAAATATCAAAGTCACATATTCCATTCAGTGTGCGTCACCGCAGTTTAGCAGCACATTCTGTGTACTGTGCAGAGTTGCAGAATAGGAAGAAATACTGTTAAGTCTTCAAACTAAAATATCAAAGTCACATATTCCATTCAGTGTGCGTCACCGCAGTTTAGCAGCACATTCTGTGTACTGTGCAGAGTTGCAGAATAGGAAGAAATACTGTTAAGTCTTCAAACTAAAATATCAAAGTCACATATTCCATTCAGTGTGCTTCGCCGCAGTTTAGCAGCACATTCTGTGTACTCTGCACAGTTGCAGAATAGGAAGAAATACTCTTAAGTCTTCAAACTAAAATATCAAAGTCACATATTCCATTCAGTGTGCGTCACCGCAGTTTAGCAGCACATTCTGTGTACTGTGCAGAGTTGCAGAATAGGAAGAAATACTGTTAAGTCTTCAAACTAAAATATCAAAGTCACATATTCCATTCAGTGTGCGTCGCCGCAGTTTAGCAGCACATTCTGTGTACTGTGCAGAGTTGCAGAATAGGAAGAAATACTGTTAAGTCTTCAAACTAAAATATCAAAGTCACATATTCCATTCAGTGTGCTTCGCCGCAGTTTAGCAGCACATTCTGTGTACTGTGCAGAGTTGCAGAATAGGAAGAAATACTGTTAAGTCTTCAAACTAAAATATCAAAGTCACATATTCCATTCAGTGTGCTTCGCCGCAGTTTAGCAGCACATTCTGTGTACTGTGCAGAGTTGCAGAATAGGAAGAAATACTGTTAAGTCTTCAAACTAAAATATCAAAGTCACATATTCCATTCAGTGTGCGTCACCGCAGTTTAGCAGCACATTCTGTGTACTGTGCAGAGTTGCAGAATAGGAAGAAATACTGTTAAGTCTTCAAACTCAAATATCAAAGTCACATATTCCATTCAGTGTGCTTCGCCGCAGTTTAGCAGCATATTCTGTGTACTCTGCACAGTTGCAGAATAGGAAGAAATACTGTTAAGTCTTCAAACTAAAATATCAAAGTCACATATTCCATTCAGTGTGCGTCACCGCAGTTTAGCAGCATATTCTGTGTACTCTGCACAGTTGCAGAATAGGAAGAAATACTGTTAAGTCTTCAAACTCAAATATCAAAGTCACATATTCCATTCAGTGTGCTTCGCCGCAGTTTAGCAGCATATTCTGTGTACTCTGCACAGTTGCAGAATAGGAAGAAATACTGTTAAGTCTTCAAACTCAAATATCAAAGTCACATATTCCATTCAGTGTGCGTCACCGCAGTTTAGCAGCATATTCTGTGTACTCTGCACAGTTGCAGAATAGGAAGAAATACTGTTAAGTCTTCAAACTCAAATATCAAAGTCACATATTCCATTCAGTGTGCGTCACCGCAGTTTAGCAGCATATTCTGTGTACTCTGCACAGTTGCAGAATAGGAAGAAATACTGTTAAGTCTTCAAACTCAAATATCAAAGTCACATATTCCATTCAGTGTGCTTCGCCGCAGTTTAGCAGCATATTCTGTGTACTCTGCACAGTTGCAGAATAGGAAGAAATACTGTTAAGTCTTCAAACTCAAATATCAAAGTCACATATTCCATTCAGTGTGCGTCACCGCAGTTTAGCAGCATATTCTGTGTACTCTGCACAGTTGCAGAATAGGAAGAAATACTGTTAAGTCTTCAAACTCAAATATCAAAGTCACATATTCCATTCAGTGTGCGTCACCGCAGTTTAGCAGCATATTCTGTGTACTCTGCACAGTTGCAGAATAGGAAGAAATACTGTTAAGTCTTCAAAATCAAATATCAAAGTCACATATTCCATTCAGTGTGCGTCACCGCAGTTTAGCAGCATATTCTGTGTACTGTGCAGAGTTGCAGAATAGGAAGAAATACTGTTAAGTCTTCAAACTAAAATATCAAAGTCACATATTCCATTCAGTGTGCTTCGCCGCAGTTTAGCAGCATATTCTGTGTACTCTGCACAGTTGCAGAATAGGAAGAAATACTGTTAAGTCTTCAAACTAAAATATCAAAGTCACATATTCCATTCAGTGTGCGTCACCGCAGTTTAGCAGCACATTCTGTGTACTCTGCACAGTTGCAGAATAGGAAGAAATACTGTTAAGTCTTCAAACTAAAATATCAAAGTCGCATATTCCATTCAGTGTGCTTCGCCGCAGTTTAGCAGCACATTCTGTGTACTGTGCAGAGTTGCAGTATAGGAAGAAATACTGTTAAGTCTTCAAACTAAAATATCAAAGTCACATATTCCATTCAGTGTGCTTCGCCGCAGTTTAGCAGCATATTCTGTGTACTCTGCACAGTTGCAGAATAGGAAGAAATACTGTTAAGTCTTCAAACTAAAATATCAAAGTCACATATTCCATTCAGTGTGCGTCACCGCAGTTTAGCAGCATATTCTGTGTACTCTGCACAGTTGCAGAATAGGAAGAAGTACTGTTAAGTCTTCAAACTCAAATATCAAAGTCACATATTCCGTGTAAGATGAAGAAGGCGGGTAAAAAGGGACGGGGAAGTGGACGTGATCCTGATAGTTCAGGGCGCGGGTCAGGACGCGGAGAAACTGTGCCTGGTGCCAGAGCACAAGAAAGAAAGACATCCACCATACCTAGCTTCATGTCTCATTTTACAGGGCGTCGCAGGACATCACTCTCGAGGTCCGACCACTGCGAACAGGTGGTCGGTTGGATGTCAGCTGATACTGCTTCCAGTCGGTTAAGCACCACCCTGTCTTCCACCAAGTCCACTCTCAGTAGCCAAGAGTCTGGTCAACATAATCCTCACTCTGATCATCCTTCCTCCCACCATAGACGGTCTGGTCAAAGAAGTGATCCCACACTGGGATATAGTGAGGAGCTCGTCTCATCACCAATCCTTCATTTGACCCTCTCTCCAAGCACGCTTGCAGAGGAACATGACATCTTATGCCCTGATTCACAACCTCTAGAGGGTACCCAATCACAAGAAGATGACAGATGTGAACGGCATTTAAGGTCAAAGGAAGTAGTGGATGATGATGATGATGATGAGACACAGTTGCCATTAAATCAACCACTATTACTGTCTCAAGACCTTGTTGAGGAGGATGTTATACAGTTGTCAATGACTGAGTATGTGGTGGGATCAAGACATGAGGAGGATGATCAGAGTGAGGAAGTGGAGGAGGACTTGGTGGACGATGAGGTGACTGACCCCACCTGGGAAGGTGTAGAGCCGAGCGATGACAGCAGTCCTGAGGGTGAGCCATCTGCAGCACCGCAACAGGCTGGAAGAGGCAGTGGTGTGGCTACAGAAAGAAGGTGGACCGCATCAAACCGGCCCGCAAATGTTCCACGGAGCACCCCCTTGCGTAAATCTCCCTTGCCAAGGGGTAGGTGTTCCGCGGTATGGCGTTTTTTTAAGGAAAGTGCGGACGACAAAAGAATTGTAGTTTGCAACCTGTGCCACACCAGAATGAGCCGAGGCATGAACACTAGAAACCTCACCACCACCAGCATGATCCGACACATGGCATCCAAGCACCGTAATAAGTGGGAGGAACGCCTGGATCGCCCATCTGTGTCTGCAGGCCACACCACTGCCTCCTCTTCCCCTGTTTTCGGTGCCGGCCAATCGCCTGTCGAAGGCGCAGGCCCGCATACCTCCCGCCCTGCACCTGTACCATCTGAAGCACCATCAGCGACCACATCCACTTCCCTGTCCCAGCACAGCGTCCAAATGTCGTTACCCCAGGCATTTGAGCGCAAGCGAAAATACCCAGCCACCCACCCACAGGCCATAGCACTAACCTCACACCTTTCCAAATTACTGGCCATCGAAATGCTGCCATTTAGGCTTGTGGAGACTGAGTCCTTCCGCAGCCTGATGGCAGCAGCTGTCCCTCGGTACGCGGTCCCCAGCCGCCACTACTTTTCCCGGTGTGCCATCCCCGCATTACACCACCATGTGTCCCGTAACATCACCCGTGCCCTGACCAACGCAGTTACTGGGAAGGTCCACTTAACGACTGACACATGGACAAGTGCTTGTGGCCAGGGACGCTACATTTCCCTGACGGCACACTGGGTGAATGTCGTGGAGGCTGGGAGCGACTCGGACCCTGGGATGGCACGGGTTCTACCCACGCCGAGGATTGCGGGCCCTACCTCCATCAGGGTTTCCGCCAGCACCTACGTTATTGGCTCTTCCTCCTCCGTTTCCACCTCCGAATTCTCTACACGCAGCGCCACTCCCCCATCAGCCGGTAGCTGGAAGCAGTGTAGCACTGCAGTGGGGAAGCGTCAACAGGCCGTGCTGAAGCTGATCTGCCTTGGGGACAAACAGCACACGGCCTCAGAGCTGTTGCAGGGGATTAGTCACCAGACCGAGCAGTGGCTCTCGCCACTCAACCTGCAACCAGGCATGGTTGTGTGTGATAATGGGCGTAACTTGGTGGCGGCTTTGGAGCTTGGCAAGCTCACACACGTACCATGCCTAGCGCATGTATTTAATTTAGTGGTTCAGCGATTTCTAAAAACCTACCCCAATGTGCATGATCTCTTGACCAAGGTGCGCCGCGTGTGTGCACATTTCCGTAAGTCATCTACAGCTTCGGCCGGCCTGTTGAAGCTGCAGCAGCGCTTACAATTGCCAGCTCACCGGCTGCTGTGTGACGTGAGCACGCGCTGGAACTCCACCTTCCACATGTTGGCCCGGCTTTGTGAGCAGCAGAGGGCAGTAGTGGAGTACCAGCTGTTACACGGTCGTCGCCTCTCCGTTCAACTTCCTGTAATCAGAAGTGAGGAGTGGGAATGGATGTCAGACCTCTGTGAGGTTTTACGCAATTTTGAGGAATCGACACAGATGGTGAGCGGCGATAACGCTATTATCAGTGTAACCATCCCACTTCTGTGTCTACTGAAACGCTCGCTGCTCACAATTAAAACTGACGCTTTGCATGTGGAAGAGGTGGAAATGCGGGAGGAAGAGCTTACACAAGGTGATAGCCAGAGCACCCTCACTTTGTCTTCTCAGCGACAATTGGAGGAGGCGGAGGAGGAGGAGGAGGAGGAGGAAGACACGGTTGCCTCCGCTACAGAGGGTAGCCATGGAACTTTAGTTCCATCTCTTCAGCGTGGGTGGGCAGAAGAGGAGGAAGAGGATGAGGAGATTGAGAGTCATCCTCCTGGTGAGGACAGCGAAATCTTGACTGTTGGTACTCTGGCACACATGGCTGACTTTATGTTCGGCTGCCTTTCCCGTGATCCACGCGTTACACGCATTTTAGACAACACGGATTACTGGGTGTTCACCCTTCTGGACCCCCGCTACAAAGAGAATTTCTCATCTCTCATTCCTCCGGTGGAGAGGACAAGCAAAATGGTGCAATACCAGAAGGTTCTTGTTGAAAAATTGCTCCAAAATTTTCCATCTGACAACGCTGGCGGCAGAGTACATGCTACCTTGGCCAACCGAGAAGGGGAGAAAAGGGGAGCACACAGCAGTTCCGACAAAGGCAGGGCAACACTCTCCAAGGCGTGGGACACCTTCATGACACCCCGCCAGCACCCTCACCCTGATGCGCAGCCTAGTGTCACAAGGAGGGAAAAGTTTTGGAAGATGGTGAAGGAGTACGTAGCAGACCGTGTCAGCGTCCTCAATGATGCCTCTGTGCCTTACAACTACTGGGTGTCCAAGCTGGACACGTGGTATGAACTGGCACTCTACGCCTTGGAGGTGCTGGCCTGCCCTGCCGCCAGCGTTCTGTCTGAGCGGGTATTTAGTGCTGCTGGTGGCATCATAACAGATAAGCGTATCCGCCTTTCCACCGACAATGCTGATAGGTTGACACTTATAAAAATGAACAAGGCCTGGATTTCCCCTGACTTCTCCACTCCACTGGAGGAAAGCCCCGGGGGAACATAAACTCACTTTATATATGTTATTTACAATGATGGGAATACTCTGTATTCCCATTCACCCCTTCCACCCAAAAAACGGGTATATGGTTGACTCTTAATCTTCTCATCCTCCTCCTCCTCTTCCATATGCCCTGTGATATAATTTTTATATAGGGCCAGCTCACCAGCGGGCCCTGTTTGACAATTTTTATATAGGTCAGCTCACCAGCGGGCCTTCTCATATAATGTTTTATTGGGTCAGCTCTCTAGCGGGCCCTCTCATATAATGTTTTATAGCGTCAGCTCACTAGCGGGCCTTCGCATATAATGTTTAGGATGGTCAGCTCCGCAGCAGACCCTCACCCATAATGTTTTAGATGGTCGGCTCAGCGCACGTTTCCCTCTTAATCATGGCCCCAGTTCAGAAAAATCGAGGAAATTTTTGGGAGAATTTGCCTTTGCGCACGTTTCCCTCTTAATCATGGCCTCACTTCAGAAAAATCTATGAAATTTTTTGCAGAATTTGCAGATGATATACAAGTAAATATACAGCAAATACTGTTTGGTAACAATTTTTCGCCTAAAGTCGTTTTTATTTTCCTTTTTGTGTGTTTTACGGTCAGTCTGTAAAAATGGCGTACTACGGGCGAAAGATCGTTCCCAGCAGCGATGTTGGAGTCCAAGATGCATCCAGACATCCTCCCTATGCTGTCCCTGAACCATTTCTGTGGTGTTTCCATCCTTTTCTGCCCTTTTCCTATGGACCAGGCACCCTCCCCTCATCAGAGCAGGGGGTGCCTGGTGTAATGCTCGAGTCCTCCCATTGACTTCAATGGGGCTCGGGTGCTCGGCCGAGCACTCGAGCCTCCGGGGGTGCTCGGTCAGAGCACCCGAACACCCGAGCATTGGGGTGCTCGCTCATCACTAGTCTTGATGTATAAATACAGGTATATCTCTTTGTAACACATTTCTATTGAAAGTATAATTATTTATTATATCTTACATATCCATTTATGTTTGTTGTCTGGGGATTCAGTATTGTTCTCTCTCACATCAATAGCATTGTCAACACATATGCAATGTCATTGAACTTGCACACTCTATAATCGTTTAAATAATAGAGGTGAAAAGCGGTGACATCACACGTCTGTGGCTAAATATGTTTTTCTGTCATCAGTAAGATGTGTTATTTCCTTTAAACGTGGAGTGCCAGAGATGTATTTAATGCATTCAAAGGGTTAAAAGTAAACAATAAGGGCTGTAATCAGTCGGTTAGAGTGTTGCATCATAGGGAATAATTAAAAATCATTGTGACTTAAAATGCGTTGGAATGCAATGCTTTGGAGATCTCTCAAGAATTCAGAGGTTAAAAGGCTCTGTTTAACCCTTTGAGTGCCAGAGGGGTAGGCAATGCATTGCACTGAAATGCATTGCCTACCCCTCTGGCACTCAAAGGGTTAAAGCAATTCAAATCTGGGGAATGTTTATATGTCAAATAAACATTTACATTGCTGTAAATGGAGCTTTAAATTAGGGATGGATGAAAAATAAAACAAGTTTTCCAGTGGGAAGTTTTACAGAAGACCACCAATTTCCTACTTACCCTCGGAAATTCCCATCCATTACAATTTCCTCCTATAATCTCTGCTTTCTATGGCTGCAAGAACTCCAGCTGCAATACTACAGCTGCTGAGGCCTGGACTGGAGAAAACCACAGCTGAAAGTAAAAATTGTTAGCAGTCTACAGCAAAACACGCATTGAAAAGAGAGTTAAAGGGGAACTCCGTCCTCTATTTAAGTTGTTCATATGTTCAGGGCTGGATTTACATCTCAGGAGACTGTAGGAACAGACATCTGAAGCTCCACCCCCCCCCCAAAAAAAAAGTAGAAATGGTGTCATCCAAGAATTGTGTTGCTTGCAACATATGTATAGAGAAAGTTGCTAAATGTGCTAAAAATAAAGGCAATTTTAAAGATCTCCAGGTCTTTGTTAACACAAATTAAATACTAAAGTATAAAACTGGATGAATAAATTGTCTCCTGGCTCATTAGCCTCAATGCTATTTTTACAGCCTTGCATATACAGTTTTACCTAGCCTTATGTACATAATCACATGTATTCAAGCAGCTCCTGTGGTTTATTTTCATCTAATATGGGGTGCGGACACAAGACGCAGAACATGAGCGTCCGGAGGCCCACCACTATTAACCCCCTCCATATAAACAAAGGGGCTGGATGGGCTAGCCTGGGGGTCATATTATGGCATTGCACCCCCCCCCACCCCGGAAAAATTTCTACGGACACCCCCTGCGCAGAAGTCCGAGTGAAATACATTACATACATTTATTCTTTTTATTGCTTTTTTTCTGGCTGCACTGACTGACTATTCATACGACAGCCTGGCCCCATCTATCTCCCTCTTTCTAGGTTTTGTTTTTTATTTCAAGTGCTGAATTTATGCCTCTGCCCTCTCTGAATTAAAATTATATGCAAAAAGAGATAGAGCCGGCACTGGTATATATAAACAACAACTACGTAAAACCACTAAATAGTGTGGTGCACTCCAAGACCCAAGAAACATAAACCAATACAAAAACATGGAGGGAGGTTAAAGAGAGGCCAGTCCTCCATGTAGTGGGTCTCTACAAATGAGGCACTCTGACTATACCGGAGTATACAAATATACAAAATTATGTTATTGGTAAGCAAAAAAACATAAGTGGTTGAAATTATAAACATATAAAAACATGAATAGAGAACAATGCTGCAGGAGCCTAAAAATACTAAGGAAATTGGCCCATGTGCAGACAAATATAGTTCATCCAGCCATAAATATACAAAAATAGACGCCTGTCAATCAACATACATCTCTTAAAGCTTAAGAGTGCTAGCTGTCTGGCTGATGCATCATATAAGCAGGGCTTAAAAATGGAAGTCTGCTACTAGCCAGATCTGAAAAGTTACCTGCCACTGCAAGACATAACATACCCACCAGGGCTGAATTTCTACTCGCCAGGGCTAAATTTTCACTCGCCATTGGATAGTGGCGAGTGGAAATTTTGAGCCCTGATATAAGGTTAAAAAAAAACGATCCCAGTGGCAGGTGCCCCTCTGTGGGGTGCGCCTGTAGGCAGATGCCTACTCTGCCTTATTACAAATCTGTCCCTGCATATGTTAATATCCCCTTTTGACTGAATCTGTAATCGTTTTTTTATTATTTAATACTGTATTACTCAAGATATTACCTTATAATGATAAACCAGTAACATCAGTTCAGTACAGGCTGAGGTACAGCTCTCTTGCCAATGAGAACTCTCCGACTCGCATGCTGGATTCCTGCATCAGAGGAGGATGAGGTGGTAAAGGGGAACAACTGGGGAGGGGAACAGATGAAGATTGACAGGCTGCGGTATAAAGCTGTACTGCAGCCTGTACTGAACTGATGTCACCATCACAGGTAATATCTGGGGCAATACAGTATTAAATAAAAATAAAAAAAATGGATTATAGATTCAGTCAAAAGGGAACATTAACAAAAGGCCAATGTTAATTGAGGTGAGAGTTCCCCTTTAACAGTTCCTTTGCCTTTTGCCCACAGCACTAACCACCTGCTTGTACATTTCTGGCAGACCCATCTTTGAGAAATAACTGTGGCTGCAACACATATCAGTTCCGTGGAACATCTCTTTTCAACAAAAAATAGGGCAGCATGTCATCCGTCAACATTTTGCCAAATTTACCATTTCAAATGCGTACTTTTGGATTATTTTTTTGCAGGTTTTGGCTTCTTTCTAAGAACTCAGTAACTGTGGGTTGGCAGCACACAGAAGAGCAAATGTTCAGCTTTATTCTTTTAATAAAGAGCAATGGTGGTGGAGTTGGGAGTGAATATGGAAGGACTGTATGATTCTTGTTGCCTTCATCTAACTGGGTCATCTTCCTCTGTGTCTTACATTTTCACAGAAACAGCAGTAAGAGACATGGGTGTTATTGTTACAGAGGACAATATTGTTCCACTCCCTGATACATCTACAGTACTACTATCATGCGCCCCTTGACCCTATGTACTTTTAGGAGTGCTTCTACTGCTGCTAATCATACCACCTCTGACATTCTGCTGGTGTTTCTCCAGATCAGACCTCTGGTTGTGCTTCAGGTATGATCTCAATGAGGATGTCCCTAGATGGCATCCTCCTATCCCCCCTTGTATTTACACAGATGAAAGATGCAACATGTTTAGCTTTTGGGTCATGAGTATCTCCATACTCATGATTTAATTGAGTGAGCGGTTCTTAAGGGATTACTAATCCAGGGGCTAGATACTGCAATCATACTAGTAGTAGGTGTCAATGGCACTGCACTTCGAACAGCAGCAGACGCAAATATTAATGATCTGTGTTGCTGTTTACTCAACAATAGTTTGTGTAACAAGGTGAAGGCTGGACTTGGAAGCAATGTCGCTGAAAATGATGACTGAGATGATGATTGTGTATTTTTAGGCATTTTACTTGTCCAGCATCAAATTTTCCAAATGATCACTCAGTTTATAAACATGCATCATGCAAATCAAATGAAAAAAAAACACTCACAGTGTTAGAACACCATAATTAACCCCTTAATGACCAGTCGCGCAGGCACGCGGCTGTCACTAAAGGACCACGGAGCATTTTTTTTTTCTTGACAATCCTAATCAGAGCTCCCCGAACAGCATGCAGCCGCGCAGGGGAGCCCTGAAGTCCATGACGGTCATAGTACATCATGGGTTGTTCAGGCACTTTTTACCCATGACGTACCATGACCGTCAAGGGACTTTAAGAGGTTAATTCATATTTTAAATACAAAAATAATATTAAGGTAAGGAGCACAGCAAGGAATGAAGGGGATTCTCTGGATCCCTCAAATTTAGGAAAAAACCTAGAACGAGAGCAAGAAACAAAACAATCCTGCACTGCTCCATATAGATAATTCAAATGTGAATCCTATGGTAGGCATATATCATACCAATGTGCTAATATAAGTAATAAAAATGAAAAATAATGGTTTCAATTGCATAGTTTGGCCACACTATGATTAAGCTCACTCACACAGTCAAGGTATCCCATTAAGAGTGAGTCATAACCTATATATGTCATCATTAAAACAACTGAATATTGCATATTCTTTTAATGGAATTGTGTTTAAGGAAACATGTTAGTAGACCTAGATAAAACACCTAAAATGTAAAATAAAACATCTAATATCCCCCCTCCCCAGCTTAAACTCACTTGCTTTCCAGCATGAACAATCCACAGTGGGTTATTGAGCAATGACCCAAAAGTACAGGAATGCACCAGTCCCCTGTATGGGCCCAACCCATCCTCCCCACTGTAAGCTACATAAAATCTTAACCACTTAACGACCCATGACGGTCCCAGACCGTCATGGGTTGAAACAGTTAAGGACCCATGACAATCCTGGACCATCATGGATTAAATGATAGCAGCGTGCCTGCAGCAGCGATCACATGTACCAGCATTCTAAATGAATGTGGCAAACTGCCTCTGTGTCTCCCCTATGCCTCTCTGTTCCTTACAATCAAAGTAAGGGACAGAGAAGCAGAGAGGAGACACCTAGTGGTTTAAGAAAAAGAAGAAGCTGGGGGTATTAACCCCTTCACTGCTGTGCTGGAGGCTGGCTAAATGCAGGTCCATTTTTGACCTGCTAAAATCAACTTTTGGGGTTTGTTTTTGTTTTTTAAACCCTTAGTGAGCGGCCGCGCGCACATGCAGCCATCACTTAATGCCTTGCTAAGATTTTTTTTTTAATTATTCTGGAGTTTCCGAACAGCGTGCAGCCGCGCGGGGACCCAGATTTCCGGGACGTACATGTATGTCCTCTGTCACTAAATGACAGTTTTTGCGGGACGTACATGTACGTCCATTGTTGGGAAGGGGTTAAAAAAGGACAAAACACAATTTAAAAAAAAAAAAAGTTTATTTAAAAAAAAAATGTCAATAACCAAAATTGGAACTGTGATTGTTGTGGAACCATGTAATACATTTATAAACACTGTCAAATGTCATCAATAAAAAAGTGGGAGAAAGGGACATGGGGTTTTTCACCCAGGGGGGATAGTGCCCACTTAAAACTGCCCATTTTGTAGGTATGACTGACTGGTCATACGTTTAATGCAGTGTCCATAAAAATGTAACCCGTTGTGCCCAAATGATCCTAAGAGAAAAAAAATGACTTTTTTTTACATTTTTTTTACTGTTTTCTTTAATTTTACTAAAATAAATGGTGGGACATCCATATAAGTGTGGTATCAAAAGAAAGCCCATTTGTGCAAAAAAAAAAAAAAGGTATATAATTTTCATGTGTAAAGTAACCCCTTTTGTGCAATGATTGTGTATGTTGATATTTTAAAGTGCATATTA
Source organism: Rhinophrynus dorsalis (assembly GCA_037306005.1). Lineage (NCBI taxonomy): Eukaryota > Metazoa > Chordata > Amphibia > Anura > Rhinophrynidae > Rhinophrynus > Rhinophrynus dorsalis. The sequence goes on from CM074719.1 coordinate 580,552,827, forward strand.
TATTGTTGTATTTCTAACTGTAAAATTAAGTGAAATAAAATATGGTGATAAGCAGATAGAATGAGAAAATATGTGCAAAACAAATGAAAAAACTCACAGACCTAATATAATTATTAATATGTTTTATATATATGCACTTGTTCCAAGAGGGGAATTAAAGACAGTAACCAAATTTTTATGAGATCATAATCTCAAAAACTCACATTCAAGACATAATGTTTGCCATCTGGTGTATAAAGATGGAAAAACATATTTTTTTATCCTTTGTCCATCCAGGGAGACCTTCCAACACTTGGCAGCTCAGAACTACCACATATGCTTCATTCCCTGAGAGTCTCTTTCCTAGCTGAGCCTCTCTGACCTGCATTTTGTATATGGAATTATCCGTGGGCTTGATCATTCTATTAGTAATAGGAGATTCGGGGAATCCAGATTTGGACCCCTTTCTTACTAGCTCCTATACAGAATAGCTGCACCTTACTGACAAGGCCCAAGAAGGTGGAAAAGTATGTCAGGGGATGGCTGCTTCTCTCATGAAGAAAGGAATTGCCTGTCACTTTGTTTCATCTTGGCAGGATCAGTATGACATCCTTCAGGATATTTCCTATCTATGTCTGGCACTATAGAGCTTGCAACACACCCTGGCAGACTTGTTCCTAGTTGATAATCTCTTCCAGTATGTTGTGCATATATCTATCTCTCTCTTTCTCGCTCTCTCTTTCTTTCTTTCTCTCTCTCACTCTCTATTATATATATATATATATATATATATATATATATATATATATACATCAGGGCTTATAAATTTATATCCTTTGCTACTAGCCAGACCTGAAAAGATACTCGCCACTGCAAGCCAAAACATACCCACCAGGGCTGAATTTCTACTCGCCAGGGCTAAATTTTCACTCGCCATTGGCTAGTGGAGAGTGGAAATTTTGAGCCCTGTATATATATATATATTAGCAGGTATGTGACACGGCTTTACCAAAATGCTGAACCTTGTTTGAGGGGTTTTTAACCCTTTGAGTTCCAGAGAGATATGCAACGCATTTCATTGCAATGAGTTGGATACCTCTTTGGCACTGAAGGCTTAAAGTGTATTAAAAGTCAGATCTGATGGTGGGGCATCAGGACCCCTCCTGATGACCCCCAGCTACTGATCTCCCAACAGATTTGGCTGGGAAACTAATAAAGGAGAGAAAAGGGAGCAACAGAGCTCCCCTGCTTCCATTCTACCCAGAGTAACTGAGTAGGTGTGGGCTGGATAGAGGAAACCCCTTCATGTCAATGAGGGAAAGCTTCCCTCATTGATATGAAAGGGTTTCCTGATCCCACCCACTCTTACCCAGTACATGGGATAAGATGGTAGCAAGGAAGCCCTCTTGCTCGCATCTATTGATCTCCCTGCTGAATCAGCTGGGATATCAGTAGCTGGGGGACATCAGGAGGGGTCGTGATGCCCCACCATCAGGTCTGACTTTTTTCTGTAAGCTGTTGGTTGCAGGAGTGGTTGGTTGAGGAGGAAGGGGGCCAGTCATCATTTTGTAGCCATGTTCCCCTGACAGCAAACTAGTATCACTTAGATATATATATATATTCTTTCCACACCTGTCTTGCCCTTAAATAGTCCTGTGGCCCTGCTAGCAACTGTTGTGGCCGCCCCATGGACATTACATCCAAACCCAATTTACAATATCATCTCTTGAATAAAGGCACAAGGGAAAAATTCAAAGGAACCTTTAGAATTTTCTGGCTATGTTGAGGGAAGTGTTTGTGTTTTGTGAGAGCAGAGGCTGAATATTAACTTTTCATAGAGTAGAAGGTCATTACGTTTAAAGTAGGAGAATGAAGAGCTTTGATCCCATGGTCCTGGTTAATTCTCTGCCATTACATAACATGAATGTATAGAATACATTAGGCTCCTGTTCTTTGTTGCATTACTCATACATCAAGGTTCCAGGGCCCACAGTGGAACACATTTTTTTCAATTGAACATGTTATACAACAAATACTACATCTTTGTGCCCATCTTCAATTAAATTACTAGAGATATAGTGACCTGAATTCACCTGAATTGTTTGACTCCAGGAAATTAATTCCACTAGATGAGTCTTTTTTATCTTATTTATAACCTTGAACTAATCATAATGAATAAAGGTAAACAAACATCATTCTTTTTCTCCATACATACTGGATATATTGTTTGTTAAAAAAAATCAGAATAAAAGATTTTTAACACTGCATGATTAACAAAAATGACCTACAATCAACGTTGTTCTGAACTAGGAATATATCCAATATTTTTGAAAGCATCTACAGTATCGGCAAACACAGCCTCCTGAAGCAAAGAATTAATCAGCCCTACTGCCCTTACTGTAAAAAATCTGTGCATTTGTTTTGTTCAGAAGTACCTTTCCTCTTGTATTAAAAGAATATTAATGTTTCCTAATAAGGAAAGCTTTGATCATTCTTTAAAGTTTTTAATAGTATGTAAAGATTTAGGAAGTTATTATATTGCATTCTATGGAAAGGGAAGAAAATGGGTATAGCTATCTATAGAATATGATAGTGAAAACAATACTACTTCATTATAGTTTAAAGAAAACAACTCCCAGTAGTAGGGGGGGCGGTAAGCTTTTCTTTTTGCTTTGTTTTTTGTAATGCCATAGTTTAAAGGCAGAGTAATACTTAAAATGTAAAAAAAAATATGTTGTAGGATTTATCCTCCTGAGTAAAAACAAGAGTACGCCCACTGCTGAAAGGTATTTTATTCAAAAGTTATAACACTTCAAACTTGAATTTTTTAACCTGAAACAGTACATTGAGCTGCTGCTACACCATCCTGTGGAGATTTCTGGAGCTGTCCATACATGGTGTAGCAACAACACCACTGTATAAGTATATGAGAGGTCAGTACAAGGATTTCTCTGGTGAGCTATTCATTCCAAGGCCTGATCAAATAACCAGAGTATACCCTTTGAGATTAGAGGAAAGGAGGTGTCAACTTCAGCAGAGGAAAGGGTTTTTTACAGTGTGGTCTGTTAAATTATGGAATTCCTTACCAAAGGATGTGGATGGCAGATACAATGAATACATTTAAGAGAAGATTAGATACATTTTTTTCAATAGGGGACATACAGGGTTACACTGACAGCAGGAAGATTATATAATTCTCATGTCTCTGAATTATGAGACAAAGGTTGAACTTGATGGACTTGTGTGTTTTTTCAATCTAATTTACTATGTTACTGTACGATTTCAGGCCACTGTGATACTTATCTAAAGAAAAATCAAGTTTGAGCTGTAATAACTTTAGAATAAAACATATCTCAGCAGTTGGAATACCCTTGTTTTACTCAGGAGAATGAACACTAAAATATAGATTTTTTTACATATTAATTATTACTATCCCTTTAAAGTAGTCCGGATACCTATAAAGCTTTCAGTCTCATCAAATGTATCTATTTAAACTGCCTATATCTTGGGGGTTATGGACTAAGGTGTGATAAAGAGGTGATAAAGTAGAGATCTTGTGATATCACTTCTCTAAGTCCTATGTTATTCGATGGAGCCAATTCACTAAGATTTCTCCAGCTTTGGCGATATTAGTGCATAGGCTCCATAGAATAATATAGGACTTGGAGAAGTGATTTCACTGAAGAAGTTATCACCTCTTTATCATGCCATTGTTTTAGAGCAGGGGTCTCCAACTGCTTCTTTAATGGGAGCTACTTTTAATTGATGAAACATGTACCGAACTACTCTAAAACATATACTGAAAATATATGAATAGATAACTGTACATATTAAACTATCTCCAAAATTGCTCGTACCTACTTTTCGTTCCGCCTCACACTTTCCAATAACAAAGTGCGGAATAGAAAACACGTGACCTTCTTAACAGCTCAAGGTGATACAATTCTGCTACAAGACATTTTTAGCAAAAAAAAAAATCCATATTCACTATAGAAGACAAAACCTCTGACTCTTCATCAAGCCATATATTTTCTGATTGATAATACTTTACCATCCCTTACCACAGTATTCCATATTAGTATGCATGTTTAACATTATTACAGTGGTTTTTTAAAACATTTAATGAATATAACAGAAACTGACAGCTTTTGTTACAATGGGTGATTGAATATGGAGTCACACTGTGGCTCTTACCCACTGTAAGCAGCTATTATGGCAGTGAAGCAGGAAAACCATGAAAATGCTGTAAAGCGCTATATCAGCATTACTATGAACTCTCTGACTGGCTACTGCTGGGTATCACAGATGAAAGCTGTGACCAGATTAGCTGCAGCCAATTTGGGGAGCAGATTTCAGCCACTGGACCTGTCTCTGGCAGGCCAGATAGCTTGATACTCATCAGAAATCAAAGAGCTACCAGCAGTTCACGAGATACTTGTTGGAGAACCCTGTTTTAGAGAGTCTTGATTTAGTAGCTGGGGAATCGAATGTCATTAGAGCTTTGTTCTTTGACTTTGTTAGAAAAAGCTGCATAGATAATTACTCACATGTCCAGAAAACCAAAACAAATTGATAAGGATGAATAGTCATGCAAATCCTTTCAAGACAGAAGGACCCACTGACAGGAGGACTTGGAAAGGGAAGACTGTTCTCAACTTTCATTACACGTTTCTGACATTTTCCTGCTATATTACTCCTAAGCTCTCTCTTTCCCCTAACGGTCTAAACTGATAGATATATATATATATATTTTTTTTTTTTTATTTTTTTTTTTTTAAGGCAAACATGATAGAACATTATTTCCATAGAATATAATCTATTTTGTGATTTACTATTTATTCTCAGCTACAAATTCACATGTAGCTATGCTTACCAATCCAGTTTGTAATGTAAAGCAGGGATGGACAACTGAGGCCCCCAGCTGCCACCAGACTAACTCCCATCACCATACCTGGGAACTTTTGAAATGAGCTCACCCTGAGATCTTTGAAATATTTACCCTTCACGCTCCCAAGAAAGTAGGCTTTTCGTGCTATGTCAATGTGTGGTCTAAACTAGAGAAGATCCAGTCAGTTCTAATGGAACCTATACCATGCTATACTTTGAAGATATCACTTCTTAAACACTCAAAAGGCAAGCAGGACTTCTGCCACTGGCTTTCAGGTAGAAATGTCAATAATTTGGATATTAAATAAGTAGTAAATTGTTGAAAATTAGACAGTAGGAAACACTGGACTCTCCCACCCTGAGAATTTGGCCCTTCACCCTGAGACCCTGAGATTCGGATCAAAGCCCTGAGAGTTCCCAGGTATGCCCAGCACTCTGCAACGAACGATGTAAGTTGTAGCCTGGCAGGAGCTGGAGGGCCTTTCAATGCCACTGATGTAAAGTGATTAAAATATACACTATAAACAAAAGTATTTGCCCTCTTTAGATTTTTTTATTAAATGAATCTGTTGAAGAAATATAATCTGGTTATTATATTTCTTAGCCCACTGATTGGCATGAAGGTACACAACACATTGCTATGCAACAGAAATACGTGAAACACAACTTGTACAACAGATGTTTAATTTCACATTTCAATGGTCATTTGAACTACTCAATCAGCAGAAAAACCAATTGTGTGATGTCCCAAAAATACTGCAGGTTTGCATACTGTTAATGAAAATCAAAAAATGTTCCTGCTCTAACCCACTCTACCCCTCTCCTACTTTCCCCTTATCTACATATCATGTTGTGATTCATTATAAATCAACTGAACTGGAATTTTTTCAAGATTTGCCATATGGATCCATAAAACAAATCACAGAAGTTTTTTTATCTCTGCTATAGAATCTGCAGGCACATTCCTCATATTGTTTGGTGAGCTTTTTAAACACACAATTTGAGTCAGTAATATCTACATATCAGATGACAAAGTAATATCTTCACAAATTAATTATCTAGAGATGTTTGATTACTTAAACTCAAGCATCTCCCATGATGAATTAGAACTTGCAATATCATCCCTTTAACTCCCAAAAAAGCTCTGGATTATGATGTATTGACTAATAAGCATTACAAAATTTTCCAAAAATAATTAATTCCCCCATCGCATTACATTTTTATAATGTCTCAGATACATGGAAAGGGAAAATACCATTCTACTTTGACCAAATAATCACCAAATTTCATTATTAAAATGTGGTTTAAAGCCTTTTAAAATTATAGACCTAGAGGAGAAGTAACACCACCTAATAATAGCCCCCAACATTCATTTCTATGGCTAGAAAATCCTTATGGCCCTATGAATTTTCCTTTTTCCCTTTGTTCATGATATAGCATCTTCAATCAGTGATGGATGTCATGTCCGTGGAGGCGGACAAACTTGTTGATTTTTTTTTCCAAATGACGCAGTCAGAGTGCACACTCCTACTAAAATCTTTCAGGATCAGCAGAGTGCACAATTCATTGTGAAAAAATGAGTTGTACACTCCCTAGTCCTTAAGGGATTGATATTTCCATGTGCAGGGGTCAAAGTTTCTGTTCTGTGGTCCTGCTAGCAACTGTTATGTCTTCCTCCATGAACATACCGTAATAGCTAGAACTGATTGAAGATATTATCTCTTATCCAAAGGCACAAGGGTAAAATTTATTGAGGCCGTTCGGATTTCCTGGCAATGGTAATGTAAGTGTTGATTTAGTATTAGTACTGGCAACCTCAGTAGAATGGTAAACAGAGCTCGGTGCCACGTTAGCCCAGAAAAATGCAGCTCCGAAGAGAAGAGCGAACGAGAGCCCCAGGGGCTGCTGGAAGGGAGGTGGGAACTCCTGCAGCTCCATGCCGCACATACACGGTGCCGCAGACCCAGAAGTGGCATATTTCAAAGATTAATATCTCCACTCTTAGGTAGTGGAGAAAATTAATAAAGCCAGCACTAATATTGCTTTATATTTTAAAACCAATGGTGAAAATTTTTGGAGATGTGAATGTTCCCCTTTAAGCTTACAATATTATGCTTCCAATGATCTAATATGCATACTGTGCAGGGAATTAGCACTCTGTACCAACAAAACATGAAGGTTATTTCTCAAAAAAATAATTTTATATAAAATACCTAGTACAACATATAGGCAGAGTATAATTCTCCATAAAACAAAAGAATCGTGTCTTAGTGTGACAGGTCGAGATCTATGACCCAAAATGACATCTTTTCACTAAAGCTGATGTAGTAAAAAGAATGCAAACTCCCATATAAGGTTTTGGAATTGCTATTAACTACTCCCTTGGTCACTAATAAGCTGACCCTTTCTTTAATGCATGTGAAAAAGCTACTTAATCCTTCTCTGCTGGTAATTCCTATCATTAGTCTAACCTAAACATACACTCAATACCATATTAAGCAAGAAAGCCTGTGTAGTCCATCATGGGCAGGAAACCAGTAGATGATGTAAGCTTTCAATGTAATCCCAACCACTAGATTAGATGGCTGGAATTGATATTACAATTAATTATGTCTCCAGGCCAGTGTTTCTTTACCCTCTTCTGTAACTTATGAAAAAATTGTATAAGTACCCAGGAATGCTTTTATAAGTTAAAATTACTACTACAACAAGTAGTTTGTTTTTAAAAGAAAAAGATAATATATTTTAAAATCATTAAAGAATATCACAGTTCTACTAACACTCCCCCCTCCCTCTGCTCCCACCGCTAATGTAATAATCCTTTCTGTTTCTTTGACCTCCGTTCAAGCTTATTTGATATTGCTGTTATGCCTATAATACTGGTAATACCTGTCACTGCTTGATGACAGTTTTGCATTACCTCATTTGTAACACTGTACTTCTTTAGTTTTGTACTTGATTTCTTTTTACAATAAAGTTTAAAAAAATTATTAACAAAATTAATATCCTGTCACTATTATGAAGCATTTCAAACCAAGGGTCATATACACAAAGATAAACGTGGATCAATTCTTATAGTAATTACCTGCGGTATATGGAACAAATAATAATTCCCATTAATTTAATTTGGGCTTTTAACCCCTTGAATATTAGCGAGGTCTCCAAAGCATTACAAGACTTCTCTGGCATTCGGAGGTGGGAGGGGGTTAAGAATCCTTTAAACCCTTTGAGTGCCACAGGGGTGTCCAACACATTAAAAGGTAATGTGTTGCATGCCGTTCCAGCACTCAAATGGTTAAATCAATGGCAATTGTATTTGTTCCCTATGGTGCAGTTGGCTTGTGCCAGAGTTAGTCCATTTTGGCTCTTTCTCTTGTTGATTCTTTTTTATCCCTTAGAAACGTTATGCAGGCTGAAGTGCTGGGGGAATCCATTTTGTCCATGTACATAACTATGGTGATGTAGCTATGAATGTGAAAACAAGGCTTTGGGGCATGTGCACAAATAAAAGGAGGAATTACAGAGCAAACCAGCTGAACAACTAACAATTCCTATTGATTTAGATGGGGATTTTATTTAGTTAAATGCTGGAAAAGTCTCCAAAAATTGCTTTACCATGCCACCAGGCATTCAAAAAGTTAAAAGTCCCACTAAAATCAATGAGAGGTTTGGAAATTTGTATTTGTCTACAATGGTGCCATTTGCTTGCCTTAGAATTGCTCCTGTTCCTCTCTGTGTACATGACATGGAGACAGTTCTTGTGTACTCACAGCTCCCTTGATGAAGTGGCTACAAAGGGCAAAATGGATATTCTCACCACTGCAGCTCACATCCATTTAATAATAATAGATGGACTGGTTCAAAGTCTGTCCAGTTTGCCCCATTGTTAAATTACATCTGAGCTACAGAGGTGAAGGAACTTTATAATACTTCACAGTTTGGGACTCTTTGGATCTCCCGAATGCTGTCAGGTATACTAAAGTTTGAAAACTCAACATTAAGTGAAACCATGTAATTAAAACTCAGTATTCTTGAGTGTTATTGTAGGTGTAAAGACATAGCATTGTGTGTGTTGAAGTGGGAACACATAACATTTTATGAAGTTGATTTACATTTATGATTTGGGGAAGCTATTATATGGTAGAGTAACCCAGTTTAGCAGCAGCTGTATTTAGAACTTCCCCCTAGGACTCTAGTGAGACCTCTAATGCATTGACACCTCTCTAGCAAAATAAAGTCACAAAATGCATAATGCTCCCTAAGATCAAACAAAAACATACTTTGCTTGTTCTATAGCTAGTCTCTAGAGTTTTATATTATAGCTCTCTAGTACCATTACAGAGGATAAATTTGCATGTAGATTTAAGCTCCCAACTTAAGTTAAGTTCCAGAAATAGGCAAGTCCCCTTTACACAAGAACATTAGGTATCCCCAGACATACATTTCTGCCATGATGGGCCTTTTCAGTGAGCTGTAGCTGGTTTCCCTGCATTGATGCATTGGTGTCAATTATGTGAAAGATCCTCAGTGCCCACTCGTGCCAGCAGCTGAAACCAATCAGTGAAACAGGGTTATCCTATATAATAATTCGCTAAAAAGTTTGTAACTACGCAGTCATGCGCAGTAGAGATTGCTGAGCAAGCTGCAGTCATGCGCAATAGAGACTGCCCACTCTACAGTCATGGGCAGTAGAGACTATCCTCTCTCAGTCAAAACTGACTATATCAGTGACATAGAGAAATTCAATTTAAATGTATGCCTATGTTGTTTTTTTATCCCAGTGGTTCTGAGTGAATTCAACCAAGGAATATCTAATATGTGCTGAGATCATGGAATTCACAATCCTGACTTTGTGCATCTAATGTGCAAATGTCCTAAAATATCAACTTATAGGAGGGAAATGACTGACTATATTAAATCTCCAATTAGAGTACAGTTAGAATTGGATTATAAGATGGCTCTATTTGGTGATAAGAGGAGAGGAACAGGAATAATAGAGATTCTAGGATATCAGATATAAGTTAATTGGTTTTGATCTTAGATAAAATAGCAATAACACAGATATGGAGGAAACACAGCCCTCCCTCTGTTAGAGTTACTAAAAATCAATTGCATGCATTACTTACAGTAATAAACTTAACTTTGCTGACTTTTTTTTTAAATGGACCTGGATGATTGTTACATTTCCTTTACATATACAGAAGAATTTGGTCCATGCTTAAATATAAACTCTGTAGATTGAGATAAGGTGATTTCTATGTGTTCCTGATAGGGGCGGGGGATTGGAATAGATTGGGGAGTGGTGTATATAATTTCTTTCTCTTTATTTTCTCATTTGTGTCCTATTAGAGCCGGGGGTAAAAGGTTAACCCTTTTTGTGACACAGGGGTACACAACACATTGCAGAGGCACTGAAGGGGTTAAGGAATTGGATGACATTGGAGATATATCATTATCTGTCACAGTAAGTAAGAGGGATTAGTGGGCATTGAGGTGTTTACAATTTTAGACTTGACAGAATATGTGTATTATACAATTGATGAGATTTAGGCATTCATTTTACAAGTGTAGATTTATAGGGTATAATAACTAGGATATTTTTTTTTTGTGTGGAGAATTGTCACAATGGTCTTTGGACCCTTTAACTTTACAAATAGTGGAGGTAGTTTACAAATATAGGTGGAGATTTTAGAAGTCTGGGAGGTTATGGAATAAAATAAATACAATTTTGATAAACATTATAAAGAGAAGGGGATAAGAGATGGGGGTTATGGAGGATCAAGGTAAGGGAGATGTTTTAGATATGTGTTAAAAAAAGGAAACTTTGAAGAATGTTTCTATCTTGACATATTGATATATTTATGACACTGGCATAAAAGCCTGTGTACATGGGCCAAGGTCCGGTGAGGTAAAGAGGCCGGTCCTGCTCTGCATCGGACAAACATTCTGGCCTTTTATATTATAGGATAAGGATGTAATCCCATTGAGTGCCAGAGAGGTATGCAATGTATTGTGTATCCCTCTGGCAATCAAAGATTTAAATATGATTTATGTTTCAATAACAAATAATTATTGTAACAATTCAATGATAATTTGTATTTCTACCCTGCGATGATTGGGCCTTATTTTTTTTTCCTAAGTAGCCCTATGTTTCAAATCAAATATGCTGCAAATATGGGGCAAATCACTCACTATACCAGGTTAAACGAAAAGCCAGTTTTTACTTTCCAACAAAGCTTCGCATTTGAGATATCTGTACCACCAGTCCAATTAATTCTAGGGTGGAAACCCTCAATTCTAAGTGTCATTGTCAGTTTGGTTTCTTTAGAAATCAGTCAGGGCAGCTCCATTAATGTTAGCCTTGTAGGCCGCACATCAGTGTTTACATCAGACAGTGTGACCATCACTGTAGAACATACTGGTAGTCATCCTCTGCTGTCATTCGAATTTTAACCCTTTGAGTGCCAGTGTGCTGTGAAATGCACAAGGCCCTAATGCCTTGTTTAAAACTTGCAATTAATTATGGCATTGGGGGAGATGTTCAAAAAGTTGTTGGTAAAAGAACAATATTTACAGAAAAAGAGGCGGGAGGGGGATACTTTATCATTGAATTACTCTTGAACTACAACTCTGACAGTATTGAAATAACACTCTCCATGGCCCATATACTATGAAGATTAATTGGAGCTGTTTTTTTGTGAAACATTACTATCCTTTTAAAGAAACAAAGACTTTTTTGTCTTTAATATGACGATTTTTTAAACAAAGACTTTTTCACCAGTTAACTCTATAGTGCTTCTCAGTCCTGTTAGCAGTACTTTAATTTGTCTTCTTCAATTTAAAACCATTTTTATTTTGTCTGGAAAAATTTTTTTAATCAGACAAAAAAGTGACATTGAAACAAATATTTTTTTCTGAATATACCTTACAGTATGATGGTAGATTAAACCACACCCACTTTTAAGATGACTTTTTCCCTTTGACAGAGATGGCGGAATTGGATGCAAAAAATTACAGAAACATGTCTGAGAACTGACAGATCATGGTGTAAGAACTTTTTTATTCTGATTACAGACAATTTCAGTTACCACCACTTTCTGAACATCTTGCCCTAAGTGAAGAATGATCAGCTTAAATAGCTTAGTAAATTGGCATTACGTAGGGTAAGGTTGGAAAAAAGCATGACAAATAGGAGGCTGGGCCTGAATTTGTGGGTGGGGCTGTAGGCCTTAAATACCGCCTGCAGTCTCTCCCACGGGGCACTCCGTCTGTGTGTCTGTACGTCGATTACGAGGCATAGCAGCCATCTCGTAGTATCATCAACTGCTACAACACAACCAGTTCAGCCGAAACGTTACTTCCAGTTCCACAATCAGCGCGAGGTAAGAGCTTCATCTTCACTCGCACAGCTAAAAGACTCCATACTTTTGATTTCAAACCGAAGGTAAAACTAAACATGCCCCACATTACGTAGGCGGTCAGCATTTGACTTATTCACAGATTCAATCATAGACACTTATCTGGGGGATAGTAACTTCACTACTCCAGTATGCCTAAGTGTCTTCAGTCTTCAAATAGAGAAATGCTCACTACTGACTACTGTGCAATATAGCACTTTATACAACAGACCATCCGTTGTGACACTGCTGCTTCATCATCATAGTCGCATAATGCCTTAACCCTTTGAGTGCCAGAGGGGTATGGAAAGCATTGCTTTGCAATGCGTTCGTACCCCCCTGGCACTCAAAAGGTTAATCCCAGGTTCATACCAGGCATGTATCTAGGTACAGTAGTCAATACTTCACAAACTGTTAGCCAAGTGTTATTAACCCTACTAGTGCCGGTACTCTGTACTCCCAATTTAAGATCCTTATGTCGCTTTGTGACATTATATAGTCAGCCTTGTATTGGTTTTCCTGTACAGTCTAATTGTCTATACTACTATTTGATTCTAGCTGTGTTTCCCAATTCAAGTTCAGTTATTACTGCAATTCTGGGTATTATATATTGTTATATATGTGCAGTTCTTGACACAGGCACCTTTTCTCCAGTTTATTCCTTTATTTTACGAATCCCAGGACCTACACTGAAAGTCCCACCTATTTTTTCAATTATAAAATCTACCTCATTGAAGTAAGCATGCCATATTATTGTTGATTGGATAAACTAAGCTTTGTTTACTCTGCTAAGATATACTTGACTATACATCTTCCCCCATATTCCCCTCCTTTCCACTCTACCCCATTCACCACAGCAGGCTTAGCAAATACTATCAGTCTGAAGGTCTTCAGTACTCCCACATCCTAATTTCAGATTTGTCAGAGACATTGCCATGATGGAGAGGCAATGGTTAATTTTTCTTTTAAAACAAATTCTCTAAAAATCTCTGTTTAAAATGTGTTTAAATTAGCTTATTCTTCTGGACAAAAGAGGCATCTATTTACCTAGATGGGGGTGAAAAATATCTAGGTGACTTTTATGATGATTGATATCAAATTGCAGACAATCACAGTCTCAAGCAGTATTATTATGTTACTAGTTGAACAGCCCGTTACACGGGCCACAGTGCCACTGCCACCCGGTCGCGGGGCAGTCATGCGCAGTGGAAACTGCCCGCGCCGCGGCTGATACAGAGCTGGATGCTCCTTCGGAGCGCCCAGCTCTGTATCAGCCGTGGCGCAGGCAGTCTCTACTGCGCATGACTGCAGCACGTGCAGCAGTGTCTATTGCACATGTTGCGGCGTTACACACGATTTAGCAAATTATTATATAGGATGAGAAAATCTCAAAGTCTGGGAAGAACACATACTCCCCTATGGGAAAGTCTAGTAAGGGGACATATTTATGTGACGTAGGGTCAAGGTTCAAATTCCAAATTTGTGATAGAACCCAAACAGGTAATGACGCCATCTATAAATTACATGGTATTATTACTAATGCTTTGGAATGTTGTTATAGTTTATGCATGATGTCATATGGAAATTAAGGATTAGAAGCACCCAGTCAGGTACTACTGGCGATATCACTGTATAATGAGATGGATCTCTGTCCAGAGGGAATGGGCGGATAGTGCTAATAAGAGTGATTTTACCATATAAAATACTATGATAAAAGGTAAAAGCGCTTGGCTTCCTGGTTCAATTCCTGCCATGATTTCCTGAAGTATTTTGGACTATCTGCCACAGAAATCCTAAGAAATTCACACTTATTGGACTGGTAACTATATCTTTCCTTACTATAATTCTGCAAAATTCAGAATCAAATATTTATTTCTTCCTTATTTGAATAAAATTAATTTTTCTTAAAATTTGTCTTAATTGGACTGGCCAACCATTTGGGATCAATTGTAATAAGCTATATTAGCTCTAGAAATTCTGAAATTAAGCAGAATTCATTGATTTATTGGTAAATTGTTATATTTTGCCAGATAAGGGTAATATAGTTAATAGCTGGGTATATATATTAGTTAATATAAATTCTGTTATTTTTAGAATATTGTGTTTCTGGAAAGGTTATAATAGCTAATATTGATCTGGGAAATTCCTTGAATCTATTTATTAACCCTTTAACCACTATTGTCTATTTATTTGTGGTGTTTCTTTGCGTGTGTATTAGGCCTAACTTTTGTAAAGTGAAGGTTTCTTTTAAACTTTCACTAGACAAAAGAAGCTGTCATCTTGTGTGTGGCATCCTATCTTAATAAGTGGATTAAACCTTGAAATACCCTATAGGTTTTACATAATACTGCTATAGTCATATTTGTGATATACTGTCTAGATATATATTATTGAATTCGGGGCTCAAAATTTCCACTCGCCACTAGCCAATGGAGAGTGAAAATTTAGCCCTGGCAAGTAGAAATTCAGCCCTGGTCGGTATGTTTTGGCTTGCAGTGGTGAGTAACTTTTCAGGTCTGGCTACTAGCAAAGGACTTAAAATTATAAGCCCTGATTGAATTGATTAAATGCAATTTATATGTTTTATTCAGAAGGTATGTAAGATTTGTAATTGGTAGATAATTAAATTATAGTGATTTAAAGGGATAGTAAACCCCCCCCCCCAACAACTTGATGGCAAAATACAGGAATCATAGAAACATACCGAACGCACTTAGTCCCATCTCTCAAACCTTTATGGTTTGAGAGATGTAAGGCAAGAAAGACCTCCGCTCTCTCCCCCTTCTCATGCATCCGCTGTATAGCGGATGTCATGAGATCCGGCTTCCAGCACCAGACGGCGCCTCTGCAGGAGCACTGTCATCTAGATATCTCCATATTATTACTTCATGGGTATGGTCTAAAACATGTGCCTGGCTTGCAAGCACATGTTGTAGACCTTTCCTATGAAGTAATTATACGGAGATATCTATATGTCAGAACTCCTGCAGAACCGCGGAAAGTCGGCCGACCGGATTCTGCCTCTGACAGCTTTACAGCTCGTCAGGCAGAAGGGGGAAGGACCGGAGGACTGTCTTGCCTTACATCTCTCAAACCATAAAGGTTTGAGAGATGGGACTAAGTGCGTTCGGTATGTTTCTATAATTCCTGTATTTTGCCATCAAGTTGTTGGGGGGGGTTACTATCCCTTTAAATCTGGGATTCTATTCCAGTTAGTCTCTAAATTTGGTTATTATATATGGTATAAAGGAATTGTCAGAGGACCTGGCTTAATATTAAAGCTAATTCATCTACAACCTACCTTAAACCTCAATTGCATAGTTTATACAGTTTCTGGGGCAGAAGGTATTCATATACACTGCTGCCAACTGTATTTTATTAATTGTAAGGATTAATTATCCTTTTCTATGCTGCTGAATGCAATTATTGTTATCTAATACCTCTGAATATACCTATGTGTGGTTAACCCTTTAATTTCTGGTAATTCTCATGGTGATATTTGTGGTTTGAGTTACTATATATCTATTGTAATTGCTGATCGCTCCTTTATATCATTGTTGTTTACACTTCATATATAGTATATTTCAGTTAAATAAATTATATATATTTTTGCTCAAATATGCTGGATTGATTATTTCAATCAATTCTTTACTGTGAAGTAGCGTGTCAATACCTAATATAGTGTAAAGTTCTCAAAATTATTTAATATTGTCATTTATCCAACCTGATTGGTTCTCTTGTTTTAAACCCTTGGATACCTTCAACATAAGTGGTTCGACAGATTCAACTTCAGCGTTCCTACACTATCCTGTCAAATTGTCCGCACAATTAATTCCTATCCTCCAGGTACCTTTTTCTTCCTTTTTCTTAATTTTTTCTACTACTTATCCTTCCTCTATCAGCTTCTAAATACATCTCTATGATTTCAGTCTAAGTCCGTCAGCAATGGCAGAGGTAAGCTATCAAGCATTGATATTTATTTGCTAGGTACCTTAGAATCATACCTTACCTCTTTGTAGAGGCCGAAGGTACCCTAGTATCATACCTTACCTCTTCATAGAGACCGAAAATACCATAGTATCATACCTTACCTCTTCATTGAGGGAAAAGGTACCTTAGTAGTATGCCTTACCTCTTCATAAGAGACAGCAGGCACTTTAAATATCATACCTTACCTCTTCACAGAGGTTGAAGGGAATCTAAGTATCTCTACTCTTTGTCTCTTACTTTTAGATTAACATGTAAACTGCCGATCAACTGGCATAGTCTGACAATGAGACACCTCAAGACATGAATTCTGCTCCTACTCCCAGAAGCCCTTCCGTAAGAAGCTGGACTGTGGGAAAACTCATGGCCGAGCTGACCCGCCGACACATCCTCTTTCCCTCATCAGCTATGAAAGCCAAGCTCTTCAAGCTCCTGTTCCCCTCCCCCTCTCCAGCTCAAATAACCACTCACTCCCTATCCCTCTCTCACCCTCTTCCAGCCAACTCGGTCTAAGACCAGTATACCCATATTACGCATCTGCTGGCAGATATTCAAGCCAGAGTATCATCCTTGGAGAACTCTCCTCTCCCACTTCCACCTGCCATTATGATGACCGATCCTTCTCCTCCAGGTAATTTAATTTCAGGAGCCCCCAGAGTATCACTGCCTCATTTGATCTCCGCTAATATTCGCAGAGATATAGTGGAAGGGAGGGATGTTCATTTAGTCACTCTGCTTATAGCCTACCAGGATCTGGCAGAAAGTAAGGTCATGAACTGTGACGAAGTGTTGGTCACGCTCCGGTCCAAGGATCCTCGGCTCAACAAAAAAGTGTCAGTCACGGAATTAGTCCTAGCTTTTGGCGTCTATTGGGACATTGTCTGCTCCGCTTTCCTGTATAGGCACCAGGAGCTGGATCATTACTTGCATTTGGTGATTGATCTGGAGCACAAATACGGCGGCTATACCTTCTATGACTACCATCGGTCTTTTGCTGCTAAGGCGGCTGCCGCGCTAGCACAATTCAATTTCGTGACTGACTGGAGCTGCTTGGACATGGAGCTGTTTTGCCAACACTTCGTCGGCCTTAAGGCACCAGTGTGCCAAAACTGCCAGTCATCCTTCCATTTTACTTGTTTCTGTCCTTCCTCCCCTCCAGTGGCAGGCCATTCTGGCTTACAAGCAGCAGAGCCTCCTCCTCAGTCAGCTCCTCAAGCTAGAACATCCTTCCACCCTACCTGTGACAAGCTTGGGAGGACTATTTACTATTTAGGGAATACACTTATTTGTAATAATTTTAATTCACAGGGCTGCTTCTTTAGTGGCTGTAGGATGCTGCATATGTTCTCCAACTGCAGGGACTCCCATTCCAGGGCCATTTGTCCCAGACTTGGATCCTTTAATAAAAAATCCGGTGGAAGTTATGTCGCTGAGCTCCAGTCTCTTCTTACATTACTTCACAACAGGTGTCCCGCTACCTACATCATCACTGGCCTTACTGAAGGCTTCCATTCAGGTATTGTAGCTTGCCCAGCGACATCATTAGAATGACTTAACTTAGCTTCAGCTCTGGATGACCCCAACACGGTCACCATCCTGCTTGCCAAAGAAGCAGACAAAATATATATCATAGGCCCTTTCCCCTACCCCTTTCCTATATGGCGCCCCGATTGGTCTGGCTACACATAAATTCTCGGGGAAGAAAAGATTAATTATTGACCCTGTTCACCCATCACTCTGGCATCTCCAGGGTTTTAAATGGGCCGGCCAGTATTATGTTGCCACTGCCCTCACCTTCGGATCACGTAGCAACCCCAACATTTTCAACAACTTCGCCGAGGTCTTGTGTTGGCTGCTACTGAATCACGTCTCTGTTCAGGAGTAATCCACTACCTGGACGACTTCCTCCTCATAGACAATTGCTCATCCATGCCAATTAAACTTTTCAGACTTCAGGAATTGTTTAACTATCTCAATATCCCCTTCTTCCCAGGCAAGTCATGCAGCCCTACCAAAGAACTAGAATTTCTGGGGATCATACTCGATACCATTCTGCTGGAAGTCAGAATCCCCATAGCCAAATTAGATAGGATTATTCCCATTGACACCAAAAGAGCTAATTTAGATACTATGACCAAACTAGAACTTCAAAGTTTAATTGGACGCTTAAGCTTCACTACAAGAATCCTTCCCCAAGGCCGGGCATTTCTTTCCCAAATACTCACTCTCCTCCCATCCGCCCCCCCATTTCTTTTCATCTGTTCATATTAATACTGAAGCCAAATCTGATTTACATATGTGGGCCAACTTTCTGGCCAACTGGTATGGTAGAACCATGTTCCCCCCTTCCCCCTCCCCCGCCAGCCCTGCAGTATTCACCGATGCTAATACCAACCTTGAGTTTGCTACAGCATGGGGCCAAAAATGGATTTCTAACTCATGGCCAATAGAAATTAGTTCTTCAGATAACTTCTTATCCACTTCAGGTCTCATTGACATTTACCCCATGGTGGCTGCTGCAGCTAACTGGGCCCATCAATGGGAGTGGCAGGTGGTAATATTCTATTCCTCATCTGAATACTCTCTAAAACTCTTACAAAAAGGTAGATCCACATCCTCTACTATCAATAAACTGTTCAAAAAACGAAACTGGTTTTCTCTCACAAACAGATTAATTATCCATCCCTCGCATATTTCAAGTCATGTAAACTCAGCCACTAACTTTCTTTTACAACTTCAATTTCAGAGCTCCATCGACCCACATCAAGAAGCAACTATTCCCTAGTCATTTGCAGAGCTAACAACAATCTAAATTACCTGCTCGCAGAAGCTTCCACTGTTATTCAGCATGCCCTAGCCCCCAATACCAGTAAATCTTATGACAGGGCCTGGCGGTCTTTCCAATCCTTCCTAGCTTTCACTAGATCACCTCTCACCTTTTCACAGTCCACTATTCTAGTTTTCACTTCTCATTGTCACTTAGGTCTTAAGCTCTCACCAACCACTATTAAAGGGATAGTAATGTTTCATAATAAAAGCAGCTCTAATTAATCATCATAGTATTTGGACTTTGGAGAGTATTATTTCAATTCTGTCAGAGTTGTAGTTCTATAGTAATTCAATGACAAAGTATCCCCCTCCTGCCCCTTTTACTGATGTAACACTGCTCAGCCAGATCAGAAGGGAGGTGCCCAGGTAGACTGCAGAGAGGGACAATCTTCATTTAAGATAAGGGAAAAACCTGAAAAACTTGTCAAGGGGGGCAGGGCTTTTATTGTTTTCATAGGAAGAAGACTGTCCCCTGCTGTTATCTGTCTGGTCTATGGACTGCATTCCACATCTGAGAAGAAAGAGCTTACACTAGGTAAAAGGGGCGGGAGGGGGAAACTTTGCTTGTGAATATCTCTCAAACCTTAAAGGTTTGAGAGATAAGACTTATATCGTTCTTCATGTTTTTTTAGTGCCTACAAAATAAAATAAAGATAAAACGAAGTATTACTATCCCTTTAAAACGTATCTTGCTGGTATTCAACACCATCACGCGTTAATGCACCCCTTTTCTCCTTATATTCTTTCTTTGTATAGCGTTAAGCTCTTTCTGCAACCATCAGCTCCTTGCTCTAGGCTTCCAACCACAGGTGAAATTTTTAGGAGCATGTATGACCTTTTAAAATCCGCCCCTTTTTCTCAACATACTAACCCCACTCTCCTTGCTGCTATTTGCCTGGCCTTCTTTACGTTTCTTAGGCTGGGCGAGTTCTCCTGCCCTCAAAGACTGACGTCTTTGTACGCCGGAACCAACTCGTCCGGCACTCTAGCCACTTCACCCTTTTTCTTGCCCATTCCAAAACAGACCAAGCTTGTGAAGGCCATCACATCCCATACTTTGCTACTAATGAGCCCTGGTGTCCTTACCAAGCCCTGGTTAACATCAGTTCTTACCATCAGCACAATGCTGCAGATAGCCCTCTTCTTTCATTCACTCCGGCCCTCTCACTACCTCAGAATTTATTTCCTATATTCGCATCATACTCATGCGTTTAGGCTTAAACCCCAATCAATTTTCTGGACATTCATTTAGAATTGGCGCCGCATCCGCTGCCTCTAAGAACAATGTCCCAGTGCATATCATCCAGCGTTTAGGCAGATGGCAGTCTAACTATTACTCCTGCTACATACCCAATCCTTCTGAAGAAATCCGTAAAGCCTTTACAGAATTAGCTAAGTAATTTCTCAATCTGCGCAAGTATAATAAACTTTTTGTATCAAATGGTCTTTTTGCCCCTATTCGGGCCTACCTCGTCGAACGACACCCAGCTTCCGGTAATCTCAAGGTTATGGCATACTAGTGATGATCGAGCACCCCGATGGTCGGGTGTTCGGGTGCTCTGGCCGAGCTCCCCCGGAGGCTCGAGTGCTCGGCCAAGCACCCGAGCCCCATTGAAGTCAATGGGAGGACTCGAGCATTACACCAGGCACCCCCTGCTCTGATGAGGGGAGGGTGCCTGGTTCATAGGAAAAGGTCAGAAAATGATGGAAACACCACAGAAATGGTTCAGGGACAGCATAGGGAGGATGTCTGGATGCATCTTGGACTCCAACGTCGCTGCTGGGAACGATGTTTCGCCCGTAGTACGCCATTTTTACAGACTGACTGTAAAACACACAAAAAGGAAGATAAAAACGATTTTAGGCGAAAAATTGTTACCAAACAGTATTTGCTGTATATTTACTTGTATATCATCTGCAAATTCTGCAAAAAATTTCATCGATTTTTCGGAACTGGGGCCATGATTAAGAGGGAAACGTGCGCAGCGTAAAGCAGGTGTTCAACGTGGTTATGGCCCGGGTAAGGTACAGCATTCAGGAACGGAGGCCGCAGCTACCACAGGTTTTACAACATGTCCGTTTGCCCTTGTTAAGTCCAAAATTTATAGTCGGAACAGTGGGGTCTGATCCATTGAGTAAAAGTGACGAAGTGACTTAGTGGATGAAGCCAAGAGCTACCTTCTGCTCTGTCGAACACCCCAGCCCTATTTAATTCAATGGGAGGACCTGAGGCACTCCGATACAACCTGTATATCACAAAATGGAGGGCCTCATTCACATTGTGGTACAATAGTTCAGGTAGTGGTCCAACACTCATAAAGCCTATGCACTAAGTGAAAGGGCTGCCAAAAATTAGACTGAAATGTCACTCCAATACACCCTTTATTACACATAAAGGAGGGCATCATACACACCCTTGAAAAATTAGGATTAATGGCCTGCTGGTGACCCTCTAAAACATTAGGGGCGAGGGCATGCCGCTAAGAAGACCATCTAAAACATTAGGAATGAGGGTCTGCTGCTGAGCCGACCATCTAAAACATTATGGGTGAGGGTCTGCTGCGGAGCTGACCATCCTAAACATTATATGCGAAGGCCCGCTATTGAGCTGACGCTATAAAACATTATATGAGAAGGCCCGCTGGTGAGCTGACCTATACAAAAATTGTCAAACAGGGCCCGCTGGTGAGCTGGCCCTATATAAAAATTATATCACAGGGCCCGCTGGTGAGCTGGCCCTATATAAAAATTATATCACAGGGCATATGGAAGAGGAGGAGGAGGATGAGAAGATTAAGAGTCAACCAAATACCCGTTTTTTGGGTGGAAGGGGTGAATGGGAATACAGAGTATTCCCATCATTGTAAATAACATATCTAAAGTGACTTTATGTTCACCCGGAGCTTTCCTCCAGTGGAGTGGAGAAGTCAGGGGAAATCCAGGCCTTGTTCATTTTTATAAGTGTCAACCTATCAGCATTTTCGGTGGAAAGGCGGATACGCTTATCTGTTATGATGCCACCAGCAGCACTAAATACCCGCTCAGACAGAACGCTGGCGGCAGGGCAGGCCAGCACCTCCAAGGCGTAGAGTGCCAGTTCATACCACGTGTCCAGCTTGGACACCCGGTAGTTGTAAGGCACAGAGGGATCAGTGAGGACGCTGACACGGTCTGCTACGTACTCCTTCACCATCTTCCAAAACTTTTCCCTCCTTGTGACACTAGGCCGCGCATCAGGGTGAGGGTGCTGGCGGGGTGTCATGAAGGTGTCCCACGCCTTGGAGAGTGTTGCCCTGCCTTTGTCGGAACTGCTGTGTGCTCCCCTTTTCTCCCCTTCTCGGTTGGCCAAGGTAGCACGTACTCTGCCGCCAGCGTTGTCAGATGGAAAATTTTGGAGCAATTTTTCGACAAGACCCTTCTGGTATTGCACCATTTTGCTTGTCCTCTCCACCGGAGGAATGAGAGATGAGAAATTCTCTTTGTAGCGGGGGTCCAGAAGGGTGAACACCCAGTAATCCGTGTTGTCTAAAATGCGTATAACGCGTGGGTCACGGGAAAGGCAGCCTAACATAAAGTCAGCCATGTGTGCCAGAGTACCAACAGGCAAGATTTCGCTGTCCTCACCAGGAGGATGACTCTCAATCTCCTCATCCTCTTCCTCCTCTTCTGCCCACCCACGCTGAAGAGATGGAACTAAAGTTCCATGGCTACCCTCTGTAGCGGAGGCAACCGTGTCTTCCTCCTCCTCCTCCTCCTCCGCCTCCTCCAATTGTCGCTGAGAAGACGAAGTGAGGGTGCTCTGGCTATCACCTTTTGTAAGCTCTTCCTCCCCCATTTCCACCTCTTCCACATGCAAAGCGTCGGTTTTAATTGTGAGCAGCGAGCGTTTCAGTAGACACAGAAGTGGGATGGTTACACTGATAATAGCGTTATCGCCGCTCACCATCTGTGTCGATTCCTCAAAATTGCGTAAAACCTCACAGAGGTCTGACATCCATTCCCACTCCTCACTTCTGATTAGAGGAAGTTGAACGGAGAGGCGACGACCGTGTAACAGCTGGTACTCCACTACTGCCCTCTGCTGCTCACAAAGCCGGGCCAACATGTGGAAGGTGGAGTTCCAGCGCGTGCTCACGTCACACAGCAGCCGGTGAGCTGGCAATTGTAAGCGCTGCTGCAGAGTCAACAGGCCGGCTGAAGCTGTAGATGACTTACGGAAATGTGCACACACGCGGCGCACCTTCGTCAAGAGATCATGCAAATTGGGGTAGGTTTTTAGAAATCGCTGAACCACTAAATTAAATACATGTGCTAGGCATGGTACGTGTGTGAGCTTGCCGAGCTCCAAAGCCGCCACCAAGTTACGCCCATTATCACACACAACCATGCCTGCTTGCAGGTTGAGTGGCGAGAGCCACTGCTCGGTCTGGTGACTAATCCCCTGCAACAGCTCTGAGACCGTGTGCTGTTTGTCCCCAAGGCAGATCAGCTTCAGCACGGCCTGTTGACGCTTCCCCACTGCAGTGCTACACTGCTTCCAGCTACCGGCTGATGGGTGAGTGGCGCTGCGCGCAGAGAATTCGGAGGTGGAAACGGAGGAGGAGGAGGAGGAGCCAATAACGTAGGTGCTGGCGGAAACCCTGATGGAGGTAGGGCCCGCAATCCTCGGCGTGGGTAGCACCTGTGCCATCCCAGGGTCCGAGTCGCTCCCAGCCTCCACGACATTCACCCAGTGTGCCGTCAGGGAAATCTAGCGTCCCTGGCCACAAGCACTTGTCCATGTGTCAGTCGTTAAGTGGACCTTCCCAGTAAGGGGTGATGTTAAGGGACACATGGTGGTGTAAGGCGGGGACGGCACACCGGGAAAAGTAGTGGCGGCTGGGGACTGCGTACCGAAGGACAGCTGCTGCCATCAGGCTGCGGAAGGACTCAGTGTCCACAAGCCTAAATTGCAGCATTTCGATGGCCAGTATGGCCAGATGGAAAGGTGTGAGGTTAGTGCTATGGCCTGTGGGTGGGTGGCTGGGTATTTTCGCTTGCGCTCAAATGCCTGGGGTAACGACATTTGGACGCTGCGCTGGGACAGGGAAGTGGATGTGGTCGCTGATGGTGCTTCAGATGGTACAGGTGCAGGGCGGGAGGTATGCGGGCCTGTGCCTTCAACAGGCGATTGGCCTGCACCGAAAACAGGGGAAGAGGAGGCAGTGGTGTGGCCTGCAGACACAGATTGGCGATCCGGGCGTTCCTCCCACTTATTACGGTGCTTGGATGCATGTGTCGGATCATGCTGGTGGTGGTGAGGTTGCTAGTGTTCATGCCTCGGCTCATTCTGGTGTGGCACAGGTTGCAAACTACAATTCTTTTGTCGTCCGCACTTTCCTTAAAAAAACGCCATACCGCGGAACACCTAGCCCTTGGCAAGGGAGATTTACGCAAGGGGGTGCTCCGTGGAACATTTGCGGGCCGGTTTGGTGCGGTCCGCCTTCTTTCTTTAGCCACACCACTGCCTCTTCCAGCCTGTTGCGGTGCTGCAGATGGCTCACCCTCAGGACTGCTGTCATCGCTCGGCTTTCCACCTTCCCAGGTGGGGTCAGTGACCTCATCGTCCACCAAGTCCTCCTCCACTTCCTCACTCTGATCATCCTCCTCATTTCTTGATCCCACCACATCCTCAGTCATTGACAACTGTGTATCATCCTCCTCATCAAGATCTTGAGACAGTAATTGTGGTTGATTTGATGGCAACTGTGTCTCATCATCATCATCCACTTCCTTTGACCTTAAATGCCGTTCCCCTCTGTCATCTTCTTGTGATTGGGTACCCTCTAGAGGTTGTGAATCAGGGCACAAGATCTCATGTTCCTCTGCAAGCGTGCTTGGAGAGAGGTTCAAATCAAGGATTGGTGATGAGACGAGCTCCTCACTATATCCCAGTGTGGGATCACTTCTTTGGCCAGACCCTCTATGGTGGGAGGAAGGATGATCAGGGTGAGGATTATGTTGACCAGACTCTTGGCTAGTGAGAGTGGACTTGGTGGAAGACAGGGTGGTGCTTAACCGACTGGAAGCAGTATCAGCTGAAATCCAACCGACCACCTGTTCGCAGTGGTCTGACCTCGAGAGTGATGTCCTGCGACGCCCTGTAAACTGAGACATGAAGCTAGGTATGGTGGATGTCTTTCTTTCTTGTGCTCTGGCACCAGGCACAGTTTCTACGCGTCCTGACCCGCGCCATGAACTATCAGGATCACGTCCACTTCCCCGTCCCTTTTTACCCGCCTTCTTCATATTAAACGGAATATATGCCGGTAATCTGCGGCTAGGCACACGAAACAGAATGTGACGCTAATCTGCGGCTAGGCACACTAAACAATATGTGACGCTAATCTGCGGCTAGGCACACTAAACAATATGTGACGTTAATCTGCGGCTAGGCACACTAAACAATATGTGACGCTAATCTGCGGCTAGGCACACGAAACAGAATGTGACGCTAATCTGCGGCTAGGCACACGAAACAGAATGTGACGCTAATCTGCGGCTAGGCACAGTGAGTGGAATATGTGACGTTAATTTGTGAATTTGCACACTAAACAGAATGTGACAATAATCTATGGCTAGGCACACGTTTAAAATGGCCCTTTTTGTCGCTGCGTTGTAAAATCATTGGCCCTGTGCACCTAACAGAATATGTCAGCTTGTCACTGCACTGTGAAATATTTGTCCCTGTGCACCTAGTACAATGTCACCTTAGAACATGTCCCCCCCCACAAAAAAATGAAATTCTGCCACCCCCAAAAAAAATTAAATGCTGCCCCCACACACAACAGTCCTAAAAAGGACTTTTGGGTCTTGAAAGAGTTTCAACAATTTTATTCTCCCTACACTGACTTCCTGTGCATCTAGTATTATATGTCACCTTACAAATATCCCCCCCACAAAAAAAAGGAAATTGTGCCCCCCCAAACAAAATATAAATGCTGCCCCCACACACAACAGTCCTAAAAAGGACTTTTGGGTCTTGAAAGAGTTTCAACAATTTTATTCTCCCTACACTGACTTTCCCTGCCTAAGCGCATCTCTCCCTGGCTAAGAGTGAGCCGAACTCGCGCGTCGGGTGCTATACAGCACCCGATCATGGGTTCTGGCCAGCCAATCAGTGTAATGCCAGCAGCCAACATGGCTGCTGGCATTACACTGATGTCAGAGCCTCCCCGCACGTTTATTGGCTGCGCAGCAGCTGCGAAACGTGCGGGGAGGAGACCCGAACATGGCGGGCGAGCACATGCGGTACTCGTACGAGTACCGCCATGTGCCGAGCAGAGCGATGCTCGAGCCGAACCGAGCTTCGGCCGAGCATGCTCGCTCATCACTATGGCATACCTTATTCATTACTATACGCTGGAAGCCCTGACCACGAATAGAAGGCTGGGCCTGCATTTGTGGGAGGGACTGCAGGCCTTAAATACCACCTGCAGTCTCTCCCACAGGGTGCTCCTATCTGTGTTCCCCCCTCCATCACCCCTTTATTTCAATATTTATCATAGGTGGCCCTCTATTCAGGCCTACCTCATTGATCGACACCCGAGCTTCTGGTAAGCTCAGGGTTATGGCATACCTTATTCATTACTATATGCTGGAAGCCCTGACCACAAGCCTTGTGCTTGCACAGAATTGCATTTTACATTTTACCTGGTGTGATACACATGTAGCCAGTACACTTTATAATCAAGCCTGACGTTAATGTTTCAACACCAGTGGGGGCATGCATTGCTTTGTCCTGTGGAAATCAAAGAGTTAAAGCTGGTAAAATAATAATTAAATACAAAACACTCGCAGACATATTGGATGCTAGAGATCTGAGTGCAGTGCTAAACTATGCACTGGAGAAGTAATTAGCATTCAGGCCTTGGATTTCAGTGCAGCCTCTGTTGTATTTCATTTTCACAAACATTTTATAATTTTTTTTTCAATTAAATAAAATTTAAATGGCTTAAAAAAAAAAAAAAAAAAAGGTTGGGTTTCATCCTATAAATGCCAGAGGGATGCCCAATGCATTGTTTAGCAATGGGTTCAATTCTGAAAGGATTAAGCAATACATTGTATATCTCATTGGCACTCAAAGGGTTAAAAAATTGGGTTGGATTAATGAAATATTAACATTGCCTAATAATAATCACCCACTTATCTGGGCAGAAAATCTTAATGGCCACGGAGAATTCATTTTTGTGCCTTAGTACTCCAAAATTAAGATTTAATTAGTGCTGAATATCACGTCCATGGAGGCAGACATATTTCTGTATTGCAGAAAAGACCACAAACTCCTCCCACTAGTCTTCTTTTGAGGCCTTCACTGGGAAATCAAGAATCATGTCTGCTTGCATAGCCATGGCATCCAGTACTAATTAAAGATTCAATTTGGAGGCAGATAAAGTAGCTAGGGGGGGCTACTAAACGTTATGCGGAGCCAATCATTTTGTTTTCAAAAAAATCTTTTTGTATCAGCTCAGGAGAGCATTTTTATCTGTATTATTTATGTATATTTTATTTTGCATTAAAAATCATTGAAACTTAGACTACGGCACAGCTTTCATACTTCATTAACAGATGAGGACACCTGAGCAGAGACAGGTTCATAATCTCTGCAGGCGAGTCTGGTTACCTGTGGGTATAAGCCCATAAGTAACAACTTCTCTTGTAAGTATAATTATTTATTTACACGTATAATAGTGTTGCTGGGATAACAGACACAACTGGGCAACCTCCTGTTTTGTTTTCTTTCTATATATCTACTTCCTTGGAGTTGAGGAGAGGAGCAGCCCTAATCCAGACAAGAATTCGCTCTGTGAAAGCATCACTGTATGGGGGCAGTGTAGAATAGTTAAACCCCTGAGTGCAATTGTCGGTGAGCATAGAAGTGCTACACTGACCACATATTTTGTGAATATTGGTGAAGGGTGGTGGATATATTTCTTCCACCAACAATATTACACCAGGAGCGCCTTCTTTGTTTTTGTCTTCACAATTTGGAGAACTAGTACAGCTGAGTTTATTCATAGTAGTCTTTAACCCTTTGAATGCCATAGGAGTACACAACGCATTGCTCTGCAATGCATTGCATTCCCCTCAGGCACTCAAAGGGTTAAGAATTTCTGACCTGATTAACCCCTTAACAACCAGCGGTCGCGGGGTGTGTGGTCCTTTAAGGACCCGATAGGGAATTTCGGCGTGCCGCCCCACATGACTGATCACGTGGGGCAGCACGCCGAACTGAGGGACTGAAAGAGATCGCTCCGGTCTTGGAGTGATCAAATTCAGCCCCCAGTATTACTCACCGCGCTCCTGCAGGTACGTGACGTACCAGAACCGTCACTGGTCCTTAACTGCCGGACCAGCGTGACGGTCCGGGTACGTCACCGGACGCGAAGGGGTTAACATAAGTTGGCATGCTATTATTAGGATTTGTTAGTGTTCATTTAAGAAAAAGTACAAATTATTAATAAACAAGATACATAAAAAGCTGACAATGAGAAACCAAGGCTTGACAGCAACTTCAAACTGAACTGCAATCAATTTGCCAATAATCACTGGATCAACACAAGTCCCTTTTACGTAATTCTTCTTTACCAAACAGTGAAGTAGCTGAAGGTAAATGTCATATCTGAGGGAGGGAGATTGACTTACATATATATATATATATATATATATATATATATACATATATATATATACGTTTTGTTAACAGTGCAACATTTTCCTTAGTTCTTATTCATTTATATTATAGTAATCAGCTCTATTTATTTGTGGTGTTTCTTTGGATTTCTTTGTGTGTGTACTAGGCCTAACTTTCATAAAGTGAAAATTTATTTTAAACTTTCACTAGACAAAAGAAGCTGCCATCTTGGGTGGGGCACCCTATCTTAATAAGTGGATTAACCATTGTAGTACCCTATAGGTTTTACATAATATTGCTATAGTCAGATTTGTGATATATGTTGCACAAAGTTTAATATACTGTCTAGACATATATTATTGAGTTGATGATTCTAAGTATTTTCTAGTATAATCTGTTATTGACTATATTAAATGCAATGTATATGTTTTATTCAGAAATAATGCAATATTTTTAATCAGTAGTTAATTAAATTATAGTGATTTAAATCTGGGATTCTAATCCAGTTAGTCTCTAAATTTGATTATTATATATGGTATAAGGGAATTGTCAGAGGACCTGGCTTAATAATAAAGCTAATTCACCTAACAATATACCTTAAACCTCAATTAGCATAGTTTATACAGTTTCTGGGGCAGAAGGTATTCATATACACTGCTGCCAAATGTATTTTATTAATTGTAAGGATCAATTATCCTTTTCTATGCTGCTGAGTGCAATTATTGTTATCTAATATCTCTGAATATACCTATGTGTGGTTAACCCTTTAATTTCTGGCAATCCTCATGGTGATAATTGTGGTTTGAGTTACTGTATATTTATTTTAATTGCTGGTCACTCATTTATTGCATTGTTGCTTGCACTTTTTATATATATAGTATATTGTACTTTAATAAATTATATATATTTTTGCACAAATATACAGGGATTATTTCATTCAGTTCTTTACTGTGAAGTAACATGTCAATACCTAATACAGTGTGAAGTTCTCAAAATTATTTAATATTGTCATTTATCTATTTATGTGAAGATATCCAACCTGATTTGTTTCTCTTGTTTTAACCCCTTGGATACCTTCACATAATTGGTTCAACAGTATAAGGAAAACCCTGACCCCCTTGACGAAGCAGGGTAGTTGGGTACTTTTTTCCTTATGCTGACAGAAGATTGTCCCTCATCACGACCCATCTGGACCGGCTTACTGCCCTGAGTGGAGGCATTGTGACTTATGGAAAAGAGGTTGGAGGGAGACAGTGCTTATAACTCGGTGCATGTTAGGGAGGGGGATGAGTGGAAGACTGCACTCGGTATGGCCATTTTGAGTTCACCGTAATGCCCTTTGGGCTCTGTAATGCACGGCCACGTGAATGACGTCTTCAGAGATCTTCTAGACCAGTTCTTGGTTATCTACCTTGATGACATCCTGATCTTTTCCACTTCTGTGACTGAACACAGACAACACGTTGCCACTGTATTATACCGACTCTGTGAATGCAGGTTATACGCCAAGATAGAGAAGTGCATATACGAAGCCCAAGAGGTCGATTTCCTTGGTTTTCACATATCGGCTGGGTGCATTAATATTTAATTAGTGCTGAATATCATGTCCGTGGAGGCAGACATATTTCTGTATTGCAGGGCTCAAAGACCACAAACTCCTCCCACTAGTCTTCTTAGGAGGCCTTCACTGGGAAATCAAGAATCATGTCTGCTTGCATAGCCATGGCATCCAGTACTAATTAAAGATTCAATTTGGAGAACTAGTCCAGCTGAGTTTATTCATAGCAACCTTTAACCCTTTGAATGCCATAGGAGTACACAACACATTGCTCTGCAATGCACTGCATACCCCTTAGGCACTCAAAGAGTTAAGAATTTCTGACTTGATTAAGATAAGTTGGCATGCTATTATTAGGATTCGTTAATGTTCATTTAAGAAAAAGTACAAATTATTAATGAACAAGATTCATAAAAAGCTGACAATGAAAATCCAAGGCTTGACAGCAACTTCAAACTGAACTGCAATCAATTTGCTAATAATCACTGGATCAACACAAGTCCCTTTTACGTAATTCTTCTTTACCAAACAGTGAAGTAGCCGAAGGTAAATGTCATATCTGTTGGAGGAAAATTGACATATATATATATATATATATATATATATATATATATATATATATATACGTTTTTTCAACAGTTCAAGATTTTCCTTACTATATTATAGTAATCAGCAAACAATATAGTTTAAGGTGCAACAGTTCCTTTCACTCTAATGAGTTCAAGGGATAGTAATGGTTAGATATTAAGTCAAGGTGGATTCTTAAACATACTTTTTATAATGAAGTGTAACTTTCTAACAATCCATAATATTGTTGTCTTCATTTTATTTTATCTATGTCCCCCTTGCATCCCTTTTCCATGTATCACAATGCCTACCTGCAGATCTGGAATCCGGTCACTTGATGAGACAGATCGCAGTGAGGGACAATCTTCTGTCTATATAGTATAAGGAAAACCCTGGCCCCTTGACGAAGGAGGGAAGTTGGGTAATTTTTTCCTTATGCTGACAGAAGATTGTCCCTCATCACGATCCATCTGGACCGGCTTACTGCTCTGAGTGGAGGCTTTGTGACTTATGGAAAAGAGGTTAGAGAGAGACACATTAATATAAAAATAAAACGAAGATGGTACACTTCGTTATAAAAAATTATGTTGAAGAATCGACCTTGATGTAATATCTAACCACTACTATCCCTTTAATACCCTATGGTGAAATGGATCTATTAGATTGATGCACTATGAAGAACAGAGGGGAGATGCACTGAACCGGGATAAGGAGGATATCATTCCCCAGTTTGATAAACTCTGCAGTTCCTATGTTGTTCTATGGACACTATACACTAAGAGGCTCATGCTGGCAAGTTATCTCTTTTGTCTCCATAGGCTAATCTTGACACAAACCAACTACATCATAGGGGGAGAAATTAAATTTGATTTAAATAGACTTTTTTTTCATAAACTGTTTATTGGGCAACAGGTTGTTCACAAACAATTCACAATTGCAATATTAGTAACAGCTGGTACAAGTGTCAGCATATCACTGACCACCACTATTATGACCAAAGTAACATGTACAAGTATATTAGTAATGCCAAAACCTGTGTAGATTTAAATGCTCCATCCCAGATTGTCCTCTGCCTGTGTCATGTGGCTGTCAAGGAGCATGAGCATCAATGAATTAATAAAGAGTATATATATTTGTCTAAAGGAAAGGACTACTCCTTATCAAGATGCTTCAACAACCAGTGATGAACTATTCCAGTAGAACCCCTTCTCCGGCATATTTACTGGTCTAGAGGGTATCTAACCAGTCTAACTAAATAAAAGAAAAAGAAAATGAGCCTCACCGATCCCCCCAGCCCCTACATAACCATAGAGCATAAGTTGACCATTGTTTTGGGTAAGTCTCCATTTAGGGAGAGAATAAATATACATGTCATGTTTGTGTCCCTTATCTGGCAGCCTCCAGCTCGTTGACCGCTTCTGGGTTTCAGTGATGTCATGCGCGGTGATGTTAGACACACGTGAGGCCCATAAAACACTCCATTTGTCTGGGCCTTGGTGCTCAGTTATTGAGTATTTCATAGCATTTCTCTCGAGGAGCTCATTCCATAGTTTTCCTCGTGTACCAGTCCTCAGCTTGTTTTTGAGACTCACTTGTGTTTCTGCCCGCCCTGACCTCGGCTAGTCTTCCGTTTATGATCCTGTGCTGACAGCCCCTGACCAACAGGCCTGCCCTTGATTCCTCTTTATCGTCAGCCCTTTGCTACTGCACTTTTCGTTTTTTTGGGAATATTTTCTTCCAGCAGTACCTCCTCCATTTTGTTAGTTCTTTTTCATCTTCTATTATATTAACTATTTAGCAACCTGCTAACCTCTTTACTCCTACTTTGTACAGGGTGCTTACACTCTCCTGACAGAATAACCGAGGTGGAACCTGCTAAGTTGGTGGAGGCCCTCAATTCTTTAGGGAATCAGATCACATCCTGGACACAGTCCGTGCAGGCCCTATAGGTCAACCAAAGCCTGTTACAGCAACAGCTGCATGACCTACAGCCAGCAGCCTCTCCCCCTTCCTCCGCACCTGATCCCAGTGGACCCTCTGGACCTGTAGGTAAGGAACGGCGCTACTCGGAACCTAGTGTCCCTTTGCCGGACGGATGGTGATAGATCCAAATATAGATCTTTCATTACAGCCTGTGAACTACTGTTCACCCTGAATCCCCGCACTTATGCCAACGACTAAATCCATGTACGCACAGCTATTACTCTACAAGCTAGGGAACCCCAAGCTTGGGGGGTACCACTTATTGCAGAGAAACAGTCCTCTGATGAATACATGGTCATCTTTCCAACATGCCATGGAGGCCTTGTATGATGATCCCTTCAAAGCACCCTCAGCTCAGACCTCCTTGTGTGCTCTCACCCATGGCAGAAGACCGGTGGAGGAGTACGTCACAGAGTTCCTCCTCTTAGCCAGTGACTCCCGCTGATGCTTGCGACTGATAGAACAGCATCGCAAGCATCTCCCTTCCCTGTCGGTTCTGGGGCAACGTCAAAACCCTGTTCCGGTGCATAAAAAGAGTATGCTCAGTCCACTGGGTAAAGAACGCTCCATGCATCAGAAAGGTCTAGGGGTGAGTTAGGAATGATATTGGATTGATATTACCTGTAGTAGATTAGTTGCCATGTCTGCTCCTATAGACAACCAGATCTGACACATGGTTGAAACCCCTCCCCCCCCAATTATTAGAGGGTGGATTAGGAAAGCCAACAGATGTGGTAGGGGGAAGTTAGTTGACCATAGAGGTTACAAATAGTGAATCCAATGTCAACAGTGTAATAGACTGTGTCACAGTAGACAGTGTAATATGATACATCTGCCCTCAGTGTCTGCAATTGAATCTACACTCAAAACTTTAACTGTACTGGAGAATTTTCCATTTATAACACACTGTTCCCTATCCTTCAACTAGTATTCAATCAAATTGCAAAGGTTACCTCCTAGCCCCGATTTCCTTATTTTATACCCCAGCCTCCTGTGTGACACATTATCAAATGCCTTTGCAAAATCTAGAAATACTGCATGCACTGCTTTATTATTATCTAGGTACAAGTATAAAAACCAGGGTCTCTGGTTCAGATCCAGGGAGATTACAGGTGTGGGAATCCTATGTGCATACTCTGTGTGACACTATTGTGAAGAAGATAAGACAGGACACACAAAGAAAATTAAGAATATATATCAATCTAATAATAATAATAATAATAATAATTATATGAAGGAGAGTAAAACTGCAAAATCAACAATAGTAAACAGATTTCCAGATTTACTGAAATTAAACCACCAGCCTACATCACAGTTACTATTACTTTATTAATACTACTAGTATGAAAGCCCATATACCCAGGCTAAAGTGCCACCCAGCAGCCTCCGCTGCTGCCCCAGAGCCAGGAGCAGGTGGTGACTGGTGAGTGGTCCGGAGCTCCCCACTCCAGATCAGTGCTTTTGGCCAGTCTCTACTGTGCATTTGCAGTTACACACACAGGGTGCTTCTCAGGCTAGCTCTTTATAGATAATGATTATTATTATTTGCATTTTAAAAGCTTTATTTAAACTTGAGTTTCTTATAACAGTATACAGTAGACAAACAGTTTAGACACATACTCAGCAGCAGTGTTCATTTCACATTATTGGGGTACTAAAGTTTTATCACTTTCTGATCTCATAGGTGCAAAAGAGAGAGGGGGCTGTGGGCAGCTGGAAAACCT
The DNA here is from genome assembly GCA_037306005.1 of Rhinophrynus dorsalis. NCBI lineage: Eukaryota > Metazoa > Chordata > Amphibia > Anura > Rhinophrynidae > Rhinophrynus > Rhinophrynus dorsalis. The sequence goes on from CM074719.1 coordinate 580,587,411, forward strand.
GTTCTCTCGGCTTGCCCTTGGCACATAAGAATGTTACTTTTTTATCTGATCGTAAGTTGAATTTTAGCATTACTTTTCCTTTTATTTTATGTTTATGGCAAAAGGAAGAGGTCAATTCATGGCTATTTTAAGCCCTCGGTAGGGTTAAATAATAATGTAATTATTAAATGATAACTACACCCATTTCTCCTCCTGCGAAAAATGAGCACTGAAGCTTAAACCCTTGAGTGCCAGAGAGGTATGAAAAGCATCAAAGATGCTGAGAAAAGCGCACTGATGCAGGATGAAAAGTAAATAATTCCACTGATAAGGAGCGATGAATGGATATAGTTTTATTTGAGACAGAGCTGTAGACACAAAAGTAGCTGTAAGACAAGGGGAGATTCTTGAATGACAGGAGCAGGAACTTGTATGAAATTCAGAGTTTGGTGGCCAGTCGTTGGAAGGATTGCAGAAGGATAGGGCAGAGACAACCCCGGATGAGAGTAAAGTAAATCGTGTTTCAGCATTCTCTTTTGTGTGAAATATGTGTAGTTGAGAGGCAGGAAGGCCAGGGAAAAGAAGGTTGCAGTAGGCTATGCACGACAAAGAGAGCAGAGAAATAACAGAGAAATGGACAGATTTTGGCTATGTTAAGTAGGAAAATAGCAGCAAGATTTAGCAGTAGCATTTATATAAGTAGAGTGGAATCATTTATCATTCCAAGTTAATGTGCTTCTGTGACAAGATTTATGGTTCCATTTACAGTGACCTGGCAGAATAGTACTGGGCTTGGTCTAGGTGGAATGAGGATTGGCTCAGCTTTAGATATGTTAAATTTAAAAATAAAAATAGTAAGCCATCAAATCTGAAATACTAGAGAGGCAATACTTAAAGCTGGGTGTCATCTGCATAAAGATGATATTTGAGTCTACATAAGTTTATAAGTTCACCAACTGTAATTGTGTATAGGGAACAGAAGTGGTCCTAGAACAGAACTTCGAGCCACCGAAACAGAGACGTGGACAGGAGACGAAGAGGCAGCTACAGACTCTAAAGTGTTGGCTCTCCGTCTGTTCATGTCTTCAGTTCCAGTCATATAAAGGCAGCTGCTTCTCAATTTCCATAATTCTTGGTTACTGTGTAGTGGGCAGTGAAGAAACTAGAATGCAATGGGTCTAGCAGATGTGCGTGTTGAAAAAATTAATCATTTGGGAGTAAACTAAACATTCAAAGAGCTTAGATGCAAAGGGCAGACTGGTTGATAGCTATGGGGGGGGGGGTTAGAGGGGAATTGTTCTAGATGAAGGGTGTTAGTATGGAATTTGTGTAGGTATTAGGACAATTACCACAGGCAAATGAGGATTTCAAAATGTTTATTGAACAGTGTGAGTAAAAAGGACTGGATAAGGCAGGAGTACACTGGGTGAAGAGCACATGTAGTGGAAGGAGAGAATGAAACCAAGTTGATTAATTTGCTAGTTAATCATGTGTGATCCTATTGGATCTGACCGATGGAAGGGGGAATATTTATGTGAAAGGAGGAATAAAATAGTATAATACGTAAATTACTCATCATGTGTTACTTGACACCCAAACTCTACTGATCGTCCACCAATAACATATTTTGGCTTAGGTCGAGTAGGCCTAGGGTGGCAGATTGACAGGGGAGGGTTTGATTTGTTTGTTCTCGTGAGAACTTACGAGGTAAATTAGCAATTTCCCAAATTCCCTGCCTTTTCATCAATGCCAATACATTTCCTGCAAGATTTGTACAATTTTTTGTCTTGCTTTCTATGGCTGCAATATTTCCCACCTCAGTACTACTTGTGCTGAGAGTTGAAGTGGAGAAATCAACAGCTGAAAGTAAAAGTTGAGAGCTAGCTGAGTCCTACAGAAACATATGTATTGAAAAAATTGTTAGTAATCTGAGTTCCTTTGTCCTTTGCCCACAACACTAACCACCTGCTTGTACAACTCTGGCACAGGAATTAACCGAACCTTTGGATATGCCCTCAGGGTGAAACACATGACATTAGTTATGTAAAGCCTCAGTTTTCAACAAAAGACAAGGGCAGGATGTCAACGGTCAACATTCTGGCAAGTTTACTATTCCACAGGTGTACTTTTGGATTATTTTTCAGAAGGTTTTGCTGAAGTAAGTTTGAGATGGCAGTACATAGTGGAAGAACTGTGTAACTTTATTACTTTAACAACATGACTTGTGGCAGTGGAGACAGCAGGTGTGGGCACATTATAACTTTTGTAATCTCCTCAGCAAACCAAGGGGTAGATTTAAAGGCAGACGTTAACATAGCCAGTAGGGCCAAAGTGAATACCGGCTGTTAAACTAACATGTTTAACTCGGTATTTAAAGGCCCTACCAGCTAAAACCTCAAAGGATGTTGTCACAAAAACAGTCTTGTGGCTGAACGCCCATTTTGTGCATTTATTTACAAAAACGCCACTAAAAGCAGCGATATTGGGACCTTATCAGTAAAAAAACAATTAACTGTCGGTGCTTGACCTACTGCCAAGCTATCACGGTGCCCATGCTATTTGGCGACATTCTGTCAGTTTCCACTCCTGCCTAACGCCTATTGGCTGCACTATTATTGTCCCTCCCAGTATTTGTCTTTAAAAACTGGGTTCTGGCACTTCTCCAGTGCCCTTTAGTGGTGTTTCAGTACCAGTGCTTGTTCCTGTTATTTGTGTGATCTCAGTGTATCGACCCGGCCTGCCTGACGACTCTGCATCTTGTTCCTGCCTGTGTACCGACCCGGACTGTCTCACTATTCTGCATCTCGGTTCTGCCTGTGTACCGACCTGGATTGGCTGACGTTCCTGCTCCGTGTACCGACCCGACCCGGCTGATGTTCCTGCTCTGTATACCGACTCGGACTGGCTGACGTTCCTGCTCTGTGTACCGACTTGGATTGGCTGAAGTTCCTGCCCCGTGTACCGACTCGGACTGGCTGACGTTCCTGCTCTGTGTACCGACTTGGATTGGCTGAAGTTCCTGCCCCGTGTACCGACTCGGACTGGCTGAGGTTCCTGCTCTGTGTACCGACTTGGATTGGCTGAAGTTCCTGCCCCGTGTACCGACTCGGACTGGCTGACGTTCCTGCTCTGTGTACCGACTTGGATTCTTGGAATTGTTCTTTCGTTTAAGACCAGGTTAAGATCACAACATCGATAAACCTCAGCCAAATTCCGATTTTATCAGTATACTCACTCATTTGTTCTATAAAGACATTTTTCTCTTCCCACCAGCCTAAAGATAAGTTAGCATATGAGGGGGCACATGGACTCCCCATATCTGTGCCCCTAAGCTGGTGGAAATATTTATGATCAAATAAAAAATAATTATGAGTGAGTATGAATCGTAAGAGAGCCAGTACAAATTTATTATGATTCGCCTATTGCACTGCTCTTGTTGTTAAATACGAACCTACAGCTGTTATCCCTATTTCATGTTGTATACTTGTATATAGCGATTCAATATCTAATGTTGCTAACCAATCATTTTCTGTCAGGGTTATACCTTCCAACTTAGTTATAGCATCTTGTTAGTCCCTTATGTACGATGGAAGGGAGAAATTTTCTTTATCAACATATATACTCCCATGTTCGGACAGGCAACCCTCCCCTGACACTACTGGTCTTCCCGGGGGTGCAGTAGAGTTCTTATGTACTTTCAGGGTGCAATAAAATGTTGCAATTGTGGGTGATTTGGGTAATAAAAATTCAAATTCTCTCTCAGAGACTACATTTAATTCCATACCACAAGACAATATTTGTTGCAATTTTTCACTAAATTTTTTTTGTTGGATCACTCTGAAGCATTTGATATCTGAAAGAAGTCTTAAAGGGATAGTAATGTTTCATAATAAAAGCAGCTCTAATTAATCATCATAGTATTTGGACTTTGGAGAGTGTTATATCAATACTGTCAGAGTTGTAGTCCAAGAGTAATTCAATGACAAAGTATCCCCCTCCCACCCCTTTTACTGATGTAACACTTTTCAGCCAGAGCAGAAGGGAGGTGCCCAGGTAGACTGCAGAGAGGGACAATCTTCAATTAAGATAAGGGAAAAACCTGAAAAGCTTGTCAAGGGGGGCAGGGCTTTCATTGTTGAAGAAGATTGTCCCCTGCTGTTATCTGTCTGGTCTTACAACCAGATTCACATCTGAGAAGAGATGGCTTACACTAGGTAAAAGGGGCGGGAGGGGGAAACTTTGCTTGTGAATATCTCTTAAACCATAAAGGTTTGAGAGATAAGACTTATATCATTCTTCATATTTTTTAATGCCTACAAAATAAAATAAAGTTAAAATGAAGTATTACTATCCCTTTAAGCATTCCTTATAATAGAAATCTGTATACATAATCACTAAATTTCCACCTTTGTCTGCAGGCTTTATAGTGATTGCTGGATTTTCAGATAATGCTTTTAATGCTGCAGTTTCTTTTTTTGTTAGATTATCTATTTTTTTTTTAAGTTATTTTTGTAATACTGTGTAAGTTTTCCAAATCCTTAGTGACTGCTTCAAGAAACATTGTTACATGTGGTGAGATGTTACTCGGTGGAATAAATTGCCTATTTAAACTCAAATCTGTAAAGGGCCCCTTCTGTTTTTGAATGGGGGATTCATTTTCCTTTAAGAGAGATTCTAGATGCCCCAGTACTGTTGAATCTTGTATTGACATCTCTTTATTTCTTTCGACATTTTTAAAATATTTGTGCAGCATAAGTTTACACCCAAACAGATTTAGATCTTTTACCCAACCGAAGAGGTTACAATCCCTCCATGGACAGTAGTTTAAACCCTTCCTCAAAAGAGACAACTGATCCTTGTCAATCATCAATTTTGAGAGGTTAAATACTTGTAGGGGGTCTATGTCTCCATCTTGCTTATCCTTATTTATATGTATAACCCCCACATCTTTATTCTTTGCCTTAGATGTTACTGCCATTTGTTTTTGTATCCCAGATACTCCTGTCTCTCAATTGTGGTAAACCAGGTCTATCGCTTCTGATATATCTTTGACCTCTCCCTAAAACACGTGGTTGTCCACCCTTATTATTTATAGATCTGTTATTGCGCCTCTAGCCTGTCTGATGCCCTGTATTTGAGTCTTGTGACTCATCAGCCGATGTTTCTGATTGACTCTCCAAACCTTCCTCCTTGTTTTCTGATATCTTTCTATTATGAAAGTATGCTTTGTCATTATCAAAGTCTTTACTGTCCCTTTGGAGTTTTCTATATTTTCTATTTTTTAACTCATTTGCCAATTTATCTATCTTATTTTTCAGATATTCTTCATATTTCACAAAGTCAACATTATCTTTATGTGTTTGGATACTTTTCAACTGTTTTTCTACTTCCTTATTTATATCTTGTAATTGTTGTTTCTTTGTATCAAGAATTAATTTAATCAATTCCAAAGAGCTACTAGTTAGGATATCATTCCAATTTTGTACAAATTCCTTATTAATTAGATGGTTAGCTGGAGTTAAAGGGCTTCTCAAACCTCTGGGAACTATCTTATGGGTTACATAATTTTCTAACTCAGTAATTTCCCACCATTTACGAGTTTGTTTCTGCATTTGTTTAGTCAACTCTTTAAACTTAGTTTTTAAATCTGCATTTGTTGTTTCATTTGTTACACTATTTTTCTGTCCCCCAAAAATGTCTATTGCCTCTACCTGCCATTTGGAAAAATATATAGGGCTGGAAAACCCCCCACCATGGTGAATCACAGAGTGGGTATCACTAATAACTTATAGCAGGAAATGAAATCCAGAATACTAAAATATAATCTCACGATAATTAGAGAAACCAGTTCATATCGCAATTCTCAAAATCACATGACTATACTCAAAATAGAAATAAAAGAAGACAGAAAACTACAAGTATCCCTAGAGGGTACTACAAGTATCCCTAGAGAGAGACTAGTTCAATACTGTTACATCTAGGACCAAACCGGTATCTTACAAAAATATCACACAACACATTGTGGTGATCTGGCCACATGGTGAAAATGAATGGGGGGGTGTTTTGTGACATCATATCATTTAGCCAATAGTAAATAAGGGGCAGGGCTAGGAAGTTGTTAAATCATAGAGCACACAGCTGCTCAAGTCAATTCTCTTCTAATCCTGTGAATTCCAGATTGTGTCTCTCCTCTTGTGTCTTCTCCCCCTCCCCCATTTCCTGCCTTCCCATCCCCTCTGTTTGGTGGACAGTTTGGAATGTCAGGTAACATTGGGTTTGATTGTGGGTAACTTTATGAAAGAAGAGGTTTCAGAAGGGAATAGTTTGCCTAGTCAAGTTTGAAGGAATTGCACTCTGAATGTAAATATCTGTATTTTTACTTCTTTATTAAATACTGCTCATAAGTAGACGAACCATTGAATTGTGTATTTATTAGATATAGGTATATTTCTATTAGTTATTACCACATTTGGTTATTACCACACACATAACACTAACTACTTTATTAGAACCATATAAAAATTAAATCTTATGAACTTAGCATACTTGTACATATGCCAGTTCTAAAAATCACTCACAATTTGAGTAAATCTACACAGGGTAGATGCAGACTTTGTATCCATGCAGAGCAGAATTTGAAAATGGGAAGTGTGACATCACATCCCATACTATCTATATATATCACATAACATGAAGCAGTCATTCACTATAGATGCCCCTGACGAAGCTGGCGAGGCCAGCGAAACACGTTGGGCTACTTTAGGGTAGACGCGGGGGGTGTAGTGTGGCCTATTTTTAGTGTTTTTTTTGTCTCAAGTCAGATATTGCAGTGTAGCAGTAATTACAGTCCGCCTTTCACTCCATTTTGGATGAGCGAGAGAGTGAAACAGGACCTAGTTTTAGGTCATACTTTATCTACTTATATTTCATTGTAGGGTCAGTCTACCTTTCACTCCCTTTTGGATGTGGATGCACAGATCCAATCCATGAGAAGAGAGTGAAACAGATAATTTAAGACAACTGTAAGATAACTGAGTTGAGAGGGCCAGTTGGTAAAATTTGATTGGATTTATAGAAACCAGCTTTAAAGGGATAGTAATACTTCGTTTTATCTTTATTTTATTTTGTAGGCATTAAAAAAACATGAAGAACGATATAAGTCTTATCTGTCAAACCTTTATGGTTTAAGAGATATTCACAAGCAAAGTATCCCCCTCCACCGTTCAACCAGATCAGAAGGGAGGTGCCCAGGTAGACTGCAGAGAGGGACAATCTTCAATTAAGATAAGGGAAAAAGCTAAAAAACTTGTCAAGGGGGGAAGGGCTTTCATTGTTTTCATACAAAGAAAATTGTCCCCTTCTGTTATCTGTCTGGTCATACAACCAGACTCACATCTGAGAAGAGATGGCTTACACTAGGTAAAAGGGGCGGGGAGGGGAATTTTGCTTGTGAATATCTCATAAACCATAAAGGATTGAGAGATAAGACTTATATCATTCTTCATGTTTTTTTAATGCCTACAAAATAAAATAAAGTTAAAACGAAGTATTACTATCCCTTTAAACGCTGCATGGATACAAAGTCCGCATCTACCCTGTGTAGATTTACTCAAATTATGAGTGATTTTTAGAACTGGCATATGTACAAGTATGCTAAGTTCATAAGTTTTAATTTTTATATGGTTCTAATAAAGTATTTAGTGTTATGTGTTGTGTGATATTTTTGTAAGATACCGGTTAGGTCCTAGATGTAACAGTATTGAACTAGTCTCTCTCTAGAGATACTTGTAGTACCCCTTTTTTCTTTTCTATCTTCTTTTATTTCTATTTTGAGTATAGTCCTTGCATACTGCCCCAGAGTCCCCAGCACAGAACAAATTGCCTGCCCAACAGACTTCCTGAACTATACTCCAACTTACTTGTCTATCTTCTCTAGATACCAAAATTGTGCTACTTTCTCTCTCAAACACAGAATGACTTACTGTGGGAACGTGACACCACTTTTAACCAATCCCAGCGGGAAAGGAATGGAAACTTTGCACTGAGGAAAATTCATTCTTATCAATGCGAAAGGTGGAAAATCAGAAAAATATGCACTTTCTGCAGGAAATTTCCCACTCAGAAGGAAGTGCCATTTTCTCCTTTTTCAATTTGAGGCAAAAATTGTGCCCTTGCTATCCCTAGGTTTGACTATGACACTCAGGGTTTTGTCCAAAATCTCACAGTCTCAGAGTGAATGGTGAATTTTCAGGGTTAGCTCAGCTTACCAGTTATATGATATTTACCAATTAACAGTTTCTTTAAAGGGATAGTAATGTTTCATAATAAAAGCAGCTCTAATTAATCATCATAGTATTTGGACTTTGGAGAGTGTTATTTCAGTACTGTCAGAGTTGTAGTTCAAGAGTAATTCAATGACAAAGTATTCCCCTCCCACCCCTTTTACTGATGTAACACTGTTCAGCCAGATCAGATTGGAGGTGCCCAGGTAGATTGCAGAGAGGGACAATCTTCAATTAAGATAAGGGAAAAACCTGAAAAACTTGTCAAGGGGGGCAGGGCTTTCATTGTTCTCATAGGAAGAGGATTGTCCCCTGCTGTTATCTGTCTGGTCTATGGACTGCATTCCAAATCTGAGAAGAGATTGCTTACACTAGGTAAAAGGGGTGGGAGGGGAAACTTGGCTTGTGAATATCTCTCAAACCATAAAGGTTTGAGAGGTAAGACTTATATCGTTCTTCATGTTTTTTTAATGCCTACAAAATAAAACAAAGATAAAACGAAGTATTACTTACCCTTTGATCTCTAAATTGATACCATTTCTATATCTAAGACAAAGTGATACATTCTACTTATTGTGTGTGTGTTCAGGTAGTGATTGCTCCGAATTGTAATATGGTGAAGGTTCCTTGTGGACTGATTGGAGTATCTCACTCGGTTATAGAAATGAGGGACATGTCACCTAGAATTTATGTACTGGGAAACTTTAAGGGTTAATATCCAAAGTTCTCTGGGTCAGCTCACTTTTAAAGTTCCTTGGTGTGATCATGTGCATTGGATATGTCTCTATCACCCAAGTGGTTAAGTTTTATTATTGATCACAAAATGCGTAATGCATGACTGTCATCCAGCTATAAGTTCATATTTCTTTATTTTTCATCACGTTTTTCTTTTGGCTTTAATTTGCTCATGTTTGTCTGACCTTTGACTGTGTATTCACATATGGTTTGAGTCCAATAACTTAAGCCTGTGCATTCCGTCCCTAAATCCCAGCTCTCTCTGTGTGTGAATATCAATATCCCAGTGTCCCTAACAGAAAGATAATAGGCATTTAAGAAAATACTGGAATATAATACTGCAGGGGGTCATTTCCCTTTTTTGAATCATTGTCAGTTTTGGTTTGTTCTGACTGATTGCTAAGCATAGCTTTTCATTGTTAACATGAATTTTTTATTATTTCATCAGTGTAAAAGCCCGTGTACACGGGCCAAGGTCCGGAACCCTTTGAGTGCCAGAGGGGTATTTTGCATACCCCTCTGGTACTCCAAAGGGTTAAGTGGCCGCTACTTCACTGCTCCACACAATGCAGTCTTGTGTTGTCTCACTCACGCACCTCACTCACGTGATGCATTCATGCTCAGTAGAGAGTGCCGAACGCGCGCAGTCTCTACTCTGCATGAAGGCTTCTGACAAAAATCGTAGCGAATTATTATATAGGATTGGCAGACAATTTGTCAAGCTGTTCTGTATTCATCACCAACTTTCTGCTATGCTGATATTATTCAGTTCACTGTAAATTCAAATGAGCATATATCCAATACTAATAACTTCCAAAATCTCCACTGTAAGGGACAGTGACAGGTTGGTAGCCAGTTACGATACATGCTATGATAATTCATCTTGAAGGGCAACAAATGGTTCTACAAATTTCATCAGAAAAAAAAATTTGGGTTTTAAAGATTGTTCCAAAGTTCTAATAGCTCAAACTCTTATGTCATGAATGTGACGAGGCTGTCTATCATATTTCATTGAGAACTGTGGTCAGTGAGTGAGAATGCACACAGAACACAACAGAATCACTAACTCCAGGGCGGCATGCACTAAGTTTCAATGCAATGGCAAGTGTGTCTGGAGTTGTGTGGAGATCATTTCTCCGTGGAGAACGCAACACACTTTACCATAAATTATCTATGCAATGTGGAGGGACAGACTTTGATCATTACTATACGATGTTGTCATAGTACTGGCAAAAGTGTTGGGAAGGGCAAGTGGTGTAGCAGAGAGGATGTCTTCACTCTCAGGGCAGCAGCTGATATCCCTTAAAACATGCACAATTCCCTGCCTTGCTTAAAGGGATTGTAAAGTCTAGTTATAATAAAAACTAATATTGTAGCTATTAGAATAATAAACTAAACAATGTTAGTCCTATAAACGTTTGAGAGATAAATGAAGATAAAGTTCCCCCCTCCCTCCCCCTTTTGTGACGTAACCTATAAAGCCGGTTGCAGGATTTCCTGGTCCCAGGAACAGGCAGAGGCTCTTCAGACCATTGGAATGGTCTACAAAGTGTGCCTGGTTTGCACAACGGTTTGTTGGGCTGACAGCTTTACAGGTCATGTGTCACGGACACCAGAGTAAATGAAACACACAACACAGGTACAGTTGAATTTAGCCAGTTTATTAAAATAATAAGAGCAAGCACTTCCTCAGCCTTAGAGGAACAGGTGTGAGGACAGTGCCCAGTCCACTACTCAAGGATTGACACTGAACTGTAACTGGTAGTCAGTAGCATATAGATAATATGGGAGCAGAACCAAACTTAGTTCTATAATATGTAAACCTGGAACACCAGGAACCTGGCCACTGGAGCAACAGCTAAACTTCCAGACACGAGACAAGGAGACAGATGTCTCGTAAGCAGCAATACTACCACGGAGTGGTAGGAGGCGCGAGGTAGAGAGTAAATTGTACTCTGATAGGTAGGCACAGAGCGGAGGCAAGAGAGTGGAGCGTAGCCAGCCATGACACCGTTAAGTATGTTAAGGCAGCACAATATATATAGGCCACAGAGCAGAGGGTTAACCATCAGGTCCAGGAGGCAACTGATACAGTGGCACAGAGTGGAGACAATGGAGCGAGAGGTAATCAGCAACTCTACCACAGAGGTAACAGTTTGTACTACACTGGTGGAGTGTGCCCACAACTAGCCAGGACAGGTGGTAGTCAGACTGGAGCAAAAGGCAGCACAGAGCGTAAGTTGGACAAGCCACAGTCAAGAGCCAAATCGGGTAGTCAGCCACAGTGAAGTTCAACACAGAGCGGGTAGTTGGACAAGCCAGGGTCATGCACAGATCGAGTAGTCAGACAAAGCCACTAGGTCTAAGCTGGAGCGGATAGTCAGACAAAGCCAAGGATCAATCAGGAGAGAACACGGCAGCCAAGCAAGGCTCAAAAGAGAGCAATACTGATACACCACAAAAGGGCAACTAAGCCCAGTCTGCATGCAGGTTATAAGGCTGCAGCCAGAAGATGGAGCAAACTCGACCAATTAGACAAACTGCATAAAAATAGCAAGTACGACATCACAGACGGGCGCCCACAGCTGTGGCCACAAGAGGCAGCCAGAAACCACCTGCCACTCCAACCATTGATCCCCAGACAGAAACCTAGGTGAGCAATCATGGGCACCATGATATCATGTCACAAAAGTGGGAGTGAGGGGGGAATTTTATCTTCATTTATCTCTCAAACCATAAAGGTTTGAGAAGTAGGGCTAACATTGTTTAATTTATTATTTTAATAGCTACAATGTTTGTTTTTATTATAACTAGACTTTACTATCCCTTTAACTGCTGGTTCAAGTACACAGATAACAGGCAGTTCAGCCATTACATGTATTGCTTAGCATATCAGCTCTTTTGTGTCTGAGTAGGGTACAATGCCATGTCCTTTTCAGACCTCCACCATGTGAAGGCCTAAGTTTACTAGGAATGAGACCCCCTGATTAAGACTTCGTCACCAACAGCAAGAGAGATACACCATAGGTCATTTTAATGGCACTTCCAAATTTCCAACTTGTGTCTGTTGTTGGGACCCATTGCCATCTTGGATACTCCTTTATCTTTGTGTTTGTGGGTGTGCATACGTGTGTGTATGTGTGTGTGCATGTGTGTGTATGTATGCATACTATTTTGTGGTGCAATACAAAGGTTAGGATATTTCTTATTACTAATGATTGTGACTGAAAGGTTAACTAAAACTTCCTAATAGTAAACCACACTCCCGTGTACAATAATCTGAGCCAGGAGCATTTTAATGCATGAGTGAACCCTACATTTTGCCAGGGTCTCCTGTCCCAGGGTCATCACCTCAATTTGCCAACAGTCCCTGTTTTACAGAAAGGAACGAGTATAATCCTGTCATCAGAAGGTCAGTGAGGAGTGAGGCAGTTCTGTGTGTTACAAGGTTACAATTAATCTTAAAAACATTTTACATGTTAAACTATATCTGGGGGCCTTCATTCACATTGCTACAAACATTAAAACTACCCTGATGTGTTTAATGTATCCTAATGGCCACAATGAATCAATTCTAGATTGGATGGGTGCTACAGTATTAATCTGTCATTAGTACTGGATATGATGATATAGACATGAATCTTTATTAAATGACTCAAGGACCTCAAACTTTTAATCTCTAAAGAGACTTCAGTGGGTTGTGTTATTGAGCCTGCCTGTACAGAACCATGTCTCTTTCCATGGACATGATATCGAAAACCAACTAAATATCAGTTTGTAGAAATAATGCACACAGGATTATCCTATATAATAATTCTCTAAATCGTGTGTAACGCCCGACATGCGCAGTAGACACTGCTGCGCGTGCGGCAGTCATGCACAGTAGAGACTGCCTGCACCGCGGCTGATACAGAGCTGGGCGCTCCGAAGGAGCGTCCAGCTCTGTATCAGCCATGGCGCGGGCAGTCTCCACTGCACGTGACTGCCCCGCGACCGGCTGCCAGAGGCACTGTGGCCCGTGTAACGGGCTGTTCAACTAGTCTTCCCATATTAAGCTAAGTGAGGGTTATAATTATTATTAGGCAGTCTTAAGGTCTTGTGTATAGTAGAAATGAGTAGAAATTCTAGTATAACCAACTGCATAAATCATTATTTCTAACATTTCCTTTGATTTAAATGGGGTTATTCAATGGGTTAAAAGACACATTTTAGTCTATGGGAATTGTGATTTCTCATCTATGGTGAAGCTGATTTGGCCAAGGATCACTGCACATTTATCTTGTGCATCAGCTATTTAACATTCCTTGAAATGAGAAAGAGCTGCAGGAATGATGTAACCTGTGGGGGAAGTACTGCACTCTGCACTATAGAAAAATAAAATAAATTTTAATGGGGATTTTTACACTTCTACCCATGGTGTAACTAATCATTGGAGGACCTCAGTGCAAAATTTTTGGGACCCTAACACAAAAATATTTTCACAGAGGGCTAACTAAACGCTATTGAACCTGGGGACAGTTGGGGCCCCCTCAGTTACTGTGTGTCAGCACAACCGTACCCTCTGCACCTGATGTAGATATGCTACTGCTTGTACACTTGAATCCTAGAGAGGTGTTTAAAGCATTTAAAGGGATAGTAATACATCATTTTTAAAAGTCAGCATTTTGTAGCCATTAAAAAAATAAACAAAATGCCTCCAGTCCCATCTCTCAAACCTTTTTGAGAGATAATTATAGTTAAAGTTCCCCCCTCCCTCCCCTTTCCCTGATGTCAGCACTCTAGCTGACCTCAGGGGAATCCGGTCCCGGGGCAGGCGGAGGTTCTTCAGCCGAGATCACATTATTGGAAAAGAAATCCTTCACTGGTATGGTCTTCTATGTGTCCTTAGAAGTCTGCTAAGAGTGGAACTAGAACGGTCTTCTAAGAGTGCCAGGGAAGAGTGACTATGTGTGAGACACAGAAACTGATGTACTATAAAATAGTGGTACAATTTTTAATCAATCCAACTACACCAAAGTTAGAGCAAACGGGGGTTGTTGACACCTACCCCTGAGTGTACTCCCACTTCTTTCTTCCTCTATCTGGTCCCACCACCCCCATTATCATCAGGACAGCTCAGGAGAAGGATGTGGCCCAGATCTCCCTTAGTATGGTGTACACAAAGCAGCGTGTTACAACCTCCTTAGCAATATCCTAATTGCTTCAGATTATGTAGCTGTGCATGATTGTTACACATAGAAGGCACTGAGAAATATTGAAGGAAAACATTTGTAAAACATAGTGTTGTACTATTTGGAATATGTATGATACAAAAGTGGAGTATTGCACGTGTGGTGGTAACCATGCAATGCGTTAGATACCTCTCTAGCACTCAAACAGGAGCTGCATCCTCCTTCACGCCGGTAGAGGAATAAGTACCAGAAGCACAGATATCTGACACATTGTCACAAATGGAATCTGTGTGCTTCCAGCAGCCATATGAAATGCTTTACACTAACACTGGTTGTGCTGTTTTTGTAACCACATGGCCTCCTGTACATTAATGTTCCTTTATTTGAACTGAGGTAAGCCACATCAAGACACTTAAAGGGATAGTAATACTTCATTTTAACGTTATTTTATTTTGTAGGCATTAAAAAAACATGAAGAATGATATAAGTCTTATCTCTCAAACCTTTATGGTTTAAGAGATATTCACAAGCAAAGTTTCCCCTCCTGCCCCTTTTACCTAGTGTAAGCCATCTCTTCTCAGATGTGGAATGCAGTCCATAGACCAGACAGATAACAGAAGGGGACAATCTTCTTTGTATGAAAACAATGAAAGCCCTTCCCCCCTTGACAAGCTTTTCAGGTTTTTCCCTTATCTTAATTGAAGATTGTCCCTCTCTGCAGTCTACCTGGGCACCTCCCTTCTGATCTGGCTGTACGGGGGGGGGATACTTTGTTTGTGAATATCTCTTAAACCATAAATGTTTCAGAGATAAGACTTATATCGTTCTTCATGTTTTTTTAATGCCTACAAAATAAAATAAAGTTAAAATGAAGTATTACTATCCCTTTAATGTGTATTAAGTACTCATATATGTCATATTTTTATAACAACCATTTCAGTGCCACAATGTTGGATAGCACTCTGCCACTCAAAGGCTAGATGAAGGCACACAACATTTGCCCCACCCTCCTTCTGACAGGCTACAGGAGAAGATGGACAGGAAGCTGCTTTGTCTTCCTGAATGTACTGTGAATGTAGGAGTGTGAGCCTATAGGTGTGACTGTGTGTCTAATTCTGCACTGTTTGTATAACTCATTCATGAGTAATCGCAGCAACGCTTTACCTTGAAATAAAATATATGAACCCTCTCCTCTCATTTCCACCCTCCGTTTCGGCTACTCAGCATACAACCCAACATACACCATATCCAAAAATTACATGTTATGTAACTCAATACAAGGACTTAAAAAAAAACAAAAGAAAAAAAACAGGCAACAGCTTTTCAAATTGCCATGGCAATCTAAAATAGGCATAAGTACCCTTGTTTGAAAGAGGAGGAACACTTCTTAAAAATCAGAGTACTCTAGCCTAACTAGAGATGATGGAAGAACGAGGATGTTTTTATGCCCTAAATGTTATTGTGACATGATTACCTGACATAAATGCTCTCTTTCCAAGCAGGGTCGGTAGGGTGGGCATCAAGACTTTTTCATTAAGCCCTATTGCCACTGCTCTCAGTAAATATGCATTAGGCAGTGGAGACAAATGTTAGAATGATTACTTTTGTTTGAAAGAGGGGCATTCCTTCTTTCAAATGAGAGTACTTTAGTACCCACAGAAGCAAAAGGGGTAGGGATTCCTAACTACTTTAAATTCAGGCATAGTTAGGGGGTACGTCGGTGGGGGGAACATCAGTGTGGGGTATTAGTTGGCACATTTATTCCAAGTGCACCTTTTTCCAAGTACTTTGAGAGTTGGACAAGAGAGTTAGACAGGAGAGTTGGACAGGAGAGCAAGACAGCTGCTGCAGCAAAGCCAATTACAGAAAATAGGCAAGTAAACAAATAGGGATGCAGTGGAATAGGAGGCAAGAGATAAAATAAATGTTACAAATAGATAAAGCTGTCTTTCTAAACAATCTGGATTAGATGTGGTATGTTATCCGTTTCCTGACTTCCTGTTTTTCCCTCCTTTGTGACATGCATAACAAAATGAACATATTAATATCTAATTTATCCTTTCCACTTTTAATACAGTTTTCCTTTTATCCCCACAATCACATTCCTCACTTTCACCATAACATATTAATCCACCATGGACTTCTGCATACATGTGTACTACCCTCTGAGTGTGGGTGGAAAGTAATAAAAACAAGCTCACCCAGCCCCAGTAATTACCGCTACAACTCACCCTTTCACTATATGCTCACCACAAACAACTCACCAAATTTGGATGCATTTCATCACAGGCCTTGTCAGCTGACATAGAATCCAACCCTGGCCCTCAAACAGCAACAAATGGCAACTTCACCTTTTTAAAAATATCTCCTTTTTGTGCACTGCAATATATGCAGTATACTGCCCAAAATGGATAAACTAAAAGCATGGTGTTATGTGTACAAACTGAAAATCCTTAAAGGGATAGTAATGTTTCATAATAAAAACAGCTCTAATTAATCATCATAGTATTTGGACTTTGGAGAGTGTTATTTCAGTTCTGTCAAGAGTTGTAGTTCAGGAGTAATTCAATGACAAAGTATCCCCCTCCCGTCCCTTTTACTGATGTAACACTGCTCAGCCAGATCAGAAGGGAGGTGCCCAGGTAGATTGCACAGTGGGACAATCTTCAATTAAGATAAGGGAAAAACCTGAAAAGCTTATCAAGGGGGTAAGGGCTTTCATTGTTTTCATATAAAGAAGATTGTCCCCTGCTGTTATCTGTCCTGTCATACAACCAGTCTCACATCTGAGAAGAGATGGCGTACACCAGGAAAAAGGAACAGGAGGGGAAACTTTGTTTGTGAATATCTCTTAAACCATAAAGGTTTGAGAGATAAGACTTATATCATTCTTCGTGTTTTTTTAATGCCTACAAAATAAAATAAAGTTAAAACAAAGTATTACTATCCCTTTAAATCACTGAATCCTGGCTAAGCCCTAAATACCAGATACTGCTGTTGCCATTCAAGGATACTCATGCTTTATGAAAGACCGAACAAAGCACAGAGAAGTCGTAATAATATACACATGAGAGTCTGTAAACTTTATACTTTCAAATGACTCTTGTAGCTCTGATTCTTATGAATACATTGCTGGCAAAATTGTTCTTTCCTTCTCAAAACAAATCATAATTGTTGGCATCTACTGGCTGCCTAATATGCCAGCACAGTCCCTTTTGGACATAACTCAGCACCTCAATGAGATTATCACTTAAAGCAAAAGAAGCAAGGTTGGTTCTTGGAAACTTTAGAATTCATTGGCTGGACTCCAGTAATGAGAGATTCTGTTCATTATTTAAGATATTGAACTTATCACAGCTAATCTCCTCCCCATCTCTCATAAATCCTACAACATCCAAACATATTATGCTAAACTGGATCCTTTCATCCTGTACAAGCAGTAGCCAAGGTTCAGGCATACTAGAAAATGTGTTTAGCGATCACTCCATAGTCTACTGTGTTTGCAAAATAAAAACAATTAAATCATGTCCAAAGTAATAATTACTAGAACATTTAAATAATGTCTTTTCTCAATGATCCAAGAAATTGCCCATGGTATAGAATACACTTAATACTCGATCTAGACTCATCAATTTACTTTTTCTACTGAGGAAGATCAGGGTAAGGGGGGACCATCTACCCTGGGTCTTGGCTGACCGGCTTGAGTTATACATTTTCAAAGATGCCTTATGTACAAAATGTAAACAAAATGGTTCAGTTTATGATTACACTACATACAGGCAATTACGGACTACCTGCACAAAACAAACAAAACTAGAGCTCAATATTTTACCGACAACTTGAAATATAACATATCAAAAACGAAAAGCTTTTGGAAGGTTATTAAAAATATCTAGAACCCTTAACCATTTTTACCCATCAACTCTAAAAATAGGCAACAAAACAATACAATGACCCATAGCAATAGCAATAGCATGTGCCACCTCACTGATTACACAAAAGTAATTATGAAGTAGAAACATGCATGTAACAGTCTTGATCACCTACAACCTGGTCCAACAATAATAGTGAATTCAATTTCATGACAATAAATAATAGAGAAATATATAACCATCTCATCAACCCAAAAATTAAATCATATTTTGGGCCTGACCAACTACCAGCAAAGTATTACAGTTCAGTGCCTCGGTCACTGCTCATCCTATTGCATTCCTAATTAATGCCTCCCTTTCATTCAGGTATATGCCCAAAGCCTGGAAAGTGGCTACAATTGTGCCTATCAACAAAAGTGGGGCTAAAAATGTAGTATCAAAGTATAGACCAATATCCCTACTCCCCACATTATCTAAAATCATAGAGAAATGTGTCCACATGCAACTACATAAGATTACTGACTGATAACTTTTTCACCCCGCTTCAATCAGACTTTCTTCCAAATCACTCAACAGTCACTCCCCTCCTAAAAGAATTATATCCGGACTGGCATGGAAAATGGTGAATCCACTGGAGATATTTTCTATACCATAATATTCTGCTAAGCAAACTCCAAAGTTCAGTATAGGGTAATCATTCTCTAAACTGGTTTAGATCCTATTATCAGATAGTGTGTCTAATGCTGACAATATTTCCCTTCTGCTCAACGTAACACAGTAGGGTTGGTTCCCCAAGGCTCCATTTCTCTATTTATAAATGATCTGCATACAGTCTGCAAATAATCTTCTGTGCACATGTATGAAGATGACACCATAAGCTATGCTATAAATTCAAATGTATCTCAACTTGAGGCCATATTATGGCTTGGTTTCTCTGAAGTTGTAAAATGGATAGCTAAGAACAAACTGTTCTTATACACTGACAAAACAGTCACAATGGTAGGTTGTACAAAGCATAAACTATGTGACCTCCGCAATATCCATCTCTCAGTTATAACAGAATCTAATCATAACTTGGCCCTGATGGACTCCTACAAATACCTTGGTATGTGGCTTAACCTCAACCCCAACTCAAGAAAACAGTACAGTCATCTTGCCGAAGAGGGATCTGTGCACTTGCTCTGTAGCATCACTGGTTGTACAATGCAACTCCCCCTTTGGCAAATAACCTATCAGTGAGGAGACAGGGACTGACAGTGCAACACACAGATGCCTCTTTGGCAAGATATCTGTGCTGTCATCATAAGATGAGTTTCATGTGAACTTATGTTTCCAACTAATGTCGGCACTTAAAGGGATAGTAATACTTTGGTTTAAAAATTTCTAATATTGTAGAGATTAACAACAGAGGTAGAATAAGCTCATCTCTCAAAATTGTATAGGCGCGGGACACAGTAGAGATGTAAGGTGCAACGTCAAACCGTCTAAAGCATTTCACGCACAAAAGCTCTTAATCATAGACTATGAGTAATCACTTTTGTGCGTGAAATGCGTTAGGCAGTGCAACGTTGCACCTTATACCTCTATTGTTTCCCGCTTCTATTACTTCTCCAAGATGGCCATGTTTTAATACATGTTTCTACAATAAAGAGGATTTTTATTGTCGGTGAGTCTCCAACACCCTTGCGAGTCTTCATATTTGTATATGTTTATATGTTTGGACTGGCTTTAGTGATGTGCTAGCACCTGTCTATTGTGTATGTTGAATTTTTACTTGTCCCCATTAAGAAGTTGGTTTACTACAGCTCTTTGAAGCACATGAGCCTATTTCTTGTATTTATTTTAACCCTTTGAGGACCAGCAGTCCTCAAGTGTTTAAAAGTGCTCCGTATGCTGTTGGCTGTTGTTTGTTTTTTTTTTAATTATTGTAAAGCTTTATTGATGAAGTATTACCAGATTGTTCCAAAAGAATAGCCTATTCTGCAGCCACCTTTCTCTCTTCCTCTAGAAAGGAGATATGGTTGCCCAATTGTGCCGTTTCAGCTATAATTGCAGCGAGTTCTCCCTTCATAGTGGATTTTAGGTCCTCTGCATGCTGTAGGAATTCAGATTTACCTAGCTGATTTGCCATAAATTTGGATAAGTCATTTTTCATAAGTGGAGGTTCAGTATTCATGATAGCAGGACTCAACAAAACAATGGTACGCATATGAGATGCATATAGAAGAGAGTAAGCCACCGTCTTACTGATTTCCTGCGGTTTAGGCTCCTTTTGGGTTGCGTCACTGACTGTTACAACTTGTGATGGTACAGAGGGCCCAGTCTGAACATATTTCAAAATAGAAGCCGATGAGGCTTTATTCGTAACCCTTCTGCCTTTCATCAGACCCAGCACCTACACTGGGAGTGATGGTATTCAGAAATATCCAAATTTCGCTCTTATCGCTCGTGAAAAGTTTATCCCAGCAGGTCCACACATAGAGCAAAGCAAAAGCGTGACTGACTCCATGCTCAGCAGGCCACGCCCCCCCTGCTGTTGGCTGTTTTGAACCCTTTGAGTGAAAGAGAGGTATCCAACGCACTCAAAGGTTTAAATGTAAATAAGCAAGTACACTGAGGAAATAATATCAAGAATAAAAATGTCTATTTACAAACCTGATAATGAACTGTTGTCATCATTATTTTATATATCCATTACCAGTAGATTCTGTAGTGCTGCGTAATGGGACATCAGTGAAATAAAATAAAAACAAAACACAAATGTTTGTTGTAAATTTGTTAACCATCAAGTTTATCAAATTCTGACAGTTACAAATCTGTACACCGTTTCTAAGAAAAAAAAAACAATATTTAATACTTTCAACGGCAATATACATTTGGGAACAGTAATCTTCTCCCTGGGACAAGTTCTGTCAATGGTCCGTCTTCCCATTTGCATAATTCATTTCTCATTACTTGAGAAAAAATGGCATTTCAGAGTTATTCATTTGAATGGTAAATAAATCATACTGAAGAACCGTGCAAAACACATTTGTAAAAAAGTAAAAAAAGAAAATGCAAAATACTTAAAAAATGTTAAATGAAATAGCAGAATCAACAAATTACAATATATTTAAAACAATTACATACACGATTTCAGGATGCAAGAAAGGTGAGATTTCAGTTTCTTTTAATTATGTTTTAAACGTATGGTCTGGAATAGTCTTAAAAGAAATAGTAATGTTTTATTAGGAAAAATACATATTATGGGCTTTTAGCTGCAGAGTAAAGCAACAATACTCCCACTGCTTAGAGATTAAATGTTTTTATAGGTCCGACCTAGAATCCAGACCACAGAACTGCAGAGTTGTCTATAACCATATTTTAGTTCCTGACAGCAACTATTCATAGGCAGCACAGCAAACAGCTCCACCTGGCAAACAAGAAACAAATTGCAGTTTGAGTTTTATCCCTTTGAGTGCCTGAGGGATAAGCAAAGCATTGCTCTGCAATTTGTTGCATACCCCTCTGGCACTCCAAAGGTTAAAAAATGTAGCTGTAATACATTATGAGAGGCAACACAAATCAGTGAGATTACTATTGTATTACTCAACAGGAAAAAACTACACATATAAATATATATATCCTCCTATAACATAAAGTCCTAGAATGCGTCGCTCACTGTGTGCGTAACTGCACATGCGCAGTAGGGACTTGCAGAATGGGCTGATCTGGAGTGGGGCAGCAGAGGAGGGGGCTGGGTGTATACGGGCTTTGTAACTAGTGTATATATATATATATAAATATATATATATATATTTATATATATACACACAAATCACCATCTTCAGCCATTGTCCATCCACTGCAGGATGAAGGTCTCATTAGAAAGCCTTCAACAACTTCGGTCCTGTGTCTTTTGTTGCCAATGTGTGCAGATAAATTTGTTAATATATATGTCTTTTTTTTATTGCACTAACACTCAATGTAAACGTAATATTCTTTTGATTTGATTTTTGTCCTAAAAAATGAACGTTAGTCCAATAAAAAAGCTATTATTACATACTGCGATAATATATATATATATATATATATATATATATATATATATATATATAGATATACAGATATAGCTATATATATATATATATATATATATATATATATATATATATATATATAAATCAATAGATATATACACTAGTGGAACAGCCCGTGTACACGGGCCACAGTGCCAGACAGCAAAGGCTGCGGTGAAGTCATGCACAGTAGAGACTGCCCGCGCTGTGGCTGATAACGGAGGTGGGCGCACCGAATTCAGAACGTAGTCCTCTCTCCGGGACTATGGTCTGAATTCGGAGCACCCCCCTCCGTTATCAGCTGTTTCGCGGGCTGTCTGTACTGCGCATGACAGCTTCTGACAAACACATTAGCGAATTATTATACAGGATATATATATAATTTTTTTTCCATAATAAAAGATTATTCCTTAAAAATTAGATATGCAAAAGAACCAAATCTGGTTGCCATTTAATATCGACAAAAGCGCTTAACCCTTTGAGCTCCAGAGAGGTGTCTCACACATTGTAACCTAATGCGTTGGACACCTCTCTGGTGAGCAAATAGTTAACGTAATCCACTATATACATTTTATACTGTATTTTACAAACATTGTGAACATCAAAACATACATCCTTCAAATCCAGCCTGTTTACAACAGGAAAACATATACAAAGTCAGTTTTCTGATACAGTGCTTAAAATGTTTCTAAAACATAAATGCAACCTAACAATGCAATGCTATGGGCTTATGGTCAGGCCAGATAATGCACAAGCATATGTGTGATAGAGGATGTCATATTTTCAATTCAACTAAACATTTCTAGGTCTGTTTAAATACTGGAAAAAACTGTACACTGCATTAAGATTAAGTAATGTTTTATTGCTAAATATATTGTAATTAGGCAAATAAATGTACCTTTACAGCTATTCAGTACTGTGTTCATTCAGATTGTAAAGAAAATCCCCCGTTTCATACTCAACAATATTTACCTGGGACAGGATTGGGCAATCTATTATGTTTAACCCTTTAAGTTCCAACGCATTGCGTTGTGTACCCCTCTAGCACTCAAAGGGTTAATATAGATGCATAATAAAATAGCATACGTTTTTAATTAATGTACAATCACTTGTGCATTGGCAGTGCTTCACCCTTTAAATGTCAGAGATGTAACTAATGCATTACCTCTCTTGCACTCAAAGAATTAACCCTTCATGCTGTCAAAAGTCTCTTTGCTAGTAGAAAGATTAATCCCTTAGATGATAGGTCCTCATTGGATTGCAAAGCTCTCGCAAGTATCCAAAGGGTTAAAATCAACATTTGATTCCATGAATGACTCTTTCCACAAGCACAACTAGCATCAAGAAAAAAACATAGATAAGCTAAGATTAGGTGGTAGCTCACATCTGGTAAGATCCTAAAAAAACAGAGTGCTGAGAAATAGTGTGACATTGCACTTATGATACGTATATTCCTTTTAAATTTTATCCAGTCCAATTAGGAACAACTATGGTGCTTACTTTGATGTAATTCAGGGGTAGCAATGTTCAGTCCTGCAAGCAGTCCAGAACAGGTCTCAGCCAGTGACTAAATCCTTTTCTTTTCATTGATTTGTTTGTGCTTAAACAGGGGAATTCTTAAATCCGGGCCTGTTTATGGTCCTTGAGGACTGAACCTCCACATCTCTAACGTGGTGCTGTGGGGGTTGAGAGTAATGGGAAGATTATGTGTAATATGGAGACTGAAATGTAAAATCATTCTAGGGAACGTTTGCCTTCTCTAGGATTAATATCCATTAACCCTTGAAGGACCAGCGGGTGCAAAACACATTGCAATGCGTTGTACATCCCTCTGGCCCCTAAAGGGTTAAACAATTTCACCATAGTCTTTAAACCTAATATAAACATTTTCTTATAATACTGATCACTTGTTGTACAAAAGATATCTGATATATATTGTAGCAGGGGCGTGGCTACATTCTACCTTTATGGTTTGAGAGATAGAACGTTTTAAAGTTCCCCACTCCCTGATGATGTCAGCTGTAAAGCTGACAGCAGGAGATTTGAATCGGCCGACTCAAGGCGGCTTTTCAGCAGAGCCGAGATACCGAAATCGAAATACTTCATTGGAACGGTCTACAAAGTGTGCCTGGTTTGCAAGCACCCTTTGTAGACCATTCCAATGAAGTAGTTCTTTTTAGATTTCGGTATCTCGGCTCTGCTGAAGAGCCGTCTGCCGGTCCCCGGACCAGGACCTCCTGATGTTAGCTTACAGCTGATGTCAGAGAAAGGGGAGGGAGGGGGGAACGTTAAAACATTCTATCTCTCAAATCAGGTTTGAGAGATAAGACTTTCACCAATCAATTTCTTTTTAATTTATCTACAATACTACTTTTTAGTCATGTAGGACATTATATCCCTTTAACCCTTTGAATGCCAAAGGGGTATGCAACGCATTGCAAAGTAATGCATTGAGCAGCCCTCTGGCACTCAAAGGGTTAATTCTCTGAGTTCCAGAGGCATATGCAACACCTCGAATAGCATGACATTGCATACCACTGTGGCACTAAAATGGTTAAAGAGATTGCAATGTTTACACTTTTTTTTTTGCCTCATTGCCTTGATGTCAGTTACACTCTTGGGGACATATGTTCAAAGTAGAGAAATTGATTATGTAGTAGGACATTTCGGTGTGTTCGGCTCAGTAATATTTTCAGAGAGTGTTGGCTGTGATCGGAAATATGTTGTTGAAGTACGATTCCTGACTGAATTTGTTGTATGTAACGACAAAAATGTGACTACCTCCACTTCGTTCTTAACATACAAATTCTGTCATTTGCACAGCATTTTATTGTCATTGTATACAACAAATGTTCTTTTCCTCTATACGATACTGGCAAATAGTTTAGCCCCGCCCTTGCCCCTCCCCTTTGCCCTGCAATTCTGGAGTTGTGTCATACACAATGGACATTACTAGTTTTTTTTAAACGTATATGCTATAGAAAATATGTCGTTCATGCGTACAATTACTTATTTTTGTCGTTCATACTCAATTTTTTGGACGTTATCTATTTGAATATATGGTCCTTTGATACTTAGTAGTTATGGAATTATCTGGTTTATAATATCACCCTTAATCCCCATTTCCCAGATGTCAACAGGTTCTCCTGAAAAATGGCTGAATGGTTAGCCAACCAGTTGCCATCAGATCACTCACACAGAGACCCTTGCCTCTGTATGAATAGTCTTAAAGGGATAGTACTACTTCAAAATTACTATTCCTCATATTGTAGCCCTTAATAAACTGAGTTAAATGGCACCAGCGGCATCTCTCAAACCTTTATGGTTTAAGAGATAGCCACTTTTAAAGTTTCCTCTCCCCTGCTGACAGCGTTCTGCTGCCAGCAGGAGAATCCAGTCTCTGAATCAAGCGGAGGCTCTTCAGCAGAGCCGATATCTCGTTATGGAAGGAAAAATGATTCATTGAAACAGTCTTCTATGTGTGCTTGGTAACCAAGTACACATAGAAGACTGTTTCAATGAATCATTTTTCCTTCCATAACAAGATATTGGCTCTGTTTAAGAGCCTCCGCCTGTCCCGGGACCGGATTCCCCTGCTGGCAGCAGAACACTTACAGCAGGGGAGAGGAAACTTTAAAAGAGATGCCGCTGGTGTCATTTAACTCAGTTTATTAAGGGCTACAATATGAGGGATAGCAATTTTGAAGTAATACTATCCCTTTAACACCTCCTGTGCACCAGAAGTCAGTTGCATAGGAGACATTAAAACTACTCACACAGTAACACTTTTCTGTGTGTGAGTGATCCATCCTGTGGGTTGCAATGGCAATCAGTTGGTTAACCATTCTGCTGCTTCTCAGGAGAACTGGTTGATGTCGGGGAAAGAGTGGAAGAAGGATCTTAAAACCTAAATAACTCAAAAAATAGTGAGTATACAAGTCACACATTTTAATAAGTTCTAATGCAATGAGGCAAAACAAAAGTTTAAGCGTTTCCATTGCTGCAGTCTCCCTTTAAGTGGGTCCAAGCTCAAGGTGTTTGGGAACCTATAAACAGTTCTGTACTGAGGTCATATCCCACCATGGGAACAAAAAGCATTTTTAATAATCTGTAAGCCGGAGCTAGCTGGATTATGGATACTACCACTTGGTAAATACGACTTACAAAATGTCACAGTTCATCTTTAACGTCGAAACATATGTTTACTGTGTTTTTAATACAGACAGACTTTGAGCCAAAAGCATTTAACCCTTCAAGTGCCAGAGCAGTATCCAGCGCATTGCAAAGCATTGCGTTGAGTACACCTCTGGCTCTGAAAGGGTTAATATACGGGACAATGAGTTGCGTACCCCTCTGGCACTGAGAGGGTTAAGCAATAGGGTTCCTTAAAGAGGGGTTGACAGCTATTTTAGTGACAAAAGCTGAATGACTAACAGGTACTAGCAGGTACTCCAGTTGCTAATTACCTCTAATTAGGCTGTCTATGTCATGCAATCTAAATGGATATTAACTACTGCACTTAGAAATGTGTTAAAGAAACACGTTAGCCTAATATGATGGTGTCAATTCCCATTACAGGGGCTATTTACAGGTTATGGAAAAGGAAAACTTGTAAGAAAGTAATGTGGATTTGCCAACTTCATCAAAGGAAAGATAATGGCAAAAGATCTAGCTGGCGTCACAACTCTTGTATAAGTATCACTCACTGTACATTTCACCTAATTATACATTCTGTTCAATAATGTATCAACTAACAATGGAATATAGCACATTCTGCACTGTACTAAGAGTAATCATCTAATTTTCGCCTACTTCAACATTAGCTAATTACTAAGTAACATTCATTTCTAACTAACGTCTCACTAAATTGTGCTCCAGCTTACCCTCAGTTCTGCAGAGAAGGTGTTAATATTGACACAAACTAAAATAAATGATGTTCACACTGTATGAGGCTGAAACCAAGGGGTTTAACTCTCTGAATGCTGGAGAGATTTCCAAAACATTGTGAAGCAGTGCATTGTAGACCTCTGTAGCACTGAAGAAGTTAATATTTCAGTTGTTCTAAAAGCAGATATATATATATATATATATATACACTCACAAAATGTTTCAGATACACTCACTGCCACATACATATAACACCTGGGTGTTCATCAAGAAATCAGGGATACATACAGTTCATGGAGAAAAGATGGCACTCACAGGAACATTTTTGCTAATAAAGCACTTGTTGTTTAAATCAGTGTTTCAGCCAGAGATTATGACCTTTATCAAGAACGTTCTTGATAAAGGTCATAATCTCTGGCCGAAATGTTGAAATAAATGAGTGCTTTATTAGCAAAATCGTTGCTGAGAGTTCTGTCTTTTCTCCATGAACTGTGAGTGGGCATATATATATATATATATGTAAAATAACAAACAAAATAAGTATCTTGTAATACCTTTGTTATTGGACTAACAGAATTTTGGATTGACAAGCTTTCAGGAGAACCTCCCTTTCTCAAGTCTAAAGCATTTCTGACTGAGAAAGGTAGGTTCTCCCGAAAGCTTGTCAATCCAAAATTCTGTTAGTCCAATAAAAAAGGTATTACAAGATACTTATTATGTTTGTTATTTTACATCTGCATCACTAGACTAATACGGCTACAATCTCCACTCTAATATATATATATATATATATATATATATATATATATATATATGTATATACACACACATACATATATATTTATTCATTTTTTAAGGAAACCTGATTTAGGGTTATGCGAAAGTGGAGTAATTCTGGGATAAATCAAATGTATTATAAAGCCTTACAAAGGGACATTGTGGTTCAAAATTCTATACTGTGGTTGAAAACAGAAACAGATTAACCCGCTGGGTGCCAGAGAGATATCCAACTCATTGCATAGCAATGTATTGGGTGCCCCTCTGGCATTCAAAGGGTTAGAGGAACACTAGAAAGTAAAAATGAACTGGGGTTATATATAATTAATAAACACCCTGCACTTTATGCTGGTATGAATTAAAAACTATCTGTTTGCTTTCTTGAGCCTAAAATCTAGTCTTACATACGCTCTCTGGGAGCGGACTTTCTTGCCTGCTCCAGGGCTCCAATCACCATATCTATTTTGAGAGAAGTAATATTGGTTTATTGTCTGTACACGGGCTGATATAATGTACCAGCCTTTCTGAACAGAAGAGCAGTGGGTACCAATCTCAATAAATTAACCAGTGCCAGAGAGGTACCTAATGCATTGCAGTGCACCACATTGGATACCTTCTTGTGTTAACACATTAGCTCTATAGTAACCAAACTGTGTCTATACATGGGTTAAGCATGCATTGAAAATGCAGGTTTAGGATTAGATTTCGGGGATGTGATATAAAATAGCTACATTCTTGAGATGCTAGCTGTAAGTATATGATATTGAAAATTATAAAAACTCATTTTCATGTGTTAGTGTTAACCACTGAAGACGTTTCTGAGTTGAAGACCTCGCTGGCACCCAAGGAGTTAAAGCAGTGGCGTAACTATAGGGGTCGCACCTGCGACCGGGCCTGGCCGCCCCTTGCGACCCCTCCGCCTGGCTCCCGCAATCTCCCTCCGGCGCTCTTTTAATGCAGAGCGCTGGGAGATGACATCATCTCCCAGCACTCTGCATTACTAAGAGGACCACGCGGGAGCTCCAGGGAGGTAGGAGATGGAGGCATTGTTTACATTGAGGGGCATTGTGGAGATTGAGGGACATTGTACAGGGGGTCAGTGTGGTCGAGGGGGGCCAATGTGGTGGTGGTGGGGGCCCGTGGCACTTCTTGCACCAGGGCCGGGGGGCTTGTAAAGAGGACAGGTGATTTCTGGGGTTAAAGTAGGGTATGTGTGATATGAGTGGCAAGTTATCTTCTCACTTCACCAGAGTAAAAGAATGACAACCACATCTAACCCTAGGGCCTCCTGTTATTCACCTCAGTTTTAGCCCTTTAACCATTTGAGTGCCAGAGGGGTACGCAACACATTGCAAAACAATGAGCTGGGTACTCC
Organism: Rhinophrynus dorsalis; assembly: GCA_037306005.1. Classification (NCBI taxonomy): domain Eukaryota; kingdom Metazoa; phylum Chordata; class Amphibia; order Anura; family Rhinophrynidae; genus Rhinophrynus; species Rhinophrynus dorsalis. Next base: position 580,616,547 of record CM074719.1, read on the forward strand.
TCTGGCACTCAATGGGTTAAAAGCCCTAGAAAATCTAAGGGGGAATTTGTATTTTTCCTATGGCACAGCTGGTTTGCCCTAGAATTCACGCACATTTGCCAGTCTGCATAGGGCCCTTAATGATATATGTACTGGTGTATTAAAGATTAACTCGTTATCCTGGAAGAGCCCATAAAAAATATTTATTTATTTATATGTTCTTAACTGTATGTAAACGAAATTATGTTAAAAAAATCATATGGTGATCATTAGCACAGCAATAAGACTATGCCTGGAGAACTATACTATTATATTGTGTAACCTTCTGAATGCCTGGGGCATGTGCAATGCATTCCTCTGCCACTCTCAGAGTTAACAGAAAGACTTAGCACTTAGATAGGTGGTCTTCATACACCAGGCTGGTATAGCTGTTAATATTTGTTTTATGTGTTGTATAGTATAGGCTCATACAGTCTGAATTAGATTTGGCATAGAGAAAAGCCCAACCCATGGTCTTTTTAAACACTGGAACCATTTTTCAGATAGTGAAATGCAAATAACCAGCTACAGACTACAAAACTGTTCCTATGCAAAATCTATTTTTCACTCTCTCTCATTTTCTCTCCATTATTATAAATACCATATTTGTTTGAATAGAAGAAACTGCATTTTAACAAAAATGAAATCTGAAAAAATGACATAATTATATTCGGTTCTGTTAACTCCTTGAGGGGAGATGCACTAAGGTGTGATAAAGAGGAGATAACTTCTCCAGTGATATCAATTCTCCAGTTCCTATGTTATTCTATAGAGCCAATGCACTAGGTGTTTTCTAACCTTAGAGGTCTTAGTGCATAGGCTCTATACAATAACATAGGAATTGGAGAAGTGATATCATTGGAGAAGTCCTCTCCACTTTATCTCCTCTTTATCACCACTTAGTGTATAATCCCCCCTTGAATGCTAGAAGTAATGAACACATTGCTTCACAATGTGTTGGAGACCTCTCTAAAATTCAAGTCGTTACAGACTACAACCTCATCATTTGATTGGGCTCTGATTTCGCTCAAATCATTCTGATGCCATCATTTAACTCTTTGAGTGCCAAAGGGGAACACAACACATTGCAATGTGTTGCTTACCCCTCTGGCACGCAAAGGGTTAATTTGTGTTTTCTCCAGTGCCTGATGCCTCTGCAGTTCCCCTGAGTCATGAAACAGCTCTCTGATGTAGTGTGACCTCATCCTCATCTTCCGGAGCCTGATGCCTCTGCATTTCACTGGAGACATGAAAGTACTGTGTTCTGAGGCAGTGCGCTGCACTAGTGCTACTTCTTCATGTATAGTAAGGCCGTGCAACATTGCATCCCTTGCTGACTGTCCAGGCATACGGGAGGTAACACTACATAAACACACTACTTCAAAGCACAATCTTTTCATGGCTCCAGGAGAATACAGGGGCATCAGGCACAGACTAAACCATGGAAATCAGGACACTTTGGGCCATATGTGGCCTTATCCTTTGAAAGTTTGTAACCCATAACTTAATAACCAGTCTGCCTTCGAGGGGGTATAAGTGTTCTGGTTCCAGACATAAAGGAAGGCTTGGATCAGTAAGGATGCCTTCAGAGAGATGCTGTGGGGATGAACACACAGGCCTCAGATGCCATGATGTGACAGGTCATGCAGCACTCCTCTTGGGAGTCTTCCAAAAGCTCAGGGGCAGAGGGTCCACTGAATCAACCAATAACACAAGTAGAAGGTGGCCCATCTGAGATAGCACACACACACACACACATACACGCACACATACACCACACACGACACACACACACACACCACACACACACCACAGACACACACACACACACACCATACACATATACCACACACACACCACACACACGCACACAAACACACCACACACACTCTCTTACACACACACACCACGCACACAGACACACGTGCCACACACATACACACAGACACACACATATACATACACACGCCACACACACTCTCTTACACACACACACACCACAAACACACACACTCACACAGACATGCCCACACACACTCTCTTACACACACACACAATCTCTTACACACACACCACACACACTCTCTTACAAACACACCACGCACACAGACACACACACACGTGCCACACACATACACACACACACACATACACACGCCACACACTCTTACACACACACACACCACAAGCACACACACATACACACACTCTCTTACACACACACCACACACACACACTCTCTTACACACACACACACACACACACACACACTCTCTTACACACACACACACACACACACACACACACACACACACACTTTCTTACACATACACACACACATACACACACACACACACACTTTCTTACACACACACTCTCTCTCTTAGTTAGATAAGCATTTTCATTACACAAATAAAGGTCTATGTATTGGTAGAGGTATAGTTCTCCTTTAACCCTTTGAGTGCCAGAAGGGTATGCAACGCATTGCAAAGTATTGCACACCCTCTGGCACTCAACGGGTTAAATGCATTTGCTTGTTTTTCTATGAAAACGTGAACATGGAGAATGTAGTATGATTTCTTATATAGGACCAACTTATAATTGAAATTGGAAACGTTCTAGCCTCAGATGGATTTTCTATCTCATGAAGACCTCTGAAAGGTTTTAAAACTTATGATTCCAAACATTTATGGCCCAATACATGATATCACGTTGCCCATTTAATCTCTTTATGTTCAAACTGCATAAAAGATATATAAATCCTACCTACCCTTCCCTACTGCTGTCTTTACTACTGACCCATGTTTGGACTTCCCATTGGGCAGATAGGCAATCACCTAGGGCAGTGGAACTCAACCTGTGGTGCTCCAGCTGTTTACCAAATCTGCCAAATTATAAGGAAGCTTCAGCTATGCTTGGCACACCCATCACAATTTCAGTTCCCTCTACTAAGAACTTTATTCTGGTTTATTTACTGGTTAATACATTAAAATGAACATTTTATATATCCCTTCACTAACCAGTTTATTCAAAAGTGTTTTTCTATATAGGTAGGGTTGCCACCCAGCCGGTATTTTACCGGCAGGCTGGAAAAAAATTGGCTCCTGTCCAATGTTAAGTCTATGGAGAGAACGCCATGGCCGGTATTTTTTTTAGGAAAAGGTGGCAACCCTATATATAGGTAATTTATTAGCCAATGATATTTTCTCTGTCATGCAGTAGAGGATGGCACTGGAGGTGTGCACATGTGAGCAGTGGTGGAGTGGTTATGGGAGGGGCTAGGTGCACTAAGGTGTAAATCGCATTGGTTGTTTAACAGGTCTCCAGTTTATTGCAAGACCATAATCTTGGCATCTCCAAGGGCATATTGTGCATGAGAAAACACAATCATAAAGATGTCTCAGGGGAAATTCACTAAGCGGTGATAAAGAGGTGATAAAGTGGAGATGACTTCTCCAGTTTATCACTTCTCCAGTCCCTATGTTATTCCGTAGAGCCAATTCACTAAGATCTCTAAAGTTGAAGAAATCTTAGTGCATAGGATCCCTAGAATAACATAGGAACTGGAGAAGTCATCTCCACTTTGTCACCTCTTTATCACCGCTTAGTGAATCTCCCCCCTGATGTACTGGATGCAAACAACCCTAATACTGTATCAGAAATGTAATGCTGCCTGAGATTCACCATTACAAGACATTGGAAGTTTTGCAGCTGATGGATAAATATATCTCATGATGACATGGCGTCTCTCCTGACATCAAAATCCATCTTTCATTACTCAGATAATCATGGAGGATACGCAGAGGTTAGGAAAAACTGTAGGAATTCTGAGGCAAGCCCAATTCACCATAGGAGACAATTAAAAATTCACACCTGTCACCTTGAATTTTTTTTTTTGAATAGTATTTGTTTAGAAAATACGCACACATTAATTTCTTGGAAAAGTGAAAGTGAGAGTTCGTGGTGCAGCACAGAGCGTAATTAGAATATGAAATGTCACTTGTACTGCACTGGTACCACAATTAGCATAGAGTATAAATCTCTCCTTAAGTGTACATTTGCTGGTCTTTTAGCTAAAATGACACATAGGAAGTTTTTAATGAAGTTTTCAAATATGCAAACGTGCATCAAGGTGACAAGTCCCCTTTAAATGGGTCTTTAACCCTTTGAATGCTAGAGATGTCTCCAGCACATTGGGAAGCAATGCATTGAAGATCTTCTGTAGCAATAAAGGGGTCAATTACCTCATTTATATCAATGGAATTTGTATCTGCCCCTACAGTTTATTATGGTTACCCCAGAGTTGTTCCAGTCTTCCTAACACATCAGCCTCACTGAGAAATCTATCTACAATAGAACTCGATCAGAAATTCAGCAATGAAAACAAAATCCATGAAAAAAAACACAAAATATGGATTTTATTCCGAAATAGATAATCTCGGTGTTTGTAATTTTACATTTGTAGGGTCAAAACATTTTGACACATACCTAGTTGTATATGCGTTGTCCCCCTATAACAAGGGTAGTCAGTATCTGGACTTCGAGCTGTTGAGGACTATAACTCTCATGATGACAGATGATGGACGACAATAGCTTTAGTCTCCTCCTGCTAAAGGCTCACACAATGACTACCTCTATCTGGCATGTTAACGGGTTGCCTGACTTGGCTAATACCACCTTGGTCCACCTCAAACTGCCTTGCAATATCATTGTTTTTTTATTATTATTACTATTAATTATTATTATCAATAAGACACTTTTACCAGATGAATCCATCCTCTTATTTTTTCGATTTTCAAAAGAACATACAAAAATACTGATAAAAGAGAGAGGTTAACATTTACAGATCATCTATACATAATACTGCTTGACTTCTACCACTGAAAACAGACAATACGATGTACTGTGTTTTATTGCTTACAAATAAGATGTTGAATTTTGCTGCGCAATATTGCAAAAAAGTTTTGAATATGATTTTCATGATTTCAAATGTAGGAAAAAAAAACTCTTGCTTTTCATGGATTTTTGGAATATTTTGTCAGTAGTGCAAAACAGAATAGATGACTGTTGCATTAACTGAATAAAGCCGGTACGAACAAGGCACACACATTCTTAAAATTGTTATATTTAGAAGTATGGCTAGTTTTTAGTTGTAATATATACATATTGTACTGATCAGTAATGCAGAAGCATATCCACTTAACTCTGAGTGCCAGAGGGGGTACGCAATGCATTGCATTACGTACCCCTCTGGCACTCAAAGGGTTATTGGCTTGGGCAACATTTAGAGGCTGCTTTGTAGCTCGTTAAAGCATGTTTTCATATTTCACTTCCATTCTTATTTTTTGTGCTATTCCAGTAAACATTTTTTATAAAAGAGCAGTTAAAATATATGACATATGACCTTCCTCAGTAAAACAAGAATGTTTTCATTCCTGGAAGAAGCTTCGTTAAAAGATATTGCAGTTCAAACTGAATTTGCCCCTTGGTGAGAAGGGCATTTTTTTTACACCAGAAGACAAGAGCAATTTTGGACTTCTTAGTATATTACTAAGTGTAAAAGCCCGTGTACACGGGCCAGCATTCTGTGCGTTTGGGCTGTATCTACTGCACATGACTGCATCGGACAAACATAAATCTGGCCTTTTATAATATAGGATACTGTTTTTAAGGATAAGAAGGGCTTTCTTCTCATGCCCTATTCATATGTATAACCCATCATTTAGTTCGATAACAACAGAAAAAATTGGAATTAATTGAAAATGCAAAAAGTTTTTATAGGTTTTCCTGTGATGATTTGTACTCAATATGTGTATTTTTTTAACAGGGACTTGATAAAACATAACTGTTCATTCATACCTCCCAAGTGTTCCTTTGTTAAAAGGACATGAAAATCCCTAAATCCCTCTTTCCATGAGATTAGAATGTATAGTGTGTATATAAGTGTATCACACTGTCCCACAGCAATAAAACTCACATTAATGTTTATTTACACTTCATTTGTTTATAGTCTGTGTAAATAAAATACTTTAATCTTGTTCTAAATCATTTATTCGGTTACACAAAGAGGTGTCAGTAGGTCATGAAGTAACCTACATTCTTTTTAATGTTGTACCAGTCCTGCCCCCAGCAAAAGTAAAACAAAAGTCCTCCCCTGTTCCACCATATGAACACCATCTGAACTGTTGGGATGTAGTTCTCTGCCTCTCTCTGCATTATGATCACAGTGAGGAGGAGAGAGACAGAGAACTGTGACAGACAGAATGTTTACATACATCCTTTGTCATTTGGCTCCACTTGCACATGTCATTGCTGTAGCAGCGATCACATATGAGGAACCTACTTACAGCCTTTTCACCACAATCACAGTGCTTCCTGGGGCAAGCTGTGATCAGTAACACATGATGTGCCAGGACCACCATCAGTTCTCAAAAGGATGGAATTCTTTAAATCTTATTAAATCTTATAATTATGGCTGTCTATAATAAGTGATAGGAAGAGTGTCATCTGGTGGCCACAACAGAAAAATGCTATTTAATTTAACATGAGTGCCAGAGAGGTATCCGATGCATTGTGCATTGGCTATCTATCTGAAACTTAACACCTTAAGGACTGGTGATGTGCCAGGACCAATACTGGTGGATTGTGGTTAAGGACTGGTGACAGTCTTATGATGTCGTGGGGTTCTTGGGATGGCAGAGAGGCTGAATGCTGCTCTGCCATCCCAGAAGTCATTTAAAAAACAAAACAAAACAAAAAATCGTGCTGTGGGCTTAAAGGCCACCCTGGCGGATCAAGGGGTCATTAAGGGGTTAAAAATGACAGGTTTGAGTCGTAATAACTTCTAAATGAAGCATCTTCCAGGAGTAAGTGTATGCTTGTTTTACTCAACAGCCCTAAAATATATTTTTCTAAATAAAATGTACTGCTCCTTTAAGTCAGGCTATTCTCCCACAGCCCTAGTGCTTATACTTGAATTTTTCCCAGTAAACAACAATATCTATTCCAGTCACTATTGACCATTTGAGCACCAAAGGGTTGAGCAGCACATTGCTCTGTAATGAACTGCACACTCATCTAAAGCTCAAAATGTTAATCCGTTCTTGTATTTAGTTTGCTCAGTTGCTTAGATTACTAAATCAAGAATTTAAGGACAAGAGGTGTGTGTGTGACATAATGCATTGTACACTACTCTGGCCCTTAAAGCTTAACCCTTTGAGTGACAGAGGGGTATGCAACGCATTGCTTTGCAATGCGTTGCACACCTCTCTGGTGCTCAAAGGGTTAAACTATGAGCAAGATTTCAAACCTCAAAGGGTGAACATTTTAGGACAACAAATATCAGTACCAAAACACTGTGCAGACTCTTGGTAATAAATATCCTCAATATGTTAAAAGGATTGTCTGTGGAAATTTTTGCAACAAATTACTGACATACTACCAAAGCAATTTTAGTGTCATCCTTTGCACATGTGAATTTTACAAAGTTCGTCACACAGCGGCCATCGCATGACATTATTTTTAATTGTACCTTTGTCTATAATATCCTATATGAAAATGGCCTTCACACTTGTGTTTGATGTTGGGTTTCCATGTAGGGAATGTGAGAATGATCAATTCGAAACTCATCCAAACTTTCATAGTCACTTATGGCTACTTCTGTATCCTCAAATCCACAGCTTGCTGAGACATCTGATGAAGAAGCACCCACCGAGTTGTGCAATGATAAAGATACATTATCTGTGCTTGTCTTTTCAACCTTTTGGCTTGGACCAGGTACAAAAGTACTAAATGAGTGGCCAGGTTGTGTAACAGATGTCTCTATTTCATTGGAAAGGTGATGAGGTGGAAGGTATTGGCTAGGATGAAACTGTGGCCTTCTTCTGCAATCCGGACTGAGTGTGCTAACCACAGATATTGGCTGAGCTTTGGGAAGGGTATCATAATGTTCTTGGAAATCCTCTGGAAGTGGAGGTGGTAGTTGATCTTGGCTTAAATAGTCTTCATGTTGAGGAGGTGGGTAGTCACTGTCAATGTCATATCCACCTAGGTAATAATCTGTCTCTAACTCTCTTGTACTTCCATGATGAGCCGATGTTCCATCAGCTGCTTCATAGTTGGGAACCTCTTCAATGTCAGACAAACGAGCACTTGGCATCCAATCAGATGTGTCCCAATGATAAGCTGGGAAACGAGAATAATCCAGAAATGAATATAAAAATAATGAATTTGTTGCATTTTGGCATGCACCTGTTAATAAAATAATAAGTCATGCTCTTTCCACATTCTCTGTTATGGATTCCATGACCTTAGAAAGCATACATCGTTTGGAAGCAACATGTTATAAGACAGTTAAGAACAAGTTCAAAAATTCATAGAGGCTGATCTACCATGAAGAACTTGGGGGAGATTCACTAAGTGGCGATAAAGAGGTGATAAAGTAGAGATGACTTCGCCAGTTTATCACTTCCCCAATTCCAATGCTATCCTATGGACCCAATGCACTACGATTTCTAGATCTTTGTAGATCTTAGTGCATAGGATCTGTAGAATAACATAGGAACTAGAGAAGTGATATCACTGGAGATGTCATCACCACTTTATCACCACTTAGAGAATCTCCCCCTGGAGTAATTGTGAATTAGTGCAACATGGGAGCAAAATAAAATTTCTCAAAATTACCACTAATTTAAAAGTAGGACTTAACCCCTTGAATGTTAGAGAGGTTGGAGACCTCTCTAGCATTCGAGGGATTAAATCCTTATTTAAAATGACAATTTTTAGTTCAACCCCATGGTGCAGGATGACTCTTAGGGGAGATGTATATGATGTGATAAACGGGATATAACTTTACCAGTGTAATAAATTCTCCATTTCCTCTGTTATCCGATGGAACTCATGAATTACAATGTCTCAAGCTGACGAGATGTTCATGAATAGGCTCCACAGAATAACATAGAAATGGTAGAATTTATTGCACTGCTGAGTTCTTCTCCATTTTATCACACCTTAGTGTATAATCTCCCTGTTCTTCTTAGTATTCCAGTTCCACATTGTATTAGGTGAATTGTTATTAGCATGCTAGGAACGTCAAGAGGGTGGGCATTGGGTTTGGGTCATTGACACATGCTGAAAAGACACATGGCATGGGTGATCATAAGCAGACTGGAAACAATATTTCAAGGAAAAGCTATAAAATGTTTTCACAGGCACAACATTTTTATAGCAGACAAAGTACAGGTGAAATAACAGCAAAAATGCACAAGGACTTGAGTTACGCATGTCACCTCTGTTGTAATTCTGTCCTTGGTCCATAACTGAAGCTGTTTGGTTCAAAGGAAGAAGAATAAAGCTTATAATTCATGAAATACAGCAAATGTATTACATCTTCGGCATGCACTATACATATTTTATGCATATGTTCCCAGAATTTGTTACTGATTTTCACTGTAAAACCTTGAAGTTACTAGTCCATATAATACAATGGACAGAAGAGTTCTTCAACACAATGAGGCTGAGGTAATAGTCAGCAATCCTGGCACAAATTCACTGCACCATGGAGACAAATAAAATACATTCCAAATTATTATTGATTTAAAGCAGTACTGACACCTTGTAACAGCTTACAATATTTTAAAAGAGCCTTCAAAATCCCTTATTTACTTTATTTAAAACAATACGTTATTAGACATTTAGTTTTGTCACTGTGTGCAAATTAGAAGGTATCGACCAACAGGAAGTGGCACATGTGAGGACAGCAATATAAAATGTTAATATTTGGCTGACAGGAAGTAGCATGTGGGAGGGAGAGTTGTGTGTAAAGTTAATATCTGACCAGCAGGAAGTGGCAGTTGGTAGGGCGAGCAGTGTGCAGTGTTAATATCTAGCTAACAGAAACTGGCAGGTGGGGGAGCGGGAGCAGTGTGAAGAGTTAATATTTTGCCAAAAAGAAGTGACAGATGGGAGTGAGAGCAGTGTGGAATGTTAAAATTCAACTGACAGGAAGTGCCAGGTGGTAAGAAGAGCAGTGTGGAATGTTAGTATCCTACTGACAGGAAGTGGCAGCTGGTAAGGAGAGCAGTGTGGAATGTTAGTATCCTACTGACAGGAAGTGGCAGCTGGTAAGGAGAGCAGTGTGGAATGTTAGTATCTAACTGACAGGAAGTGGCAGGTGGTAAGGAGAGCAGTGTGGAATGTTAGTATCCTACTGACAGAAAGTGGCAGCTGGTAAGGAGAGCAGTGTGGAATGTTAGTATCTAACTGACAGAAATTGGCAGGTGGGAGGGAGAGCAGTGTGGAATGTTAATATTCAGCTGACAGGAAGTGGCACGTGTTAAGGAGAGCAATTTGTAGTGTTATTATTTTACTGACAGGAAGTGGCAAATGGCAGGAAAGTGGTAGCTGGTAAGAAGAGCAGTGTGGAATGTTAGCATCTAACTGACAGGAAATGGCAGATGGGAGGGAGAGCAGTGTGGAATGTTAAGGCCGACATACCAGACAATATTATTTAATTTGCACAAAAAGACAAATATATATATATCTTAGCAGCTATTGTTTTACTTATACAATGGCTAACATAACATCAAAATTATTTTAAAAGCTCTTCTTATAAAGAGCATGTTAACTGAGCCATAGGGGAAAAATGAAAATTCCTTAAGTTTCCATTGACGTAAATGGGCCTTTTAACTCCCCTGAATGCTACAGAGGTCTGTAATGCATTACAAAGCAATCTTATGTTAGAACATTAGTGATCTCTAGAGCATTCATGGGTTAAAAGTCCCACTGAACTCAATGGGAATTTTTATTTCCACACCCTACAGTGCAGTTAGCTTGATCCAAAAATTAATAATAATAATAAGAGAAATAATAATAGTAAAAATAATAACAATATTCTAGTTCCACTTTCAATTCCTTGAATGCAAGTGTGGTCTTCAAAGAATTGCAAAGCAAGAACTATCATAAAACACCAATTTAAAAGCTCTGTCAGTCACTGGCCTTGGAATTAATCCAGAGTTCTTATCAGTAGAAAATAGCACCAAAAAGCTCTTCCTGTAACTGCAAGGCCACTTAATGTACTGTATGAACGTGATTCACAAATCTGCTAGATTACAATATGATGTGATCCTGTACAGAAAACATCCCAAGAGGCATTTATAAACGCTATTGTCCTGCATAGCTAGCATTCCTTTAAGTCTGTTCTGGATAGCGTATTTTAAATACAAATGTAATAAGAGTGCATTTTAAATCAGAATGACAACTTTCATTAACCCTTTAAGTCCAGAGGGCGTGCAGTGCATTGCTATTCAATGTGGTTCATACTTTCCTAGTCCTTAACCCTTTGGGTGCCAGAGAGGTATCCAACGCATTTCAGCGCAATGCATTGGGTATTTCTCTGTCACTCAAAGGGAGTAAAGGGTTAATGTATTTAGTTCAAGGTGCGCAGAGGAAAAAGGGAGCAATTCTGGAGCAGACTGACAGCACCCTAGGGTAAAATATGAAATTCCAACTGGTTTAAATAGGGCTTTTAACCCTCTGAACGCTAGAGGGTTCATCAATGCTTTGCAATGTTTTGGAGACCGCTCTAGAATTCAAGGGGTTAAAAGGCCAGTTAAAATGAATGGGCATTTTTGGAATTGTTATTCCTTCCCTATAATGCACTTGGTTTGAACCCCTTTTATCCTAGTGCACTTTATTACCCCTCTAGCATTCATGGGGTTAACAAACCCATTTAAATGAGTGGGAATTTTTATGTGTTCCCTATGGTGCAAAAGGTTTGATCCACAACTGTTCCTTTTATCTTTTTACATATGGACCCACAATTGTTCCCCTTATCTTTGTACATATGGATCCACAATTGTTCCCCTTATCTTTGTACATATGGACCCAACAATTGTTCCCCTTATCTTTGTACATATGGATCCACAATTGTTCCCCTTGTCTTTGTACATATGGACCCACAATTGTTCCCTTTATCTTTGTACATATGGATCCACAATTGTTCCCTTTATCTTTGTACCTATGGATCCACAATTGTTCCCCTTATCTTTTTACATATGGATCCACAATTGCTCCCCTTATCCTCGTACATATGGATTCACAATTGTTCCCCTTATCTTTTTACATATGGATCCACAATTGCTCCCCTTATCCTTGTACATATGGATTCACAATTGTTCCCCTTATCTTTGTACATATGTACCCACAATTGTTTCCCTTATCTTTGTACATGTGCATCCACAATTGTTCCCCTTATCTTTGTACATATGGATCCACAAGTGTTCCCCTTGTCTTTGTACATATGGACCCACAATTGTTCCCTTTATCTTTGTACATATGGATCCACAATTGTTCCCTTTATCTTTGTACCTATGGATCCACAATTGTTCCCCTTATCTTTTTACATATGGATCCACAATTGCTCCCCTTATCCTTGTACATATGGATTCACAATTGTTCCCCTTATCTTTTTACATATGGATCCACAATTGCTCCCCTTATCCTTGTACATATGGATCCACAATTGCTCCCCTTATCCTTGTACATATGGATTCACAATTGTTCCCCTTATCTTTGTACATGTGCATCCACAATTGTTCCCCTTATCTTTGTACATATGGATCCACAATTGTTCCCTTTATCTTTGTACATATGGATCCACAATTGTTCCCCTTATCTTTGTACATATGGATCCACAATTGTTCCCCTTATCTTTTTACATATCGATCCACAATTGTTCCTTTTATCTTTGTACATATGGATCCACAGTTTTTCCCCTTATCTTTTTACATATGGATCCACAATTGTTCCCCTTATCTTTGTACATATGGACCCACAATTGTTCCCCTTATCTTTGTACATATGGATCCACAATTGTTCCCCTTATCTTTTTACATATGGACCACTAAATGGTTCCCCTTATCTTTGTACATATGGATCCACAATAGTTCCTCTTATCTTTGTACATATGGACCCACAATTGTTCCCCTTATCTTTGTACATATGGACCCACAATTGTTCCTCTTTCTTCATACGTACGGATACACAATTGTTCCTCTTATCTCTGTACATAGGGAATTTAGCTGACTTTTATTTTATTTTTAGAGCTGAAACGCTCCCCAAACTGAAGGGCAACTTTCCCTAAAACTGCTTATTGATTAAATGGGGGCTTTTAAAGCGGAACTTTCATCTACATTTAAGTTAAGTTTAACAGGTTACAATGCAAAAGTTGACATCTAATATCCTCTTTTTTTTTTTTAATTCTTACTGTTTATAGAGATACTAGTTTTAAAGCCCGTGTACATGGGCCAACACTGGCAGAGCTGCAGTTATGCACAGTACAGACTGCCTGCGCTGTGGCTGATATGGAGCGGGGTGCTCCGAATTCAGACCTGAAGGTGCGCAGAGAGAACTCCGGTCTGAATTTGGAGCACCCCGCTACATAGCAGCTGCAGCACGGGCAGCCTGTACTGCACTTGACTGCAGCGTGCGCAACCGTCTCTACTGCGCATGACTGCTTCTGACAAACATACTTAATGAATTATAATATAGGATTCAGTCTGTTCTTGGCACATCCTGACGCCATCCAGCTGGTCCCTGCAGGACTAAGTGTCCCGCAGCACTTCCTAGATCCTCCCATATGCCTGTCAATCCAGCCCACCCTCCTACTGATGTGTAGCCTGGTGCTCTTGGTCCAATGCGCCTCCAGGTCAGACAGAGCTGAAAGAGGTCTGGTAAAGGAAAACAGAGGTGGTACTTTCACCTCTCACTGTACTCCATGTAACGGGAGAGCGATGCCAATCATCATCTACGTCACAGACATGGCGCCGCTCTCCCTCTCTTCTACAGACGCATTCAAAGTTACTTTTTTTTACAATAAAGCAGGGATTTGTAAATTAAAGATGTATATTTCTCAGACCTTAGAGACATGACTAAACTGTATAGGGTTAATAAGATGTAGGTGAACGTTCCGCTTTAACCCCCTTGTATGAGTCACAAAATGTTTGAGATCTCTCTAGCATCCGAGGTGTTAAAATCCCTGTGTGTTATCATGCCTTAGTGCATAACCCCTAGTGACACACACACATATTATATATATATATATATATATATATATATATATATATCACATATATATATACGCACACACACACGCATATACAGACACACACATCCTCAGTTCCCAACAGAGCATCCAAATGGCAGAAGTCATTATTGTCATTATTTTCAATGCTCCCAGTGATCTAGAAATGTGTCTGGTAAGAAATCAAAGAGAACCACAAAATAAATTAATTGTATTATAGGACAGGTGATTAGGAGCACCAATCAAGCTGCCACTGCACATTATACAACCAATCATTTGCACTCTGCAGACAATTGGCACTTGATTATAGCACTTGACTATAGTGGAGTGTGAATCGTATCAGGCTTCCATTGTGAGGCTGAAGAGCAGTGCACTGTGCAGGTATTGAGATGTTCATCTGACTTCAATGCAATTCCAGGGCAAACTATTCATTTAAATAGGGCTTTGTTTTAACCCCATGAATGCTAGAGAGGTCTCCACTACATTGTTTTGTTTCAGTTTGGAAATCTGATTAATAAAATAACTCCTTGCAGCAGGATTAACATTCCTTTATCTTAAGTGCACTACAATAGACCACTTCCCTTCCCTACTTGAAGGTGATGTGATTTGTCAATTGACACATTAATCCAGTGTGAGTCAATATGAGAGATTGTGTGGGTCGATATTTCCACATCCAACCAGAACATATCACAGCCTATATCTCCATAAGTGTCGCCTTGTATTGATCAGGGTGCTAAATGGGTCCCTAACATCTGCACTGTTAACAGAGGTTGTTTTAACCCCTTGTAAACTACAGTTCTTTAGCATTCAAGGGATTAAAAGATGTTTCTTTACGTAAAACCAATGCAACTAAAAGTGACCTAGAATCTCCTTCTGAATTTCTTCTAAATTTAACCCCTTGAATGCAAGACGCTTCGCAAAAGATTGGAGACATTTCTAACATCCAAGGTGGTTTTTTTTTAACCTGTTATATGCTAGAGAAGTCTGTAATGAATTGCTTGTCCACGAGTTGGAAACCTTTCTACCGTGTGAGGGGTTAAGACAGCTTTCTTACAAAGCTGCAGTTGTGCATTGATATACCATCAGTCTTTCAAGCACAATATATACATAAACAGAATTTATGGGAAATGTACCCTTACATCATGAAAGGCTTGTTTCTCTGCCAATACTACATAGCCTCTAAAACCACATCATTTGCCTCTTCTGAAATTGCCTCATTCTTATTTATGACTTGGTGAAGTTGTGTTTGCTGCAGTGCTTGGGTCATAAAACAGTCACATGAAAGACTGTACTAGAGATATCAAATCTGTTTTAACCCCTTACGTGTCCAAGGGGTGTCCAAAGCTTTGCAATGCATTGGACACCCCTCTGGCACTCAAAGGGATAGTAATACTTGTATTAAACTTGAGGTCCGAATCTTCTTTATGTTTTTTTAAACACATAGCTCTATATTTGAATACAGTTTTATAGTTTAAGAGCTATTCAATCAGAAAGGATCCCCCTCTCGCCCCTTCTGGCCTCTTCCCATTTGATCTATAATCCGGTCGTGGGACCGGACAGATGCAGCGAGGGACAATCTCCAGTCAGATAGTATAAGGGAAAACCTCCCCCCCCTTCTCGAAGGAGGGCAGGATTTTCCTTTTGCTTACTGAAGATTGTCCCTCGCCGCTCTCCATACGGACCAGACTGAGAGGCTGAGTGATGCAGGGAAAGGGGCAGGAGGGCGATTCTTTTGGAGTGAATAGCACTTGATCTACAGAACTGTGAGTATTCAAATATAGCGCTACCTGTTAACCCCTTAACGACCCTTGACGGTCATAGTACGTCATGGGTCGATCTGACTTAACGACCCATGACGTACTATGACCGTCATGGAATTCCGGGCTCCCCCCGCGGCTGAATGCTGTTCGGGGAGTCCGGAAGTGGAAGAAAGAAAAAAAATGCTCCGTGGTTCTTAACTGACTGCGCCGCACCGATCGGCCGGTCATTAAGGGGTTAAAAAATAAAAACATAAAGAAGACTCTGGTCTCAAGTTTAATACAAGTATTACTATCCCTTTAAGGACAATTATCATGTTTTTACAAGTCTGCTCCTATGCATACATGGAAATTCACAGGGTTTGACCCTGAGACTCAGGGTTTTTCACTCAGCTCTCAGGGTGAAGGGCCAAATTCTCAGGGTGAGAGAGCCTGTGTTACTTACTATATGATCTGCACCAGTTAATGGCTTCTGCAGTCTGGTGACATTACTATCAGAAAGGCAGCAGTAGAAGGCATGTTTGTCTTGCTTGTGTTCATGAAGTATTAAATCTAAGTTTTAGTATATTAATATGGGGACGTTTACAGGTTATTATTTCAAAGATCTCACATTCCACTCATTTTGAAAGTTCTCAGGTATGTGCCTATGGTAGCAGCCATGGTAAAAAACAGCCACTGCACTGTGCATTCCCACAAAATCTCCTGTCAGACATTTGGGGGAGGGGCATGTCAGAAAACTGACCCTTACCCCTCCCAAATTGGCAGCTGGCCTCTCTGTCACAAACTTCACATGTTGCAACTGCATCCCAATGAGACTGAACTGTAAGACTTCAGTCTTGCAGTTCAGTCTCTTCTCAGACCCATGTACAGATTGGCCATCATGGGAGCTATGCTAGTGGCAGTGGCCCTTAAAGGCTCAGTCAATGCATTTTTATTATGCAGAATCTCCTTTTGGAGAATATAACTTTTTCTCAGCCCACTGTGGTAAATGCCCATCCCCATAAATGTTGCATATTCTTAACCAACAAGTGATACCGCATAATTTACATGGACTTTTTATCCCTAATGTGCAAATAAAGCTGTAATAAAAATATATATATTAGAGATCAGAATTTTAATAATCACTGCTAGTCCCACTTCTGTTGAATTGTGGAATTCCTTGCCCAAGGATGTGGTAATGGCAGATACAATGGATACACTTAAGAGAAGGTTAGATGCATTTCTAGCAGAAGGGAATATACAAGGTTATACAGTGTAGTAGTAAGAAAAACAGGAAGTTATAGTAAACAGAATAATACCCATTTTGGAGTCGGAATGTAAAGCTTATGTAATTCTAATTTTCTGTGTTATAATGAGGCAAAGATTGAACCTGTGTCTTCTTTCTTTATTTTTAGTAAGTATATAATCAAAAATAAATCTTTGAGAATTTGATTATATATTTAAAAAAGAATAAAAATATGTATACATGTAAGGTTATGGTTTGGTTATTATGGCACAACAGGAAGCCAAGAGACGTTTCAAACTGTAATATTAACACTTTAAGTGCCTGAGCAAAGTGTTGTGCTCAGTGTCAAGCAATGTCTTGGACAGCCCCCTGGCACTCATTTAAAGAGGATCCGTCACCTGTCCATAGTCACACTTCAGTGGTAGCGTGCATGATTGTCAGTTTGCACAAATCATCCACAACTGGCTGGCAAGAAGTGGCAGGTGGGAACGAGAGCAGTGTTGAATGTTATTGTCTACATTGAGTAAACTGCAAAATAAATAAAGCTACATGTCTCAAACTACACTTATTTAAATAAAAAATGTCTAACATAAACATATTTGATCTTGAAAGCTGTTTTAAAGGGATAGTAATATCAGAAAAAAAGTGTTAACTATATGGTAGATACAATTAAAAAAGAATACTTGCACTTATTTGTATCTCTCAAGCCGTTACGGTTTGAGAGATATAGGAAAATAAAGTTGTCCACTCGCTCCCCTTTCTGCTTAATGTGCTGTAAAGCTGTCAGAAGCAGATTCTGGTCTCTTGACAAGACGTGGCTCTTCAGCAGTGCCGATATAACAATATCTAAGGATAAATACTTCATCAGAATGGTCTACAAAGCGTGTTTGCAAACCAGGCACACATTGTAGACTGTTTCAATGAAGTATTTATTTTTAGGTATCGTTATATCAGTGCTGCTGAAGAGCCAGGAACCAGAATCTGCTTCTGACAGCTTTACAGCTTGTCAAGCAGAAAAGGGAGGGAGCGGAGAACTTTATTTTCCTATATCTCTCAAACATAATGGTCTGAGAGATACAAATAAGTGTAAGTACTCTCTTTTAATTGTATCTACCATATGTTTAATACTTTTTTTTTCTGACATTACTATCCCTTTAAAACACCTAAGCTGTTATAAGGTGTAAGTACCACTTTAAGTACAATGCAAACAGACTACCATGAACATTTGCAAGATAAATATTTTTGCTTTCAGTAACAGTCGGTACAAATACTAACTGAACATGCACAATGAACATGTCATCGGAATTAACCCTATGAATGCCAGAGCGGTATCCAGATACCTCTCTGGCGCTCAAAGGGTTAAACCAATATGAATAGAAAAGAATTAAATACCTTCATTTTCAACAGTATCAACAACATTGTTGACTAGATGTATGACAGTCACTATGGAGGCTTGTGGAAGGGGATGTACAAAACGGAAAAAGGGAGAGGGAGGAGAGGAAGACAACAATGAGGTTAGTATCCAAACACACATCAAATGTCATTTCTTAATTCTAATTTAGTGACACATCTACACACAAACAGATATAACAGCCGAGACCGAGAAAGCACGAGACAGCCAATCGGATTCTAATTCAAACAACTACAATTATCTTCACTCTTTGAATGGCAGAGCATCCCTCTGGCAATCAGAGGGTTATGTCCAAATATATAAATCAACTGGAGCGATTCTGTTGCGATGCATGAGAATTCCAATTGATTTAAATGGGGCTTTTAACTCCTTGAATGCCAGAGAGGTGTCCAATACACTCAGAGGCAATGCATTAGAGACTACTGTAGTCTTCAAGGTCCACTTAACACTTTGAGTGCCAGAAGAGTATGCAACACATTGCAAAGCAATGCATTGCATACCCCTTTGTCACTCAATGGGTTAAATCAGTTGGGATTTGTATTTGCCCCCCCTGTAGGGCAGTTGGTTTAGCCCAGAAATGCCCCAAGTTTTAGATTCCTGAATGTGACTTTGTTAAATATGCCCAAGATTGGTCGGGGATAAGAAGTTTAGCTCAATTATATGAAATTAAAGGGAAAATTTAACCTTGGTAAGTGGCTCTTAATTTATGTAACAGATGAACTCACCTTGTTAGGTATCGTCATATAGCAGTTATATCCTATATAATAATTAGTTAAAATGTGTGTAACGACCAGTCATGTGTAGTAGAGACTGATGTGTGTGCTGCAGTCATGCACAGTAGAGATTGATGTGTGTGCTGCAGTCATGCGCAGTAGAGACTGATGTGTGTGCTGCAGTCATGCGCAGTAGAGACTGATGTGTGTGTTGCAGTCATGCGCAGTAGAGACTGATGTGTGTGCTGCAGTCATGCGCAGTAGAGACTGATGTGTGTGCTGCAGTCATGCGCAGTAGAGACTGATGTGTGTGCTGCAGTCATGTGCAGTAGAGACTGATGTGTGTGCTGCAGTCATGCGCAGTAGAGACTGCCTGCGTCGCGGCTGATACAGAGCGTCCAGCTCTGTATCAGCTGTGGCACGGGCAGTCTCTACTGCTCATGACTGCCCCGCGACCGGCTGGCAGTGGCACTGCGGCCCGTGTAACGGGCTCTTCAACTAGTATATATATATATATATATATATATATATATATATAAATATATATATATACATAGTCATAGCTGGGAACTCTCCGGTGTTGCCCCGGAGACTCCGGTTTTGACTCTGTATTACCGGGTCTCAGGGGCAGAGTCTGATTCTCCAGATGCAGGGAGATTCTGATGAAACTCCGCCCACTTGTGCTCCTTCCCACCCTGTTCCTCCCACTTCCCGCCCCATTCTCCTCTTTCCCCTGTCTATTCTAGCTATTTTTTTTTGCTTTAGAACCCCCCACTTGCAATTAAGCCATGCCACTTTTATGATGCAAATCTTGTCATTCCCCCCCCCCCTCATTGGCACCAGAGGGGGGAGCCCAGATCAAGAAGTTCCCAGGTATTGTACATATGTACATTTTGTGCTGTATCTCCAGTTTCCTGTATATAGTGATCTCCACTGAAGCCTGCCTCTAGGACACACCTTCTCCCAGCAGACAATGGGCTTCCATTGACCTGAATGACTTTTAAGGGTCACTAGTCTTATTAATCAAAACTCAAAACTACTACTAGTAGACTACAACATAATTCAACTACAACTGAAAAATATAGAGATATGCTTGACTGCTGTATGAAGGGCAAATAACTAGGTGAGTCCATAGCCACTTTTTCCTACTTTAAATGTCCCCTTTGATGCATTTTCATCTCTTGGATTTCAACCAGACTATGGGCTGTCTCCTGCTCACTTTGGCCCTAACCCAGGCTGAGTATCAGAGCCGGGATTAAGGTGACACAAACAAGGCAGCTTTGGGAACCATGTTTATAGGAAAGCATCTGTGACAGAATTTTATCGTCGTTATAAATTCTGTTAAAGTGATAGTAATACTTAAAGGGATAGTAATACCTAAAATGTAAAAAAAAATATGTTGTAGGGTTTATCCCCCTGAGTAAAACAAGAGTACTCCCACTGCTGAAAGATGTTTCATTCAAAAGATCCTATGGACAGCTCTGGTCTCAGGACCATAAATCTCCATAGGATGGTGTAGCAACAGCGCCACTGTAAAATTTCAGGCCACTGTGATATTGCACCTAAAAAATTCAACTTTGAAAATTAATAACTTTTGAATGAAACCTCTTTCAGCAGTGGGAGTACTCTTGTTTTACTCAGGGGGATAAACCCTACAACATATTTTTTTTTAATTTATATAATGCCCCATAATGCACTGCACACAGGCAACGGCTTCATATACTTCTAGCCTGTGCTTTGTTCACCACAGGAAGTGCTTAAAGGGATAGTAATGTTTCATAATAAATACATCTCTAATTATCATAGTTTTTGGGCATTGGAAAGTGTTATTTCAATTCTGTCAGAGTTGTAGTTCAAGAGTAATTGAATGATAAAGTATCCTCCTCCCGCCCTTTTACTGATATAACACTGCTCACCTCAGAGCAGCAGGGAGGTGGCCAGGTAGATTGCAGAGAGGGATAATTTTCAATTAGATAAGGTACAAATCTGAAAAACCTGTCAAAGGGGGCAGTGTTTTCATTGTTCTCACAGTAAGAAGATTATCCCATGCTGTTATCTGTCTGGTCAAGTAACCAGATTCCACATTTGAGGTGAGCAGTGTTACACTAGGTAAAAGGGGCGGGAGGGGGATACTTTATCATTCAATTACTTTTAAACTACAGCTCTGACAGAATTGAAATAACACTCTCTATGGCTCAAATACTATGAAGATTAATTGGAGCTGCTGTTTTTGTGAAACATTACTATCCCTTTAAAGATTAGCACGAACGAGATTCAACTTGCAACACTTAGGCAGACATTATGGTCCATTTCTCTAAACTGTTGCACTATATAACCCATATTTAGCACCCTGGGAAATATTTATTTTTTAGCTGATCTTGAGGTGGTCCCAAAACTTGAGATGCTCCATAGGGAGGGGGAGATATTTTACAATTGTGCCTTGGTTGCAAAAGCCCTTTGTCCCAGCCCTGCTCAGTACATCACTTAACATCCTGAGGAACAGAGAGGTGTTTAATGCATTTCTTCACAATCCACTGAGCACCCCAGTGATCCTCAGCGTGTTAAGGGGTGTCCAGCACCATTTAAGGACATTTTCAATTTACCATTGCATGCTTTTACCATTGTATGCATATGTACTTTCTTAAATGTATAGTAATGTTTCACAAAAAAGCAGCTCTGATTAATCTTCATAGTATTTGGGCCATGGAGAGTGTTATTGCAATACTGGCAGAGTTGTAGTCCAAGAGTAATTGAATGATAAAGTATCCCCCTCCCTCCCCTTTTACCTAGTGTAAGCCACCTCCCCTCAGGTGTGGAATGCAGTCCATAGACCAGACAGATCACAGCAAGGGACAATCTTCTTACTGTGATCATAAGGAACACCCTGCCCCCCTTGACATGTTTTTCAGATATTTCCTTCTGCTCACTGAAGATTGTCCCTCTCTGAGATTCATCCGGACAGTCTTGCTGTTCTGAGGCGAGCAGTGTTACATCAGTAAAACGGGTGGGAGGGGGATACTTTATCATTCAATTACTCTTGAACTACAACTCTGACAGTATTGAAATAACTCTCTCTATGGCCCAAATACTATGAAGATTAATTGGAAATGCTTTTATTTTGAAACATTACTATCCCTTTAAGGTAAAAGGGGGCACAACTGTGAGTATTGTACGTGAGATTTTACAGTATACATTATCAGATTCATAGGACAGTTCAACAGACTCTCCAACATAGTAAAATCCACCAATAATTTTATTGAGCTTCTGGATCCAAATAATCTGTGCAGAAATATAAATGGACTCATTATGGCTCCCATATCACAATAAATAATGCATTAATGGCTGTAGCCAGATGCCATGGACTACAAATAAGCCATTACCTTGTGTAATGAAGAGGGCTGTGTCATTTATTTTGACATTGGTGATGATGACAGAATTATCAAAGGTATCATGAAAACCAAATGAACTCAGAATCACACTCTCTTATCATTATGTTTAACCTAGTATAGTAATTGATTTAACTGCAGCAATTATTTTTGTGCACTGTGAATCAGTGCAACATCTTGATTGACACATTTCTTAAGTTGGAGATACGAAGAGCCTGTTGCCTCCCCCTTGTGGATAGTGTTATGCAGTGCATCCATGAGCTAGAGTATTAGCAAAAAAATCCCAGTTTGCAATCTAACACTTCAAAAGGGGAAATTATCTCAAAAGAAATAACTTAGTTGATGAATGCAACATGGGATCAAAATAATTTAATTGTGTTGATTTTACTGACTTGGCTTTATACAGGAGTAAAGGAGCTCTAAGATCAAAGGAAAAAGTGGTGCTGAAATGTCATTACTAGTGCCAAAATATTTCACTGTTGGATTTCCAGAGAGATAACTTTACTTTTAATGCCATTTAAGACCTTGAAATATAATTTCAAGAAAATGGTCTTAAAAGTGTGTTACACTAACACAAATCACATGTTCTCAGAAACATGAGATTATTAACCATTTACGTATATGCAAAGGGTTCACTCCAGTTTTAACTCCAGAAATTACCACCAATAATTCAGGTTAAAGGGATAGTAATACTTAAAATGTAAAAAAAAAAATATGTTGTAGGGTTTATCCCCTGAGTAAAACAAGGGTACTCCCACTGCTGTCATAGCAATCAAAACACTTCACACTTGAAGGCAACAGTGAAACAAAAAAAAAAAGACAACAATCACTACAATAGCAATCTTACCATTGTCATCCCCAGAGTCCGACTGAAAGGAGTTTAGAGACTGGTTTTCAGAGTTGCTGCCTTTATTGCTTCCCACAAAGCAGGTAACCTCTTCCGCTGAGTCAAGTCCTTTACCTTTATACACAGCAACAAATCAAAACCGTTACAATGTAATCTTTATTTATACACAGCAACAAAGCAAAACAGCTACAATGTAGCCTTTATTTATACACAGCAACAAAGCAAAACAGCTACAATGTAGTATTTATTTATACACAGCAACAAAGCAAAACAGTTAAAATGTAGTCTTTATTTATACACAGCAACAAAGCAAAACAATTACATGTAGTATTTAAAGGGCTGTATGTTCAAAAGAAAAGTGGTGGTGTTCTGGGGCAAACCATCAGCACTATAGGGCAGAAAAAAAAATTCCAATTGATTTAAATGGGGATTTTTAACCCCTTGAATGCTAGTGCAATGCGTTGGAGACCTCTGTAGCATTAAAGGGGTTAAAATCCCCATTTAAATTTTTGGAATTTTTAGATCTCCCCTATAGTGTAAATGGTTTGCCCCAGAACGGCTCCACTTTTCTTTTGAACATAGTGATCATTCTACCCGTTTGGAATGGGGAGAGATTAGTGTACTGTACCTGCAATTCAATAACCAGAATAGGTACAAACCTGGAACAAACCAACTGCCCCACAGGGGTAGAAATTAAAATCCCCATTGATTTAAATGGGAATTTTAACCCCTTAAATGCCAAGATAGGTCTACAATGTATTGCTTCTCAGTGTGATAAAGACACCTCTAGAAATTAACTGGTTACACCCCCCCATATGAATCAGTGGGAATGTGGACATTTTTTATTTGTCCCCTAAGATGCAGTTGGTTTGATCCAGCATTTTACCTGTTCTGCTTGCTGAACTGCACCTTCAAAATCCCCAAGCTCCCACTGATTTAAACTGGAACCCTTTGAACGCCAATGAGATCTCCAATGCATTGCAAAGCCATACGCTGGAGACTTGTCTAGCATGCAAATGGCTAAAATCCCCCCCACACACACAACTAAGTGGAATGTTGTATTTGTTAATGAGGTGCAGTTGTTTTGCTCCAGAATTTGTCCTCTTTTGTGCAGAAAGACCTGTAGCCCATTAGCCAGTATATATATATATATATATATATATATATATATATATATATATATAAACATAGTCCATAGTTTAAAAATTAATGTGAAGAAGCACTCAAAAGGTCTTATCAAAAACAAAAAAGTTTATTAGTCAACGTTTTTGCAATGTAAAAATAATATAGACAACGTTCAGGTATCTGATATTCACTTCTTCGGTACCTAGGGGTTAATTAAGTTTATGCAATTTACAAAAATGGGATTTCCTCCCCTCTGGCATTCACAAGGTTGAATAAGTGCAAGCTGAAAAAATGGTGCTGTATTAATATATTTTGTACACAGCGAGGACTGTCACGGAGAGATCCCGTGCCGGTAGCAGCACAGACATCTCCTCCAAAATATTGTGGGCCAACCAAGTGAGATCCCCTGATCTCCCCAACCGGCCCACGAAGTAGCAGCCCACTGGGAGATGCCCGATCCCCCGATAGGACAATCCACTCCACGGTATTCAAAGGGTTAATGTAAAAAAAAAAAAAAAACAACCCCTTTGAATAACAATAATGAGAGTATCCATGTTTTGTTTAGCATGAAAAACTGTTTTTTTTAGGAATGTTAATGTCCCCTACAGTGCAGTAGGTTTGCTCCATTATTTCTCCCCTTTTAATTTGTCCTTATGAACACTTTTTAAAAAGAAAAAGTGGCTTTAAACCATTTTCTTTACAAGTTATATTTCTGGTGTCTTTACTAACATTACAGTCATCATTATCAACATTTTGACTAGTTAAGTTAGATTTTTCTTAAAAAATAGTATACTTATTTCTGCTCTCCCCATCCCTCCACTCATCTCAGTGAGCTCCCAGCTTCCCCTCCTGCTACTCACCCCTTCCGGAGGCATCTGTTATATATGCAAGCATGCTGCCCGCTTCCTGCATTGCCCAATGAGGACCTTTTAATTGAAACTAATGGTAATGCCCTTTGAGGACCTGAAGATTCTCAATGCATAGATCTCTTCGCATTAGATCTACGGTATTGCCTTGCAAAGACCTGAAGGTTCTCAAAGGGCATTACCATTAGCTTCAATTAAAAGGTCCTCACAGGGCAATGCAGGAAACAAGCAGCAAATGCAAGAATGCCACTCACAGTGCAGATAGGGGGTGAGCAGCAGGAGGGGAAGCTGGGAGCACATTCAGGTGGAGGTGTGAGTAGAGGGGGAAAACAAGGGTGTATGTTATATATATATAGGCACTGTTGTTTTCCCCTAAAATATTGTATATCATTTACACCTGCATATTATACATAGGTGTGTATTATACCTAAGATTTTACAGCAATCACCTTGCTTACCAGATCCCTTTCAAACAATTTCCACATATAACTGTATAATGTAAATACGTTTCCTGGTTTTTACTTACAATCATTTCCTGTGTCCCAGGTCCCCTTCCGGATAGAGTCACAGTCAGACCGACAGGGGGACACGGAAGGAAGATTTGGAGCCACACTGCACACCACAACACCTCTTCTAGCTGTCAGTATCCGAGGAGAATCTGGATGAAAGGTTGTCATCTCCTGATGCTCTACACCAAGCCCATCTACCATTTTATCCAAATTATTCCTTGAATCGCTCTGAAAACAAGGGGTATAGGCCATTGGTCTCACAGGTACCTGGGGTGGACCGACCTCTTGGTAAATGTTTCGACTGTCTCCACTGTTCCTCAGGTTCTTAAATTGAATCCCGTTTGTTTTATTTAACAGAGCAGCAGTGGCAGGATCTTGTACAAGAGTAATGTTATTACGGGAGTAATTTTTCCTGAATACTTTCTTGCGGAATACTATAAACAAGATGATAAGAACAAATATAACAAACAGGACCACTGCTATTCCAATGAGCTCTTCCTTGCCTACATAAGAATGGCCTGCTTGGATATTTGGTACTACCACTGGTCTTAGACCACAGTACTGCCCAACATATCCATGGGTACAGTTACAAAAAAATGATCCAAATATGTTCACGCATGTTCCTCCATTTTCACAGTTTTCCCTTTCACATTCATTGATATCTTCTTCACACCTGTAGTGGATAAAAGTTGTATTCAATGTTATTTAACAAAGGGAGCCCAAGCATCCTATATAATAATTTTCCAAGATGTTTGTCAGAAGCCGTCATGCACAGTAGAGGCTGCCCAAACGCACAGAATGTTGGGAGCACGGAATGTTGGGAGTTCTGTGCTGGGAACACAAAATTGCTTGGAGCACAGAATGCTGGGTGTATAGAATGCTGGGAGCACAGAATTCTGGGAGTTCTGTGCTGGGAGCATTCTGTGCTTTCGGGCAGTCTCTACAGTGCATGACGCAGAGCGGGACTGGCTTCTTAACCTTTTGAGTGCCAGAGGGGTACGCAACGCATTGCAAAGCTTTGCAATGTGTTGCGTACCCCTCTGGCACTCAAAGGGTTAACATCACCCAGACCTTGGCCTGTGTACATGGGCTTTTACACTAGTAAGAAATAAAACATTAATCTTAATTTATTAACTGTTACATGTAAATCAATATGGATGGTAAGGCTGATTGTACTGTAATGCAGGGTTAACACAACCCAGTGTGGCTTGCAGAACCTTCACCCAATACAGGTTCTCTACAGTCTACTCAAATTAAATTAAGTTATTAAAATAAATTCCAAACATCGCTGATTACTAGTGGCACACAAAATGTAGTCTAAATCTGATAACTGAAATGAGCAAACCACCCCTTATGATGTTTGTAAACCAGTTTGGTACAAGTGAGAAATAATTTTTCTTATCACTGTGTATATGATACTAAGAACCGTATACTCAGTACAATCATTTGAGTGTCTAAGGCAGTGTTTCTCAACCAGGGTGCCGTGGCACTTTGGTGTGCCACGGACATCCACTTAGGGTGCCCCATTGTATCTATAATGCTTTGACAAAAAATGTGAATGTAGACTTTCAACTTTATATTTATGTATATTACTATGCACAATATGTTTATTTTAGTTGTGAGGTCTAACAATAACTCTATATTTATATATTTGTAACCTTCATCACACCCTAGACAAATAACATAAAATGACAGGGTGCCCTGAAAATGACAGAGTGAGTGTTAGGTGCGCCTTGACCAAAAAATGCTTGAGAACCACTGGTCTAAGGACAGAGATATAAACCAACAGTTAAGGCTCCTCTGACATGGTGGACACCAATACAGCAAAACTGCACTGGATCTGTTACGCATGGTAAATGCTAACATGCATCTATCAACATAAGCATCTATCATCTTCCATGATCACAGTCCACCACAGCAAGGCCTGCTCACTACAACTTCCAATGAATGGGCATACCATGTGGGTGCCAGCGAGTAATATTGGCTCACACTCATGTAGGCAGGCTGAAACATATGTCCCTCCTGAATTCTGATCAGTTGTGGAAAGAAAGACAGATGTGTGTGAACTTAAACTGGCAACAGAACTATCACAGGGAGCTGTACAATGTTGCCACCCATGTGAAAGAGGCCTATCTCAACAACTTGCCTTGCAATAAACAGAATTATAATTGGGCAATTTGTTTGCTGAACTGCGTCATGGATTAAAAAAACATTAAACAAAATGGAACCACGCAGTTTAACTGGGACTTCTACATTTTATTAACTGCCAGGGTTGAGATATGAATTGAAGAACTTACTTGGGGAAACAATCTAACCAAGGATTAACTTATTGCCTCTATGAAAAGCACCATAGAGAGTATGCCATGTGGTGGCACACTTGATGAGTGGCAGAGAAACTACACAAAAGCAGTCACAGATTCTTTAGTACATATACAACAAGTTCAATATGTATGGGTTGAAGCCTACTGTAAGACGTCTGCAATATTTGTGTATGTGGTTATAAGTACTGTTGTTTTAAAGGAGTAGTAAATGTTTTTGATGAAAAAATATATATTCTAGGGATTTTCCTATTAAGTAAAATAAGGGTATTCCCACTGCCAAGAGATTTAAATTTCCAGAGTTATAACAGTTTAAACCCATGTTTTTTTAACATTAGCAGTGCCCTCTAGTGATCAAATTCTAATTAGATTTCCTGTTAGATTCTAATGGAGAGGAAAGTCAGAAAAGTCAGAGACATACAGATCTCCATAGAATATGATAGAAACTGCCTGTCACTTCCTGTCAGTTAGAACTATCAGGAAGTAAACACGGTAAATTCACTTCCTGGTTATTTAAACTGCTATAATTTTTTAATAAAACATCTGACAGCGATGGGAGTGACATTGTTTTATTCAGCAGGAAATGCTCTGTAAAATATGTGTTTTCATAAAAAGGTTTACTGCTCCGTTAACGTGTAATGACTTCATACAAAATTTCAGTTGGTGGTAGGGAATAATACTATTACTTTCAATCCTGTCTATATCAGGAGTGTGCAAATGCTGCCTTCCAAATGTTGTTGGACTGCAAGTCCCATCATCCTCAGCAGAAAAAAGATTCAAAACATTCAAACATAGGCATAACCAAACAGTAAGGACCTACTGCACAACATTTTATCTGGAGGATGATGAAACCCCTAGAACCTGATTGGCTGAACTGGAAGCTGCCAATCATTTTGAAAAGAGACTGGCATATAAAAACCAGTCTCTGTTCAAATTCTCGCAGTATGACTTGGGCAATGGCTCGATAGGTAGGCGGGGGCTCTCTCAAACTACATGCCTGCTGCCGCCAGAAGAGACAGCGGCGGCAAGGGAGCCATGGCTCGCATTCGTTTTTAATACACATGGACAATAAAAGAACTTTTAAATGGCAAAACAAAGAAAATAAATAACAGGAGTACAGATGCCACACTTTTTAAACCCTTTGAGCACCAGAAGGATACCCCTTCGGCACTCAAAGGATTAACTGTGGCATATTTTGGGGGCTTGTTGACAGAGCAGTTAATAGTATATAGCAAACTGTGCTGTCAAATCCACCCCCTCTGGTTTCAAAAAATATTGGGGGAAATAGAATCAAGGACATAGTCTCTACGGTTCTTACAGGTTAATATTCAAGCATAAGAAAATAAGAAGACAGGTATATATGCTGTTCTAGAACTCATATCAGAATAGGTTCAAAGTGTCTTATCACTAGAATGGGTGAGTAGGGCAAAAACGAATATTTAGTTATAACATCACCTTTATTAGAAAAAGTAAAAACAAAGGGATTAAATAAATATTTGCTACTCATGGGTGTCTGTACCCTATCTAAAGAGTTGCCAGGGCACAATCAGGCTTGCCACTTCCTAAATAAAGACTGTATACTACACCAAGTTGCTTTGAGTTAAAGGGTCAGTAATGTCCCCTAAAAAATATTTAAATTTAGGTAGAGATTGAAAAAATAAACTAATTGCAACAAACCCTATTTCTCAAACCGATATGGTTTGAGAGATATAGGGATTCAAAGTCCCCCCTCCCTCCCCTTCTCCTGATGTCAGAGTCTAGCTGACAGCAGGAAATCCAGGAGGCTCTGCAGCAGAGCCGAAATCGCGGTACTTAAAAAGAATTCATTCATTGGAAAGGTCTACAAAGTGTGCTTGCAAACCAGGCACACTTTGTAGACAGTTCAAATGAATGAATTATTTTTAAAGGGATAGTAATACTTAAAATGTAAAAAAAAAAATGTTGTAGGGTTTATCCCCCTGAGTAAAACAAGGGTACTCCCACCGCTGAAAGGTGTTTCATTCAAAAGTTATTAATTTTCAAAGTTGAATTTTTTAGGTGCAATATCACAGTGGCCTGAAATTATACAGTGGCGCTGTTGCTACACCATCCTATGGAGATTTATGGTCAACTGACCAGAGCTGTCCATAGGATCGTGTAGCAACAGCGCCACTGTACAATTTCAGGCCACTGTGATATTGCACCTAAAAAATTCAACTTTGAAAATTAATAACTTTTGAATGAAACACCTTTCAGCAGTGGGAGTACTCTTGTTTTACTCAGGGGGATAAACCCTACAACACATTTTTTTTTACATTTTAAGTATTACTATCCCTTTAAGTACCGCGATTTCGGCTCTGCCGCAGAGCCTCCTCGAGTCGTACAACTGATGTCAGCTTTACAGCTGACATCAGGAGAAGGGGAGGGAGGGGGAACCTTCAATCCCTATATCTCTCAAACCATAGCAGTTTGAGAGATAGGGTTTGTTACAATTAGTTTATTTTTTCAATTTCTACCTAAATCTAAATATTTTTATGGGACATTACTGTCCCTTTAAAGGCATCTCTGATACTATAAAGACACCCATTAACCCATATTAACTAAATATTCGTTTTTCTCTACTCACCCATTCTAGTGATAAGATACTTTAACCCTATTCTGATAGCTTGAATACCTCTCTGGCACTCAAAGGGTTAAAATTATGTCAACCTATTTCATTTTTTAGCATTAGTGTTACTTTAAAGTATCTAACGCATGGATACCTCCCCGGCACTTATAGGGTTAACACGCTTTTATGATTCTATGAGCTGCATAGGAAAAGAAAAACATGTAATTTAAACATTGTATAATTAATAAAATTCTATTTTTTTTTATCTTTACTTACGTTAACCCTCTGAGTCCTGTCCTGCAGTTGCAGATAAATGAGCTCCCTATGGGATCACATGAACCCCCATTCCGGCATGGATTCGGGAAGCAGGCAGTGATTTCCGATTCACAGTTCTTTCCGATGAATTGAGATGGACAACTGCACTGATAACCTACGGAAGGAAAAAAGTAAAAGATCAATAGTGCAATAACATTTTTATATAAACACACACACAAAACATTTTATTAGAAGTATTCAGCACAAACGTAATTACTGTTCCATGTTTTTGGTTTTTAGCACTTTTTACAAATTAACAACCACATTTTTCCTGGTGATCATAATTGCTTTATTTTTTTTTTTTATTTTTTTTTTTTTTACACATTTTCATCCTTACATCTTTTTTTTTTAAGGGGATCTCTCACCCTAGGGTGGGAAAGAGGGACAAAGGGATTTCGGTCTCAAAGAGGGACTGTCCCTATTAAAGAGGGACACTTGGGAAGTATGAGCAACAGGTGTATTATTTGTATACTGACAATAAGGACAGAAAACAAGCTACACTGGCAGATTTGCAAATTCTACCTAGAATGTGGCAATATTGTGATAGCTGGGATAATCAAAGAAAGTACTAATGAGGATATGATTGTCACAGCTGTTCTGTTAAAGTATCTCCTGAGTTAAGCCAATTTTTTAAATCTGCAGCATTTTCCCCTATTTCCTCCTGATTTTTTGTAAAAATAAACCCTAAAAAACCACAGTGATTTTGGTTTTCAAAACAAAAAAACCAAATACAGAATATCTGACACGTTCTTCAAGAATGTATTAATTTGCAGTGATGGGAATTAGAATTAATGTGAGTGAACTGTCTTTTCTGATTATTCCTCTAGAAATAGATTTATATGAATTATTTATGTTAACCCGCTGTATGCTAGAAAAGAGAAGCAAATCTTCTGAGAAATTGCTAGCATCCTAAAATATTAAAAGACAGCACTGTGTTCAAATTAAACTTATTAGACTCCATATTTCCCCATTCCAAGGTCACCTTTAGAAAAGCACACGTCCACTATAGAGATACCTGGATACTAATTGCTTTGTTTCACACTTTAACATGAAATGTATACACGTAAATGAAGATAGAATTTAACCCTTTGAGTTCCAGAGAGGTATCCAACACATTGTGCATTTGCCTTTACGCAAACAAAACCTAAGGGTAAGCTCACACGGGTGACTATCGTCACACATGAAAAAAATATAAGTTTGGTAACACTGGCGTAGATGTCTAAATTTTGGACTAATGAGAAATGTGACATAATTCTGGCCTTAAACTTAAGCTTAGCATTTAAAAAGAAACAAATGTCAGTTTTGGATATCTTATCGTAGGGTTAAGGTGTCTTATCGTAGTGTTAAGATGTCTTATCATAGCATTAAGATGCCTTATCATAGCATTAAGGTGTCTTATCATAGCGTTAAGATGTCTTATCATAGCGTTAAGACTTCCAAAACTGACATTTATTATAACTACATAGCGTAGTTGTGTTTCTGGAGAAGTGATGTTATTACGGCCAAAAACACTGGTGCAGCACATTCATAACAAAATGTGACATTTTAAAGACAAAATGATTCCCAGAATATTAACCCCAGGTATAATCTGTTCTTAAGAACTGTAGGTGTTAATTTGCCTATTCATGTCATATTTAGAATACTGTCCTTACTCATTTATAAATAATATCTAACTTTACCACCAGTTGTGATGATTTAATGACAATTCTTAAAAAAACAGCTAAGAATGACTTTTATAAATCTCCCCATTGGGCCTAATCTCCTTAAGGGCCAGCCACGCGGCCACCACTTAAGGACCACGGGACTTTTTTTTAAAAGAAATGGAATACCTGTACGGCATGCTGCCATGCAGGGACCCCTGAATTCCATGACGTACATATGTGTCATGGGTCCTCAAAGTACGTTTTCCCATGCCGTATATGTAGTTGTGGGTGCTTAAGGGGTTAAGTATAAAATCAAAATGGAGCGGTTCTAAAGAAAACCAATTGCACTCTAAGGTAGGGTGACCAGACTTCACCTTTAACTAGACACACACACACACACACACACACAAAAAAATGCCTACTGCTGGGCGGCCTTAATATCAGTATAGTCCAGAGAAATGTATATTTCCTGCGTGTAATCAGTAAAAGGTGAAGTCTGATCAGCTTACTCTAAATCCATGCAACTTCCCACTGACTTAAATGGGATTTATAATCCCTTAAAGGAGCAGTACATTTTTTTAATGAAAAAATATATATTGTAGGGATTTTCCTTTTGAGTAAAATAAGGGTACTCCCGCTGCCAAGAGATTCATATTTCCAATTATTACAGTTTAAACCCATGTTTTTTTACATTAGCAGTGCCCTCTAGTGGTCAAATTCTAATTAGTTTTTCTGTTAGATTCTAATGGAGAGGAAAGTCAGGAAAGTCAAAGACATACAGTTCTCTATAGAATGTGATAGAAACTGCCTGTCACTTCCTGTCAGTTAGAACTATCAGGAAGTAAACACAGTAAATTCACTTCCTGGTTATTTAAACTGCTATACATTTTGAATAAAACATCTGACAGCGGTGGGAGTGACCTTGTTTTATTCAGCAGGAAAGGCTCTATAACATATTTGTTTTCATAAAAAAAGTTTACTGCTCCTTTAACTACTTCAAATGGCTAAGGTTGCCACCCTCATCCCTTTAATACCGAACACATAAGAAAAATATTCTACAGCACTGCAACAGTTACTACAGTTTTGTAGTGGCCTCCATGAAGCTGTACAGAGTCCATTCTCCATGTGTGTTCGGTTTTTAAAGTGATGAGGTGGCAAACTTAGCGATATCTCCAATGCATTGCAAAGCAGTGCATTTTAAAGGGGAACTATCACCTCTATAAAAGTTTACCTCTATGTAATCTTCCTATAGTGATAACATGTAATCTGTGTGGTTTTTTTCTCATTTCAGTGCAGGCTATGGCAAAATTTACCATTTTAAAAATGAGCCGCTGATGTCACTTCAGGACAGGCTGTGGGTCAACTCTGCCCACAGCATGTCGTTCTTCGTCTGTTCCTCTCTTCACATAGCGCTTCATTCCAACCTCCAGCGATGACGGAGGATTTTTCCATGTGAGCTGGAGAAGTCTCAAGAGAGCGCTCCAATTGAAATGGAGAAATCCTTCGTCATCGGAGGAGGATGGAACGTAGCGCTAGGTGGAGAGGGGAACAGATGAAGGATGACATGCTGTGGGCAGAGTTGACCCGCAGCTTGTCCTGAAGTGATGTCACTGGCTCATTTTTAAAATGGTAAATTTCGCCTTAGCCTGTATTGAACTAAAAAAAAAACACACATGATATCAATATCAGGTACTAACATATTATGCATTCACTTAGTGACAGCTAAGCAGGGGTTAAGCTGCTGTACTTGTAAATTGTTGGTGCTATGAGAAAGATAGCGCAGCTCTGATTCCCCCTCCCTTCTCTATTTCATCTTCCTACCCCTCCGCTTGTTCTCCCATCTCGCTATGTCTCTGTTCTTAGATAAGGTTCTTTTCAAGGTTGCATACGCAGCTGTCTATATTAAAGGTCCTATTGTTAAGATGTTGTTTAGTAGCTGGAAAGTAGTGGGTGTGTAACACAATAATTGGGTGAAGGGTGAATAAATGTGATTGGGTAGATTTATAGATAATCATAGTGGGTAGGTGTGAAGGGGAGAAAATATAATCATAGTGTTTTGCTTTTGGACTGCAAATGTATCATGCTTGTAGTTTTTAAACCATAATGCATCATGTTATTACCCAAAATGCTTTATGATTATTAGGGTGTGTACTAGTATATAAATGCACCTCAAGCTTTATTTTCTTTAGAACGGAACAATTTTTGTAGTATGTTTGCCTTTATTTGAATAAAGTGGATTCCTTTTTTGTCCCTTTTCCAAATCTTGTCTCTTCATTGACTGTGCGACAAGAGGTTAAAAGCATTTTGCTAACACACAGATTACATGTTATCGCTACAGGAAGATTACGAGGTGGTAAACTTTTGTAGATATCCATCAGATTTTTGCTACTGGTTTCTATGGGACCACAATGGAATCACTAAAAATTCAGGTAGTTCCATTTACTGTCATTTTTGATCAGTTGTTTCTATAGAGACCAAGTAATGCCTACTATAAAGTTACCCCCCCACACACTAATTATGCATATGGTGACTAGCCTTTTAATAGTGTTATTGTCTACCACAAGTACCAGCATCCAAAGTAATCCTTTTTCTTGTGAGACTGACGGCCGGCTTCTTGCTTTAGAGCCGTCTGCTTGCCTACGCCGTCAGTCTCTTCCGGTGCCTTTTGGCTCCATAAATGCCTCCTAGAGGAGACCGGTATGGACAGTGCAGGCAAGCAGATGTCGCTAAGCCAAGATGTCTGCAAGCAAGCCTGGCCGCCGGTCTCACAAGAAAAAGGATAACTTTGGATGCTGGTACTTGTGGCAGATAATAGAACTATTAAGAAGCTAGTCACCATATGCACAATTAGTGGGGGCGACTATATACAGGGTGGTAGTTCCACTTTAAATGCATAAGAGTTCTACATTACATAGGAAAACAATTTTTCTAATACACATATGTTTGAGAATATTCCGCTACGTGAACATTTGATTTTGTTACTTATACCCTTACATTTGCAAACTTTTAAATTAAAAAAAAAATGTTGAAAAATGTGTAGCATACAGAATAAAATTAATATTTTGTCACATTATTTAACCCTTTGAGACCCAGAGAGGTATGCAATGCAAAGCAATACAGTGGGATTCAAAGGGTTAATAATACATGAAATACTAAAGTACCAATATTTTATTTTTTATTTATTTTTTTAATACTCAGATTATTTTATTATGCCTGGGTTATAAACACTGTTAAAAAAAAGTATTACGATTTGATTAGAAACTGTAATTTATGTAATTGTAAAAAAAATATCTGTTTAATTAACCAGAATTGAAACACTGGATGCCAACGGAATTTTATGCCAATGTGTGATTGAACAGTGACATCTGCTGTTTAAAGTGTGTAACAATTCTATGAATGGTTCGCGTTTAATGAACACCACACAAAACCAGACCAGAGACTACAAACAATTCTAAATATATATATATATATATATATATATATATATATATATCCTACAGTGCATTGCTTTAGTAAAGCCCCCAACAGATTTAAACTGAAATGTATTTACT
Organism: Rhinophrynus dorsalis; assembly: GCA_037306005.1. Taxonomy (NCBI): domain Eukaryota; kingdom Metazoa; phylum Chordata; class Amphibia; order Anura; family Rhinophrynidae; genus Rhinophrynus; species Rhinophrynus dorsalis. Next base: position 580,652,897 of record CM074719.1, read on the forward strand.
TGCTAGCCAATTTAAGCCTGGATTCCATTAGCAACTGATAAGTCCATAGAAGACAATGTAAATCAATTATACATAAGCAGTGACAGTGGTTACCAACTGCAATGTAATTTAAGCATTACTTTGGCAATTGAGCATTTCCTTAACCCTTTGAGGGCCAGAAGGGTACGCAATGCACTTAAATATAGTTCAATCTATTAATTTTAATATAAAGAAGACTTGAACAAATACTTTTAAGTAGACATCACTATCACTTTAAGAGGTTAAACAAAAAAAAAAGTAAAAAAATGAATCCATTTTGTAACAGTTTATGTAATCCTTTGGATACTAGAGAGATATAAAACACATCACTTTAAAATGTATTGGAGACACAGCCAGCATCCAAAGGAATAAAAGTTTAAAGGGGAACTTTCACCCCAACTAAAGTCGACCCCATCTTATTAGGCATCTAGCAATAAGCTTAACGATCAAACTGTTATGCAGTTATAGGTATAGTTCCTTTAAAGCGGAACTACCACCCGAAAAAATGTTTAGCTTAACTAAGTCCCCATCAGGCTACTAGCTGCTTAGTAATGCTAGTTGCCAGAATAATTACCTTATTTAGTAGATTTCTGCTCTCTTCCATGGGTGACAGGCAGGACGGAGCTCGGACATCTTGCCATTGTGACGTCCTCGCGTCTGCGCTGTCAGTCCCAGCCGGGTCTAGGAGGCATTGCTAGAAGCCGTTTGGCTCCGACTGGGGCTGACAGTGCAGACGCGAGGACGTCACAATGGCAAGATGTCAGTTCTTCGTCCTGCCTGTCACCCATGGAAGAGAGCAGAAATCCATTAAATAAGGTAATTGTTCTGGCAACTAGCACTACTAAGCAGCCAGTCGCCTGATGGGGACTTAGTTAAGCTAAACATTTTTTCAGGTGGTAGTTCCGCTTTAAAGGGATAGTAATACTTTGTTTTAACTTTATTTTATTTTGTAGGCATTAAAAAAATATGTAGAATGATATAAGTCTTATCTCTCAAACCTTTATGGTTTAAGAGATATTCACAAGCAAAGTTTCCCCTCCCGCCCCTTTTACCTAGTGTAAGCCATCTCTTCTCAGATGTGAATCTGGTTGTAAGACCAGACAGATAACAGAAGGGGACAATTTTCTTCCTATTAGAACAATGAAAACCCTGCCCCCCTTGACAAGCTTTTCAGGTTTTTCCCTTATTTTAATTGAAGATTGTCCCTCTGTGCAATCTACCTGGGCACCTCCCTTCTGCTCTGGCTGAGGAGTGTTACATCAGTAAAAGGGGCGGGAGGGGGACACTTTGTCATTGAATTACTCCTGAACTGTAACCCTGACAGAACTGAAATAACACTCTCCAAAGTCCAAATACTATGATGATTAATTAGAGCTGCTTTTATTATGAAACATTACTATCCCTTTAAAGGAACTATACCTATAGGAATAAGTGGCTCTCACATTGTTTAGGATAAGAAGTACACTAAGCACATGTAGCCCCTAAATATGTATACTTCCTATGTGTCACCAGTTAGTGGTGAGTTTTGGTCAGATTACCTAAGCAGATGCACTTCATACAGACTTGGGGCTAGATTCTACTGCAGGTACTAAATGTTACCTCCCATTTTATCAAACATTTTCCTATTGAAGTCTATGGAGAAAACTGGAGGTAAAAGCAGAGATAAAATTAGCACCTGTAATAGAATCTAGCCCATAGCGAGGTGTTCAAAAGTTGTGGCAACTGAAATTGTCTATAATCACTATAAAAAGTTCTTACGCTATGGTCCACCAATTCTCATTTATGTTACCATCATTTTTTGCATCCAGTTACGCCATCTCCGTCAAAGAGAAAAGATGTCTTTTCATATTGTACTTTTAATCGTCACTTTTTTGTCTGATTAACGTCATTTTTTCCAGACAAGATAAAAACGATCTAAACTTGGAAAAAACAAATTAACCCCTTAACGACCAGGGGATCGGCTCCATGACGCGACTGAAGGACCGCAGAGCATTTTTTTTTTCTTTTTCCGGTTCCGGACTCCCCGAACGGTGTGCAACCGCAGGGGGAGACCGGAATTCCATGACGGTCATAGTACGTCATGGGTCGTTCAGTCAGATCGACCCTTGACGTTCTATGACCGTAAAGGGTCGTTAAGGGGTTAAAGTACTATTTGCGTGAGTGAGAACTGGTAAGAAAAAGTCTTTGTTTGAAAACTTGTTGTTATGAAGACAAAAAATGTTTTTGTTTCTTGAAAAATTTTGTTTCAAAGATAAAATCAAAGACATTTTTGACATCAGAATTTTTTAGGACGATATTCGAGATCTTACAATAACTTGTGTTTATGACACATTTGCAAATGTGATGGATTTACTTCTGAAAATATTGTCCTTTCTCTTGTACCAGCAATTTTTCCATTATGTCGACTTTTTGAACATCTCGCCCTATGTCTTTTATGCAAATGTCATTCTACAAGGCTGCGGAGGAATCACAGCAACCCTGCAGCATGAGTTTTCTAGAAGCTCTGCATTTAAAGGGGCATTCTGGTCACATCAGGTATAGTTATACAGTTAATATTTAGCAATGGAACACTGTTATACACTATCTAAAAATATGTGCATGGTTCTGAAAAAATGTGATTTGGGACTTTTGCTCAAGGTAATCTTATTCAGCCTGTTGAAGCCTATGGTCTGTTGGGAGGATGTGTGAGCTAAATGCAAGGGGACCACTTATGACTTTAAACCAGGGATGTTTATAAAAAAAATATTTCTGCAGGAATGCACAGGAATCACTATAACCCTGCAGTGTGTGTGTTTTATAAGCATCACTGATTTAAAGAGATATGTGGTCACCTTATGGGGATCAGGTAATTGAAGGCAACTAGAGATTTTATATTAGAGCAGGGGTGGCAAACCCGTGGTCCTTCAGCTGTTTAAAAACCACAACTTCTGCCATCCTCAGCTAGCCATTGATTATAGTCCTGTAACAGCTGGAAGACCACAGGTTGAACACTTCTGTATTAAAGAGAGAGCAGATTCCTGATGCATCCATTATGACATTTATTCCTTTAGGTATAATCCCCCTTTAATGGATTTATTTTATGCAACAATAATTATTGTGTATTCATATAGTGCCAGCAGATTTCACAGTGCTCCCATATTGACTGAGCTGAACATCTAATCCTAATTGACACTGGGATATTAACATAAGATTCACTTGACAAATTGTGTAGAGAAGATTTTAGACAGGTTGTATAACTACTAACCATTGTTATAGCCTGAATTATTAATGCAAATGTCAGAATCAGCCCCTCTAGAGACAGAACTGGCATTGTTATATATAACTACACTTGATCAACAGCCATGTCATCCCATCAGCAATAAACCTCACATGCATTTGCACAGAAGCACTAGGAAAACAAGTCTCAGCGGTATACTTCGTTCTGTACACCAGATGGTGCTGTGGGCAGTATTTACAGGGCATTCTGTCTCCCAGTATTGCTATGAATATGTATAAACTTCCAATTATTCTGGGAGTAGCAAAGGCAGGAGGGCAGCAGGAGCACCGCTGAAATGTATTAGGACCATATGCACAAAAAAAGTGGCGAAACCCAACTTCCCTATACTGGATAAATAAACATTTCCAAATTTCTATTAATTATAAATGGGGCTGTTAACCCCTTGAATGCAAGAGAAGTCTTCAACACACTGCTCCAAATTTAAGCTTATCAGACCTCCCCTTTAACTGAGAAACATAGGAAAGATACATAATTCAGGGCTCAGTGAAATCAAAGGAACCCTGCAGTATGCATATTTCATAGTGTCACTTAAAGGGATAGTAATGTTTCACAAAAACACCAGCTCTAATTAATATTCATAGTAACTGGGCCATGGAGAGTGTTATTTCAGTACTGTCAGAGTTGCAGTTCAAGAGTAAATGAATAATAAAGTATCCCCTCCCTCCCCTTTTACCTAGTGCAAGCTGCCTCCCCTCAGATGAGGAATCTGGTCCTGGGACCAGGCAGCTCACAGCGAGGGACAATCTTCTTACTGTGAACATAAGGAACACCCTGCCCCCCCCCCCTTCACAGGTTTTTCAGGTTTTTCTTATGCTCCCTGAAGATTGTCCCTCTCTGAGATCCATCCGGACAGTCTTGCTGCTCTGATGTGAGCAGTGTTACATCACTAAAAGGGGCGGGAGGGGGATACTTTATCATTCAATTACTCTTGTACTACAACTCTGACAGTATTGAAATAACACTTTCCATGTACCAAATACTATGGAGATTAATTGGAGCTGCTTTTATTGTGAAACATTACTATCCCTTTAAAGGTGAGGTCTTGCCAGCCTGGCTAACCTAAGGATGGGGCATTTTTTTAGTTAGGGATTGGGAAGCAATGTGTTTGAGACCTCTCTAGCATTCAAAAGGTTAAAAGCCCCATTTAAATGAGTGAGGGATTTTATTTCTCCCCTGTGATGCAGGTTGTTTGCCCCAGAATAGTTTCTCAGTGTTTTTTTGTGCTCATGGCCCTTTAAGACTCTTGGCAGTTATTGCAATTCACACAAAGATATGTGGAACAATTCTGGAGCAAACCGGCGGCACTATAGGGGTCAAATAAACATTCCCAAAATTATCTGATTTAAATTGGGCTTTTAACACTTTCAGTGCCAGAGGGGTATGCAACGTTTGCTGTGCAATGAGTTGCGTACCCCTCTGACACTGAAAGGGTTAACCCCTTTGAATACTAGAGAGGTCTCCAACGCATTGGGTTGCCTTTGTTCAAGAGATAATACAATCTTCACTCAGTCCTGGATGTCATATACATGGAGGCAGACATGACAGTGCTGGACCTCAGACTCTGCTCACTGCACATTGCAATCTTACCACTTTAACCCCTTGAGTGCCAGAGAGGTATGCAACACAATGCACTGCATACCACTCTGTCACTCAAAGGGTTAAATACCAGGGGTGTTTGCAAGAGAGGCTCCGTAAAATACCATAGGAATTGGAGAAGTGATATCACTGGAGATAGGCATCTCCGCTTTATCACCTCTTTATCACTGCTTTAGTGTATAACCCCCCTTGTTTTGCACACCGCTCTGGTCCTTAATTGGTTAATGACGTGAATACAGTACATGAGTAAGAGCTCAATAGTAGGCTGTCGCAGCGAGTAGGTGCCCAGATTCTTACATATTGATATAACGAGCATAAGACGTGTGTGTGCTAGCGCTCGTTAGATACTACTCATAGGTGAGCATGATGGGAGTTGTAGTTAAGGGCATGCATTGTTTCACTATGCGATATGAGAGATTTTCATGTCTGCATTTTAACCATGGCGTTTAAAATATTAATCAATACGCTCCAAACCCTATCTCTCAAACCACTATAGTTTGAGAGATATAGGGATTCAAAGTTCCCCCTCCCTCCCCTTCTCTTGATGTCACCATCTAGTTGACAGCAGGAGATCCCGGTCTGGGGACCAGCAGGAAGCTCTGCAAAAGAGCTGAAATTGCGTTTCTTAATTAATTAATTGGAAAGGTCTATAAAGTGTGCTTGCAAACCAGGCACGCTTTGCAGACCTTTCCAATGAATGAATTCTTTAGAAATAATGTGATTTCGGCTCTGCTGCAGAGCCTCCTTGAGTCATATGACTCGATTCTGTATAGCTGACATCAGGAGAAGGGGAGGGAGGGGGGAACTTTGAATCCCTATATCTCTCAAATCATAGTGGTTTGAGAGATAGGGTTTGGAGCGTATTGATTAATATTTTAAAAACGGGACTTTTTTTGGTATATTACTGTCCCTTTAAAAGGTCGCACGCTCTTTTGTGCGCAACCTTTCAAAAGGATACCGGGCTACTCCAGTTTGCTTTTATAAATATGGGCCACTACGCCTTTTATATATGTAAATTTTATAGGAACGCCTATTTAGAAGCAAAGCAGTGGGACCTCTCTTGCATCCACAGGGTTAATGCAGTTTTGCAACAAACTCAGATCTTGCTCATGCTTAAAATAACCTTACCAATATTTAATATATCTTGTCATTTGTGGCCAATTTAAGTATGTGACATAGAAAACCCTGGTGTTTCGCAACCATTCATTACAAGTTCTTGCAACAAGAAATGTCTGTTTGAATCCGCTGAGAGTGGTGCCTGGCAGTGCGCCCATCTAGCATTGTCGCCCCAGAGTGGTTTACAGAGCTGGCACCGAATGGAGAGATTTCAGTCTCTCACTTCACATACAGGGCTGTGGCAGCTGAAACAGAGGCCTTTATGTACTAAGAACTGGAGCGATTCTGGGGCAACACCAACCGTACTATAGGGGCCAATTAAATTCCCACTTATCTAAATCAGGCTTTTAACCCCTTGAATGCAACAAGGGTCTACAACAATGTTAGAGAGCTAAATGAAGGGTTAAAGCTTCATTTAAATCAATGATAATTTTGGGATTGTTTGTGTGTCCCCCCTATGGCGCAGTTTGTTTGCCCCAGAATTGCTTTATGTATCAATATCTGTGTCACACCAATATAACGCTAAACGCCACTTTAATAGAGCTGACATTTTCCCAAATGTAGCTTTATCTTATACTTATGTAGATCAATTGAAGGCACAAATTATACCATTAGAGAGCCATTTATTGGAGGGATTTCAATGTGCTTTGCTTGTGAATAATTATACTGATATAACAGAATGAGTGTCTCAGCTTTCCTGGCTCGATGATACTTGACCTACTTTCTCTCACTGCAGAGAAAAAGAATTTTTTTAAAAGCAAATCAGGATTCATTTTGTTGTCTTTGTTGCTGGATAATAAAGTTTTATTTGTTTACTGATTTTAATTGTGTTTGCGCATTGCTCGGATAACCAAACCTTTAACGATAACATTTGGGACTTTACACACAAAACAAAACTGGAACAATTCTGGAGAATACCAACTGCACCCTTAGGGAACAGATAAATATCTCCCATTTAAATGGATCTTTTAACCCATTGAATGCAGCTGGTGCAGTTGGTTTCCTCAAGAATAAATCCACTTTTTTTTGCACATATTCCCAGGTGTTTCTGTGTTGCTTGCCCACCATGGTGATATAAACACCCTTATCCCACACACTGCACTCCCATTGCCAAGTAAAAGCTACAGGCCAGCCCACTTAAGTCTCTGTTATACCTGATTGGCTGATGCCCCCGTGGGCCTATCAGTGATTAGATTATTGTGATGAGCATTTTTATTATTTTTTTATTATTATGATTATTGTGGATTCCATTTTTAACAGAGACTGGCCATATAAAAGCCAGTCTCTGTTCAAATTTCCCACATACACACTGGCTTGGGCATCGGGCCGACAGGTGCCAAGGGGGGGATTTTTGCCATGCAATCCTGCTGTCACCACCAGCAACAGTGGCTGTGGCTGCAGCATCTTTACCATGTAATATTAGATAATATTATTTAATACTTGGATGAGCCCTGCTATATTTATTGGGGGTGATTTTTTATTATTATTACACATGGATTTGCCACCTCTTCTTCTGCATTGGCCCTCATATTATTTTTTTGAATTGTAATGCCAACACAGTGTAACCCTTTGAGTGCTGGAAAGGTACGCAACGCATTTCTCTGCAATGCATTGAGTACCCCTCCAGCACTCATAAGGTTAACACATGCATTACTGAAATACATATTTTTATGTGGACTTTATTTTTACAGGTTCATGTATTACAACAGATAAAATACAGAAGATAAGAAGACTGAAGATGAAGAGAAACAAGAATAAGGAAAAAGATTGAAGAAGAAGAAGGACAGTGGATGACAGGCAAGTGTTACACAGATCTGGGTGTTAGGATAGTGTTAGGGCTAGCTTTATTGCACTTCACTGTTAGGGGTAGTGTAGGGTTAATGTTTGGGAGGGTGACTGAGTGTTTAGCGACGGACATTTTCCTTTGATGTCTCCATTAGACACGCTATTTAGTGCAAGTTTTGGGAACTTAAAGGGATAGTAATGTTTCAAAAAAAACAGCAGCTCCAATTAATCTTCATATTATTTGGGCTATAGAGAGTGTTATTTCAATACTGTCAGCGTTGTAGTTCAAGAGTAATTGAATGATAAAGTATCCCCCTCCCACCCCTTTTATGTAGTGTAAGCCACCTCGCCTCAGATGTGGAATCTGGTCCCATGACCAGACAGCTCACAACAAGGGACAATCTTCTAACTGTGAAAACAATGAAAACCCTGCTTCCCTGACAGGTTTTTCCCTTATGCTCTCTGAAGATTGTCCCTCTCTGCGATCCCTCTCTGCGATCCATTTGGACAGTCTTGCTGCTCTGAGGTGAGCAGTATTACATCAGTAAAAGGGGCGGGAGGGGGATACTTTATCATTCAATTCCTCTTGAGCTATAACTCTGACAGTATTGAAATAACACTCTTCGTGGCCCAAATACTATGAAGATTAATTGGAGCTGCTTTTATTGTGAAACATTACTATCTCTTTAAAGCACACAACAGATATTTGGCTACAAGTCAGATTCTTTGGCCCAACGTCCACTTTGATTTCAGCTGATTGGGCAGTTGACTAGCTCCACTAGTACTCTTTGCTAATGGGCCGTTATCCAAAAAATATTGCCCTACCGGCTGTTTTACTGGCCTGAATTGAATCGAGGCCTCTACCTGGTGTGAAGATTCTGGCGAAAATTCTGTCACTGTATTGTCGCAGTAACCAACATCCTATATAATAATTTGCTAGGATGTTTGTCAGAAGCCGTCATGCAGTAGAGACTGCCCGAACGCACGGAATGCTGGGAGCACAGGATGCTGGGAGTTCTGTGCTGAGAGCACAGAATGTTGTGAGCACGGAATGCAGGGAGAACAGAATGCTGGGAGCACAGAATGCTGGGAGTTCTGTGCTGGGAGCATTCTGTGCTTTCGGGCAGGCTCTACAGTGCATGACTGTGTCGGCGGCAGGACGCAGAGTAGGACCGGCCTCTTAACCCTTTGAGTGGCAGAGGGGTACGCAACGCATTGCGAAGCAATGCGTTGCGTACCCCTCTGCCACTCAAAGGGTTAACATCACTCGGCCCGTGTACACGGGCTTTTACACTAGTTTCTTTATAAAATCACAGCACCACCGACTCTACCGTCACTTTTCCAGAAATACAACTACATTTCATTAATGCTCCCAGAACTGGAGTAAGCTTTTTTTAAATGGTGGACGCCAGTTTTAGCACAACTTACAGCCATTTCTCTCTCTACTGCACTTTTTTAAAATCTCCCCAAAGGGCCTTGTCTTCAGAAGAAAAGCAAGGAAATTCTGGCGCAAACCATCTGCATCATAAGGGTCACATACAGATTCCCAAAACTCCACGCTGATTTAACCGTTTGAGTGTCAGAGGAGTAAAGCAATGCGTTGGATACCACTCTGGCACTCAAAGGGTTAAAATTAACTCCTTTGAGTGCTAGATCAGTCTTCAACTCATTGAGAAGCACTGCACCTCTCCAGACTTTAAGGAGTTAAGAGCTCATTTAAATCAATTGGAATTTGCAGTTGGCTTGCCCCAGCATAAGATCCATAACCGTCCAGTGTTTGTTGAACTCTACACATAAATCATGTAATAGATGATATTTACCACCAGATGGCACACTTGTACAGCTTCCGCCGTTCTGGCAGGGCTTCCTTTCACACGCATCAGGGTAGAGAACACAGCCAAGCTTTAATTCTGTCAAGCCGACCACTTCTGCAAAGCTGCTGCGCTTGTTTTGAAGTGGCAGCTCATTGTTATTCAGGACGACGGAATCCAGGCATCCCTGGAAGCCACCCAAGACCTGAGTACTCCTTTTGTCGGTTAGGCTTCGGACATTCTCCACTTGCACCTGAGCTCCAAAATAAATAGAACTATCAGTGCTTAGGGTCTGGAAGTAAAGTGGCGCCTTGCGACGCTCAACATAGCTATCATCCAGTGACAAGCTTGTGAAATTTCGATTTAGATCCAAAAAGACAGAGTGCCAATTCCCATCATTAACAGTCCTGCCAGAAATTCCCAGAATTCCGGGGCCACTGCCACAATCCAACTGGAACCACAACTTGCCGTCCACAATCTGTGGGAGAGAAAACAAAATGCAGACCGTGTAAGAGCCCAGTGTGAGATGTATATTTATCAAATGAAAATACGCAGTAATGTAAAAAAACACGTGTTGAAGTCGCAAGGGAAAATATACAATGATGGAACAGAAAACATGTGTCTCCACAAGCTATGTAATGTACTGAAGATTAACCCCTTGAGTAATGCCGTGATCACACCCAATTGGTGCTCAAAGGGTTAAGCACTGAAAAGGACATAATACACTGACAGCTTAAAACAAAATAATCCTAAAAGGAGTTCAAAGAGAACGCCTACAAATAACTAACCACTTACCTTATTATAGACAGAAAATCTTAATGGCCCCTATGAAAATTTCCCCCATGCCTTTGTTCATGAGAAAACATCTTTGGTTAACCCTGGAAGTCATATCCGCGGAGATGGGCATTACAGTTGCTAGCAAGGCCAAAGGGCCGCAAACATACTAATGTTAACAAAGCAACGCGTTCCTATCTCTCTGGCACTCAAAGTGTTAGGGACCAGAGGGGGATGCAATGTGTTGCACGTGACTCTGGTCCCTAAAGGGTTAAAAAGACTCATGCATTCAGCCTGCTTCAGTTTAAAAAAAATAAAAAAAAATAATTATGACAACTACTGCCATGTCTACCTCAATGAACATGGCATCCCAGACGGACTGAAGATGTTATATCTTGAAAGAAGGTCAAAATACATAAGGATCATTAGGATGCTGTTTTTTATGTATGTGTATATATATATATATATATATATATATATATATATATATATCCTATATAATAATTCGCTAGGATGTTTGTCAGAAGCCGTCATGAGCAGTAGAGACTGCCTGAATGCATGGAATGCTAGGAGGTGTAGGAATGCTGGGAGCACGGAATGCTGGGAGGTGTAGGAATGCCAGGAGCACGGAATGCTGGGAGTTCTGTGCTGGGAGCATTCTTTGCGTTCTGGCAGTCTCTACAGTGTATGACTGCATCAGTGGCAGGACGCAAAGCAGGACCGGCCTCTTAACATCACCCAGACCTTGGCCTGTGTACATGAGCTTTTACACTAGCGTATGTATGTGTGTATATATATATATATATATATATATATATATATATATATATATATGACTTTTAACTCATTGAATGCCAGAAAGTTCCCAACATATTGTTTCAAACGGGAAAATGTACCATTTAAATCAATGTGAATTTAAGGAATCTTTGTCTGTTTCCCACAGAGCAGATGGTTTGTGCCAGAATTTATCCTCTCTCTATTCATACATATAGCTGAATATTCTGTGGTGGAATGGCCGGATTTAAATCAATGTACATATTCATTCTCTGCCACAGGGGGCAGTGTCTGTTACAGAACTGTACTTCTTTACCTTTACACATAAGTAAGACTGATGTACTAAGATGAACTGGAGCAAGCAAAATGTACCATAGAAGGCAAAAACAATTCCCATTGATTTAAATGGACTTTTAAAAGTAGGATTTCTTAACCCTTTATGTGCCAGAGGGGGTACGGAACGCATTGCACTCATAGGGTGAAAAACGCTGGACTTATTCTGGATAATAGTAGTATTTATATGCTTATCATCATATGAATAATGATTGGGAGGGCACTTTATTTGGAGTGATAGTTCTGCTTAAAAAAAAATGCAAAATTTAAAGCATCTTGTGGCTTTCCAGCTTATTGAGACTACAGCTCCATTGGCTGGTTGGACATGATAGAAGGGGTTGCATTCCCCAACAGCTGGAGAGCCAGCAGTTTTCTGATCTACAGCTACAAATTAAATCAGATAAAACCATGTCAGCTTATCACCTTTGTTTATTTAACATAATGTACATCATCAAAATGCTTAAGGGAGTACATCAGCCATATAGCGTCCATCTGTAACAGCCTACCTTTAATGGGTACAGGATACCAAGGGACTCGTTCACAGACTGGTATTACATTACATGTGTACTTGTTATGGTTGGTGTATCTAATTAAAATGGTACTTCTTTCAAAAACAAGTCACAAGTGGGAGAATTTCCAAGCTGTGAATTTAGCCAACATAAAAGATGAAGTATTAATAAATTGAAAGTCAAACCATACTTGGTAACAAATTGCCCAAAGAACATGCCAAAAAAAGAGACTATAATTATTGATGAGAAGAAGAGTCCGTTAAATAAAAAATGGAAGTACCAGTTGTATTTTCAAACCTAGCTGAAGGTAATTGTATAAGATAAATTAGGGTTCCAGCCCTGGATGTTCTCTCATTATAGTTCTTAACCTTTCTTGTTTCACCAGCAGATGCTGAGAGAAAGGATACAGCCCTTTCCATATGCTCTGTAATGATCTCCCAAGGAAATGTGATGAGGACTGGACAGTTCTGTTTTAATCAGGCTCGGAAGATACATGTGATGGAATAAACATGACATTTGGATTCTGTGCATAACTCTTTGGATGGTAGAGGCATTTCCATTGCATTACCTTATCCCTTTGAGTGCATTGCGTACAACCCTGGCACTCAGAAGGTTAAATCTATTGATTTCTCTCTTTCTCTCTAGCTCTCTTTCTTTAAGCCATCTTGATGCTATAATCAAGCTCCATTGACTTGCATGGCGGGATCTTTGTTGGCTTAACACAGAAAGTTACACATAAGAGAGGAAGATCACGGACAATAAGTATTGATACACCTGTAATTATCTATCTATCTATCTATCTATCTATCTATCTATCTATCTATCTATCTGTCTCATATCTATCTAGCTCATATTTATTATATATCTAGCTTCCTATAGCTACCTATTATCTATAATCTATTATCTATCATCTATCTATCTATCTATCTATCTATCTATCTATCTATCTATCATCTATCTATCTATCTATCTATCTATCATCTATCTATCTATCTATCTATCTATCTATCTATCTATCTATCTATATGTCTCATATCTATCCATCTCATATCTATCTATCTATCTACCTATATGTCTCATATCTATCTAGCTCATATTTATTATATATCTAGCTTCCTATAGCTACCTATCCTATATAATAATTCGCTAAGTTGTGTGTAACGTCCGACATGCGCAGTAGACACTGCTGCGCGTGCGGCAGTCATGCGCAGTAGAGACTGCCCGCGCCGCGGCTGATGCAGAGCTGGGCACTCCGAAGGAGCGTCCAGCTCTGTATCAGCCGAGGCGCGGCCAGTCTCCACTGCGTGTGACTGCCCCGCGACCGGCTGCAAGAGGCACTGTGGCCCGTGTAACGGGCTGTACAACTAGTTATCTATTATCTATCATCTATCTATTATCTATCTATCTATCTATCTATCTGTCTCTGTCTTCCTATATCTGTCTCTCTGTTATTTATATGTTCAAAAGAAAAGTGGAAGAGTCGTGGGGCAAACCATTTGCACTATAGAGGGAGAACTAAAAAAAATTGATTGAAATGGAGATTTTAACCCCTCAAATACTAGAGATGTTTCAAATGCTTTGCTTTACAAAGCATTGGAGACTTTTCTAGTATTGAAGGGGTTAAAATACTCATTAAAATCAATGGGAAATTTTTGGTATTTTTAGTTTTCCCCTGTAGTGCAACTGGGTTGCCCCACAGCTCCTCCACTTTTCTTTTGAACATACAGCCAATAGAGATAGAACACTCCCAGTATTCATCCAAAAAGCATAAAAATGTGTTTATTAGTAGTCAGAAATGGCAATGTTTCTGCTCCCACATGCGCCTTTATCCAGGGTCATTATAGACTAAAGGGGCTAAGCGCAGAGTTTCTGCTAATTGCTGCCATCATTTCACAAAAACACCAGTGGTGTAACTATAGGAGACGCACCTGCGACTGGGACTGTCACTCTAGGGGCCCGGCCTCCCCCTGTGACCCCTCCACCTGTTGCCCGCAAACCCCCTCTGGGGCTCTAGTAATGCAGAGCGCTGGGAGATGACATCATCTCTCAGCGCTCTACATTACAGAAGAGGACCAAACGGGAGCTCCAGGGAGGTAGGAGATGGGGGCATTGTGTACATTGAGGGGCACTGTGGAGATTGGGGGTAAATGTGGAGGGTGCCAATGTGGTCGGGGGGGCCCATGGTACTTCTTGCACCAGGGCCCTGAGGCTTCTAGTTACGCCTCTGAAAAACACTCTTTCTCCCTGTAATAACATTTGAATAAAGCATCTCCCATGAAAGGGTTAAGAGGTATGGAAGTATCCTATATATATTACTCCATTGAGATCCTAAAGCTATTGACCCTATAAAATGAAGTAAAACAATGAGACATGCAATATCTTACATATTCCAGTTAATATTGTTATGTAAATTACTACTAAAATATGTCATAAGACTGTCTTACCAAACTGGCTTTGTTTTCATTTGAGAAAAGGCATCTAAGTGGTTATATAATTAACATTTACAATTCAAGACCAAGACAAGGCACTTTCTGGAGAACTCTTTACTCCAAAAGCTTAGCAAAAAAAAACAAAACAAGGTAACTAATGATTGGGTGATTATGAAAGCATTTTCAAAATCATCTATATTTAAGTAAGCCACTCTTTATTTAAAAATATAGTTTATGAGATATTTAGCTTTATTAATTAGTCAGTAAGTGCAAATTAGCCAGTACTAAGTGGCAGTTGGGAGGGAGGTGGAATGTTTGTATTTGCCACACCAGCCTGTGCCAGCCAGCACTGTCTAATCTGTTTAAATATAAAAAATAAAGCTAAATATTTTGTAAACTGTACATTTAAATAAAGAATGATGCATATTATATATATATCTATATATCAATATATATATAAGGTCAGAATATTTGTCCGATGCAGTCATGCGCAGTAGAGACTGCCCGAACACACAGAATGCTGGGAGTTCTGTGCTGGGAGCATTCTGTGTGTTCGGGCAGTCTCTACTACACATGACTGAATCACATACTCCGTCAGTGAGGCGTTGGCAGTACGCAGAGCTGGACCGGCCTCTTTACCTCACCGGACCTTGGCCCGTGTACATAGGCTTTTACACTAGTGTATATATATATATATATATATATATATATATATATATATATATATATATAGATAATATAAACCTGCGCTCCTCCAGCTAAAGTTAAAAATAAAAAATAGCGTGCCCTGTAAAGGGCATATATAATAATAAATTTTGAGGCTCTAGTTGCCCACATATTTTTAAATACTAAGTGTGTGTGGTTTTTTTTGGCCAAAGAAGGGGGGGGTAAGCTTGCCAACCGCGCCAAGGTACCTCAAGTGTGGCAAGGACCTACACTAAACACTTGAGATCCTATCTAAAAAAATAACAAAAAAAAACAAAAATCTTCTTTGGCCAAAAATGTTGGCAACTAGAGCCTCAAAATGTATTCACATTATTATATATGCCCTTTACAGGGCACACTATTTTTTATTTTTCACTTTAGCTGGAGGAGAGCAGGTTTATAATTTTTTTCGTGTTTGCACCTTTTGGGGGACTGGAGAACACTCTTATTCCTTGCTGCACACTTCAAGTAAACTCATTTTTCCAAGAGCACTTTACATATATCAAAAATTATCACTAAATATAATTAAAATTGAACATGTATTATTAACACACGCACAAATATTTTTAAATACTAAGTGATACAGCGCTGTAAGCTGTTTGTTTTTTATATATGTGTGTGTGTGTGTGTGGTTTTGAAAGCTCTTGCTAAACCACCCAAGTCATTAAGGCTAGAGGAAAGGCAGTTTCAACTTGAACAAAGGAAGGCCTTTTTTTACACTAAGGGCAGCAAGAATGTGGAACTCCTTGCTTCATGACACTGTGTTGGCAGATACTGTAGATGCTTTCCAAAAAGTATTGTATATCTTTTTCCGTCAGAACAATACAAAGAATTATGACAGTATTTTCAGTGCAAATAGGATGGTGATCCAGGGAGGTTTATAACTGTCAGGAGTCAGGAATACATTTTTTATCCCCTTGAGGCACAATTGGAAATGGCTTCAATGGGGTTTTAATTTTTGCATCACTCTGTGTCAACAAAACAAGGATGGTGTGTCAAAAGTTGAACATGATGAACACATGTATTTTTTTAACCTTATCAACTATATTACTATGAAAAACAATGGGAATAAGAAGAATTGCTACTCCTCAAAATGGACTTTTCAACAAATAGTTAAAACCACAATGTTTTATTTTGTTTGCGGGTAAAACAAACGAGGATTGTAGGGTCGTACTGACACACAATTAGTATAATACTGTCCTTACGCGTTTCACATGGAAACCATGCTTAACCCTTTGAGTGCCAGAGGGGCATGCAACGCATTATCACCACAGTCTTCTTTTGCATTAGAGTAGTTGTGGACATAATAATTACGGTGATATCAGTATTTTATTTTCTTCCAATGAAACAGTGAGTCTGATTTTTTAATTCTGGTGCAAACCCATCTTTTGCATCAGAACCAAAATACGCCAGCATTCATGTAAGATTAAGTTAATGTGAATTTGAGGAACATTCATGGAGTCCCTACGGTGTATTTGGTTTTCCACAGAAGCAATCCAGGGGAGAGATTCACTAAGCAGTGATAAAGAGGAGATGACTTCTCCAGTGATATCACCATTCCTGGGAACTTCCAATTGAGGTCTGCCCGGAGGGGAGTCCTCTGGTGCAGCAGGGGGTTACAATAATGACGCGAATTGCATCAAAAAGGGGCGGGTCTTGATGCGAGTTGGGGGGCAGGGCTTAAAGGTGACATACAGAAGGCTGGGGAAGGAGGAACACCGGGAGAAACAACAGATGTGGGCAGAGTTTCAACAGAAACTCCCCACATCCGGAGGAATCTGCTTCTGCCCCGGAGACCTTGTAAAGCTCTGTCAAAACTGGAGTCTCCGGGGCAAATCTGGAGAGCTCCCAGGTATGGATATCACTTCTCCAATTCCTATGTTATTCTGTGGAGCCTATTCAACATACATTTCTTCAACTTTGGAGCTCTTAGTGAATTGGCTCCATAAAATAACACAGTGATAAACTGGAGAAGTCATCTCCGCTTTATCACCGCTAAGCGAATCTTCCCCCCAGATCTTTTTTAGTAACTGGATTTTTTTTATTTTGTATGGATTCTTTTATAAGAAAATTATTGTAATATTTGATATTGTACAACATATTTTTCTTTAAAGGGATAGTAACACTTCATTTTAACTTTATTTTATTTTGTAGGCATTAAAAAAACATGAAGAATGATATAAGTCTTATCTCTCAAACCTTTATGGTTTATGAGATATTCACAAGCAAAGTTTCCCCTCCCGCCCCTTTTTCCTAGTGTAAGCCATCTCTTCTCAAATGTGAGTCTGGTTGTATGACAGTACAGATAACAGAAAGGGACAATTTTCTTTGTATGAAAACAATGAAAGCCCTTCCCCCCTTGACAAGTTTATCAGCTTTTTCCATTATCTTAATAGAAGATTGTCCCTCTCTGCAGTCTACCTGGGCATCTCCCTTCTGATATGGTTCAAAAGGGGGGGGATACTTTGTTTGTGAATATCTCTTAAACCATAAAGGTTTCAGAGATAAGACTTATATCATTCTTCATGTTTTTTTAATGCCTACAAAATAAAATAAAGTTAAAATGAAGTATTACTATCCCTTTAAAAATGTCTCCATATAAAATACTAAGAGATTCTTCTATCGATCTCTAGAGCATTGAAATTTAAACATGGCAAAATATAATGCAGAGCTTTAATTACTGTAATGACCTAAAAGCCCTAGTCTGAAGAACAGTTCCACTGCTAACTACCAATTTGCATACAAAAGCTTTTAAAAAGCTTCAAAGAGTTTGCTTGGAGAAAGAATGCTACAACTGCTCAGTAATCTCCAGAGATCGGCAAAAAAAGCGTACTCCTGCTACTATCTTTTATATTATACGTGAGAATTGTTAGAATAATTATAATGATTGGGTCTTAAGAAGTATCTTAAAAAGTAGATTGTTCATTTGATTCGAAGTCTGTGGAATATAATTTATTTGCATAACACTTTGAGTGCCAGAGACCAATGCATTGCGTACCCCTCTGGCACTTAAGGGAGTAGAAGTAGGATGACCAGGCCTCAACTGTGCACACATGAAATATTCATATTTCAGGGCTGCACTGAAATCAAAACAGCCTTGCAGTATTTATTTTTATATGTTTCCGATTAAAGATGAGGTCTGGTTAGGCTACTTAAAGGGGATGTAAAAGTAAAACTTCATAATAATAACCCCAGCGTACGTAATTTTGGTCCGAAAGTCCTTATGGTCCCCATATGGCCCTTGTGACTTTGTTCAAGATATACCATCTTCTATCACCTCTGGATGTCTTATGCATAGAGACAGACATGACGATTGTTTTTTCAAACTGAAGCAGGCAATGCAGTACACAATCAGCTGGTTCTTAAAGGGTAAAGACTGCCATGTTCCCAGCTCCCCGAGTACCAAGAAGGGCTTAGGGTGGAAATGTCTAAATTAGGTGATTTGCATCAGAATGTTGGAGGTGTTAGCCAGGTGGGTGGAAAATGAAGGAGGGAAGGTCTACCCTGAAAATGGGGCAGGGAGCGAGAAGGATAGGCTGTGACGTGGGAAGGGTTACTGGGGAACTCACAAAGCTGGATAAACAATACCTGTCCTCGAAGACCTGATAATTATCCCTGAAAATGGAGTCTTGGGGCAGATCTAGAGAGGTCCCATGGTGCTGGTAACAATTGTTATGCCCACCTCTGTAGACACTGCATTTAGGGCTGATTGAAAATGCTATCCCTTGAACAAATGCACAAGGGTATAATTCAAAAGGGCCATTAGAATTGTCTGGGCTAAGTAAGGCATGTGGGGTATAAATTAAGGACCATAGAAATCAATTAGCAAAAACTGGACAAAATATAAATGGAGAAATGTTAAAATGGTCAGTGTGTGTGTGTGTGTGTGTGTGTGTGTGTGTGTGAATATGTATGTGTGAGAGCGCATCTGTATGTGTGTGTATGTATTTGTGTGCATGTATGTGAGAGAGAGAGCTTGTTTGTGTGCATGTATATGTGTGCGTGTATGTGTGTCTGTGTGTGCGTGTAAGAGAGAGACAGAGAGAGAGAGAGAGTGTTTTTGAGTATGTATATGTGTGTCTGTATGTATGTCTATTCCCCAAGTACAAAATGAAATTTATGTTGCTTAACATCAAAACTTATAGAATATTAAAAAGCTATTACTCAATATGCATGGTCAGATATGTGAATGGATTACCTTTAGAATCATGCACGGATTCGCTCTGGTGTACATAATAATTGCATTGTTTTGTAGAGTTCGCATACGCAGTGCCAACCGGAATTCATCTTTCTGGCTATTTTCAGATACCCGGTATTTGATGTAACTGTTTCCAGCAAAACTGAGAGAGGTGTGTCCTGGAAGGATACATACAGAAAGATGTTACAGATCACAAGTTGCCAGGTTCCCAAAAGGCCAGGGGGGAAGATGTGTTAAGGTTCAATGCTGTGGCGATTCATGTCTGGAAACTTGTGGGCAGCACATTGTCATAGTGAAACAGACAAACATCGCCATAAGAATTAAGATGTAGGCATGAAGAGGAGGGGAGGAGAATCTATTCAATAACATGGAGGGTTGTTGAACTGCTGGCAATGTGGAATGGACACCCTCTCTTCCACATCGCCAACAGTAGACAACCCTGAAGTCTGACAATATCTTCTCTGATTCCCCACTTGCTCAGTGTGTGTGTGTGTGGGGGGGGGGGCAGAGAGCATCCTCTCAGCACCACAAACACCATCACTCCCATAACCCCTTGAGTGCCATAGGGATGTGCACTGCACACCCCTGTGACATTCATAGGGTTAGAAAAGTGCAGTCTCCCTCTACACAAACATCAATATACTGAGCTCTGTTTTTATATATCCCAGTATTTATGTACCCTCTCTCCTGCAGGAGTTTGCTATCATTTCTATTCATTTACTCCCTGTCTCTTATCTCCCTCCCCTCACCATCACTCCCTTTTACCATTCTGCTCCCTCTTCTCCCCTATGCCACTCTGCCCCTCCTCCCTTTCAGTGTCACAGGAGTGTCCTTTGACCATTCCAGAGATTATTCAGTTTATGTAAGCGCTGCCTGCTTGGTATGATGCTTGAATCCCAGGAGATTCTGCACCTTTTGCGCTTACTTACCTGTGTGCTTGTAATGAACCAAAAGTGCCTGAGCTAAAGCCGTTAGTAAGTCATGAATGCAAAATGAGAACAGTCCCCTGTCTGTCCGGCTCTACTGAGAGGTCTCTGCCTCTCTTCACTGACAGATACCTGACCAAAAAGCAATAGGGGGATAGGACTGAACGTACAAGATTAAAGTTTGAGTGTCTGCAGTAGCTGAGCGCAGCAGAGAAAAGTCATCCCCATCGTCCCAAACGCTGTCCAATGGGGGCACTAAAAACTATTCTGGACAGAGCAGCTCAGACTGTGACTGTGAGGGGCATGGTAAGGGGCTAATAATCAGTGAGTGCATTATGATCATAGGAATACCCAAGAGCCCCAGAATCCAGAACACCTCACGCTTCAGCTTTGGGCTGCCATGAGGTGAATCCAGGACTGCATGCATTTGTTATTCCTGGCCAATGAGTCTTTTAACTATTCATATCTCAGGATTTCATTGTCCTGATGATGCACGGCATGTATCTGAAGTTTCTTTGAATATCATAGACATGTATAGGGAGGACTGGCACATTTGGCACATGAGGAGATACCAGAGAGATTTTGCCAGGAGTATGGGTGATGGATGATGTGAGTTAGGCGTATGGGTCGGTGTTGACTCACAGCGGTGGAGTGTATGGGCAAAGTGTGATTTGATGGGTAAAGTTATGACTGGCATTGTGAAACCAATTGGCGAAGCTGGGTGGAATGCACTTGTAGGAGGATGTAAAGATGTGAACAGGACAACAGTGTGACATACATGGGGGATGGGTGGAGGATAGTGTGAAGTAGTTATACCGGTGGGAGCTGAGATGGAGCGTAGCAATGCTGGTGATGAGGCTAGCATGGTGTTGCCAAGGGGTATGGGTGGAGGCTGTTTTGAAGTAGGAACATGGGTGAGTTTTGAGTGTAGAAATGTGAATTAAAAGAGTGGCAATGAGGTTAGATCATTAGATGAGGCACGGTCTGAACGTGAATGCAAGCACGGTACTGGGCTATGTAGCTAGGGGCATTAGTAGCAGAAAAGTTAAGAGGTCATGCCACTCTACATGCCCTCACCTAGAGTATTGTGTACAGTACTGGAGACCCCATCTCCAGAAGGATATAGATACTCTAGACAGAATTCAGAGAAGGGCTACTAAAATGGTGACTGGTTTACAGGAAAAGAAATATCAGGATAGACTAAAGGATCTGAACATGTATATCTTGGAGGAGAGAAGAGAGAGAGGGGATATGATAGACACATTCAAATACATGAAGGGATTCAATGAAGTGCAAGATGGAAGTACATTTCAAAGGAGTAAAAATGTTAGGACAAGAGTCTAAAACTAGAGGGACACAGGTTTAGATGTAATGTAAGAACATTTTACTTCATTGAGATGGCAGTAGATATGTGGAATAGCCTACCAGCAGAAGTGTAGAGATTAATACAGTGAGGGGATGTAAGCATGCGTGGGACAGGCATAAGGCTGTCCTGAGCACAAAACAAGACCAAGGACCAAAGAAGGTTGAGGTTTTTACAGTAGGAAATGGGCAGAGTAGATGGGCCAAATGGTTCTTATCTGCCATCAAATTTTGTGTTTTTATAAATAACGTATAGAGTAGAACACCCCAAATGGAGGAAGAATGGCCTCCCTTACAATAACTTTATTGGTCTGTTTAATAATGCACAACTTTACCTGAACACTCTCCCAGCTTGCCTGGTGGGCACTGGCAGATAAAAGGTCTCCTGCTCACTTCGTAACCCACGCACTGCATGTCGTCTGGGCACGGTTTATTCATGCACGGATCTGCAGACCCAGGACATAACCCACCTGGGGAGAATTCAAAGAGTTACCTTCAATCTGCGTATCTGGTTTCTTTATCATGACTAAAAGGGAACAATACCTACATGATTAACTGACTAAAATGTCTAACTGGATTATTTACCTAGGAAGGAGCCCGTCATACAGCAGTCAGGTCTAGATCTCTGTTACTACATAATGCTGATGTACTAAAAATACCTGAGGGGAAATGCACTAAGAATAAATGTGATAAAGTGGAGATGAGATGACTCCAGTGATATCACTTCTCAAAGTCCTATGCTATTCTATGGAGCCAATGCACTAAGATTTCTTCAGCTTTGGATATCTTAGTGCATTGTCTCTGTAGAATAACATAGGAACTGGAGAAGTGATATCACTGGAGAAATCATCTCCACTTTATCACCTCTTTATCACACCTTACTGCATAACACCCCTGGAGTAATTTTGAAGCAAACCAACTGCACCATAGGGAACAAATAAAAATGCCCCCAAGCCCTATCAATTTAAATGAGGCTTTTAACCTCTTGAATGCATTGCAATGGTATGATACATCTCAAGAGGTTAAAAGTCATATTTAAACAATCGGGAATATAGTCCATCAGCCTGTATATCTGTCTGTCTGTATCTCTTTCTGTCTATCCCTGCATCTATCCATCTTGGTTTGTGCTTGGTTTGCAAGCACATGGAGAAGACCATTTCAGTGAAATAATTATTTGTCACTATTGCAATCGTGGCTCTGCTGCAGAGCCGAATGATGAAAGTCGGACCGGATATCCCTGCTGTCAGCACAACGCTGACTTCAGGGAAGGGGGAGGGAGGGGGGAACGTTGCCTTCGGTTATCTCTCACACCATAAAGGTAAAGTATTACCATCCCTTTAAGCTATAGCTAAACATTTCTATTTTGCAATCTGATCGTCTTCTTGCATGGTGCTGCAGGATAATGTAGGTGTTTCTGTCTGCAGTAACTTGTGAAGAGGTGTGACCTGAATACAGATTTTGCATGACATTGAAGAGGTGAATGGTTTAATATGCAAGAAAAAATCTTTAGTTCCTTGTGTATTAACCCTTTGAGTGCCAGAGGGGTACGCAAAGGGTTAATACACCTCTGGCACTCAAAGGGTTAATGGAAAAGCAATGTTCAGTTGTAGAAAAAAACTACATTGTAAGATTTTTCATGATGATTAAATAAGTGCTATTCCCAAAGCAATCGGATGCCTCATTCAAAAGTTATTAGATCTCAAACCTGGTAAACAGACTACGAAATTGCACTCTTAAATTTTTGTCTGTGGAATGACTTTGCTTTCTAACGGTAGCTTTCCATAGATGGGAATAGTAACAGCGCCATATGTTGACCGTACCACAAAGTGCAGTTTGGTTTAAAGCGATAGTAATTTCAAAATGTAAATATACATAGGAATGTTCAATGTCATTTTTAATAATGCATAGTATATTTTACAATGTCTGTACCTTTGTATTGTTCTTGTAAATCATTCATAGTTCACTGAGATCTGAAAGCTGGTTGGACAGATCTCAACAAGGGGCAACATTGTATCAGTATAAGGAAAACCCTGTTCCCCTTCTTTAACCTCTTAACCCCTTAAGGACCAAGGATGTACATGTACGTCATGGGGAGAATGTGTCTAAAGGACCCATGACATACATGTACGTCATGGAATTCAGGTGTCCACATGTGCCTGCACGCCATTCGGGGACCACTGATTCCGGTAAGACAAAAAAATGCTCCATGGTACTTAAATGCCGGCTGTGCGCCAGGTCCTTAAGGGGTTAATGTTAGTTTAAACCTCAGTATCTGTGTTTATAAATTAGTCTGTGAAAATAAAATACTTTGCTCTTGTTCTAAATCATTTATTCAATTACACCAAGAGGTGTCAGTAGGTCATGAAATAACCTAAACATTCTCAGTAATGCCCCGCCCAGCAGCCAGGCCCCCAGCAACACCCCCTAAAACAAAAGTGTCCCTCTTTGGCCATTTGGAATGTTGGGAGTTATGGGCATGGTAAGCACTTAAATGGGTCTTGTATGAACCCTATACTGCCCCCTAAAGCTTGATCATTGATACACATTGTAAGTTTTTTTCAATGATCATTGTGACGCGAGTGTATAGCGTACCCTGCTCTCTCTGCTGCTTTATAAATAGCAGCTTTCAAAGGGTGGTCTCTAGAAACACTCAACGGTAGAGTTACACTGCATGAAAACAGCTTAATAAAGGACTTCCACTTAGTCACTGGTTCTCAAACTGGGTTCCGTGAAACCAGAAGGTTCCCTGAAGTTGTTCAAGGGGTTCCACAGAACAAGTATATGTAATGGCGGACATCGGAACAACGCCAGTGTTCTCTGACTGCCAACTGACGTGGAAGGCTAGAACACTTTGAACAGTACAGTTTCTCTTGTAATATGCTCCATAATAATTACCAGATAAAATTACCTGGAGACAGTTACCTAAAAATTTTAGCATCATAATTGAATCTTTTTCTACCAGTACAGTGTAACATTTAACGACATTTGAGACTGATACTATTTTAACCATTTGCATGCTAGAACGTCCTATCTAGTTAATAGTCTTGGTTGCTAGGGTTCCATAGGGATATCATTTAAAACTAAGTGGATCCATGACAGCAAGTATTTTGAGAACCTCTACCCTAGGCAAATCCTGTTAACCCCTTGCATGCTAGAGGCATCTTCAACACATTGCAAAGCAATGTGTTGGAGGCGCTTCTAGAATTCATTTATATACAAGCATAGCTTCCTTTTAACCCCTTCAGTGCCAGAGGGCTACGCAACACATTGCCCAGCAATGCATTGCGTATCCCTTTGGGTAAACCCTCTGACTGCCAGAGGGGTCCGCAACACATTGCTTTGTAATGCATTGTGTACACTCCAGGCATTCAAAGGGTTAACATTTGGATGCCAGCGGCATCCCCACCATTTGACACTCAAAGGGTTAGTAATCTTGTACATGCAATTCATTTTTTTTCTCATTTAACATCATTCAGTTATGCCTTGCTCACTCACCAAATGAAAATGAAACTTCCAACAGGTATAAATATATAAACTTCACTCAGGCATGTAAAAAGAAAAATATACAGTGGATCATTTACTTCAATAAGTGCCATCTGGCAGCAATATTTACACGTTACTGTATAATCAATTACAGTAGTTCAGATGGAAAGCTACTGCGGCATTTAAATGGAAATGGGGACCATTATAGTTGACGCCTAGCCTCATATTACGCTGAATGATATATTTTCTTTGAAAATGGGTAAATTACTGTTTTCAGAAAATGACATGGTTCAGTTACTAATCCAGTTGAGGTCTTTAGTGAGTACTTCAGGGGACTGACAGGCTGAGCTTTCAATAAAGATTTTCCAATATTTCCTCCTAAAGAATAAAAATGAGCTGAAGGGCCCGATTTCTCATTGGGCAAATTCTTAGGGCACCGAGATTGTGAGGGGAGCCCCCAGCAGTGCAAGCCACGTCCACTGCAGTAGCCATGGCCAGTGCATTTCCACTGCCCCAGTCACAAGGTTGGAAGACTAGGCTACTTTAGAACCGCCTATTGCTACATATTACTCCTTAAAGGGCCCCAACCGCTTTCCCGTTGTGGCCTGTATTCTTCTATTAAAATGGACCTGTCACCTTCCCTCTGGCACTCAAAGTGTTAAACCATTGGATTATAACGAGCCACCTAACTCACTGCTCTGCAATATGTTGGAGAACTCTTTCACATCCTACAGGGTTAACCCTTTGAGTGCCATAGAGGTATCCAATGCATTGCGTTGCAATGCATTGGATACCCCTCTGGCACTCAAAGGGTTAAATAATGATTGTTAACCCCGTAGTGACAAGGGCTTTTTTACACTAGAGGACCAGCGGAATTTTGGCCTTTTTAGTATGTCTTTCCTCAACCATATTTTCACTCTAGTTTCTTTACTACAACCACACAAATTATATACTTTTTTAAGAATAGATAGGACTTTCTTTTGATGCCATATAACTCATCATTTAATTTGATAATAATATAAAAAAGTGAAGAAGAAAAAACAAATTTTTATAGGTTTTTCTGTTATGATTTGTGCTGTTAGTGCATTTTTTTTAACAGACACAGGAAAAAAGTATGAAAGTTCACTCATGCTTCCCAAATGTCCCTTTTTAGGGAGGTAATGTACCTCTGAGACAAAAATCCCTCTGGCCCACTTTCCCACTCTGGCGTGCCTTTATTTAGGAGATCAGACTGTGTGATGTATATATTGCTCCACAGCAATTAAACTTCTGTATATGTGTTTAATCTGTGTAAATAAAATACCTTGCTCTTGCGCTAAATTATTTTTATGCTATACAGAGAGGTGTCAGTAGGTCATGAAATAAACTAATTTTTTAAATGTTTTCCCCAACGGTCATGCCCCTCGGCAAAACAAAATTGGCCCCCTTCTTTGACCATTTGATCTGTTAGGATGTGTGTTCTCTGTTTCTCTCTGCTTCACCATTACAATGAGGAGGAGAGAGGCAGAGAACAGTGACAGGTGGAATGTTTACATACACTGCCTGTGTCATTGACTCCATTCTCACATCCTCTGGCTTATGTGACTGGAATTGGAGTTTATATTACCTTTGTAACACCTTAGCATTTATGCCCCCAGGTGGGGATTCCTGATGCCGGTACACTGAGATTGCTCTGGCCACACCCACAACTCAGTATGTGGTTTTGGCCAGCACAGTCAAAGCTCCTGTCAAAACATGGCACCTCTGTAATGTTGCCTACATTGCCTAATGGGAAATCCAACCCTGCAATTGCACCATCCGCCTGCTCCTAGCATATGGTGGCAAGTTTATTTACCAGTTATCTATTACTGTAATATCCACTTTATGTACTGATTTGTTCAGTTTACTTATCCAGTTTACATATTCATTCACTGGTCAGTTCATTTAAAGGAGATTTAATCCCTTCTAATAATAATTCCCACGTACCTTACTTTGGTCAGAAAATCCTAATGGCCCATATGAAATTTGCTCTTGCCCCATGTTCAAGAGATAAAATGATGAATCAGTCCTGGACATCATATCCATGGAGGCGGACATGATATTTATTATCCGGACCATAGGACACAAATTCCACCAACAGCACATTGTAATCTTAACAGTTTAAGGGCCAGATGGGTATTCGCAATGCGTTGCACAACCCTCTGGCACTTAAAGCGTTAAGCAGGCTCATGCACTCTGCCTGCTTCAGTTTGAAAAGTGTCAGAAACGATCATGTCCGTCTCCATGGAGAATGACATCCGGGATTGCCTGAGGAACAGGACTGATTAAACAAAGGCAAAAGTGGAAAATTCCTAGGGGCAATTAGGATTTTATGGCCATAGCATCATTAAGTGGGAGGTTATTATTATTAAGATGTGTTACTTCTCCTTTAAAACCTTGGATGCTAAAGAGGTTATATACTTTTTTCTATGTTATAAAGTAAGGATATTTCCTGTGTCAGGAATAAATGGATGGAGATGGAAGTGGGGTCATGTGACAGGTGGGGGTGTGGCCATGCATGGGAGAAGCTCAGGGCACCTAGGGTGAATGTTATATTAATACAGCCCTGCATGAAGACTAAATACTGGGTTGCATTTTGATAGATGTACCGACTATTTATTTATTTATATCATCAATGCATCAGAACTCTTCAAGTTGTTTATTCTTGTTTTCCCAGAAGATATTCTTAAAATGTCAACATATGTTTATTCATTTTGTTCAGCTTTGATTCGAACATCATATCTGATACTAAACATGCTGAAAATCTTTGCATTACAAAACACATTGGAACATATTTTAATCAAAGTGTTTCTGCAGTTGTTAAACACTCAAAGGTCGGAACTAAAATTAAATGGCGAGTAACAATTTATTTGCCAATCAACACTGAGCTATTACTAACACATACATAAAAGCTTCTTGGAGCTGTGAAAAGTTACTCTTTAACCCTTTGAATGCAACAGGGGTGCCCAGAGGGGCATACCTGTGAACTTTTGAAACAGGGCTACCCGGAGGGCAACCCTGTCAGTGCCCAGGGGGAGGAAAATGACGCAAATCGCGTCATAAAAGGGGCGGGACTTAGTCACGGGGGGCGGGACAAAACCCCCCCACAAAACCCCCCTGCAAAATGGATGTAAGAGGGCGGGGAGTGGGAGGAACCGGGCGGGATGGAGCACAAGTGGGCAGAGTTTCTACTTAAACTCTGCCCACCCGGTGATTCACACATTGCCCCGGAGACCCGGTAATTCACTTTGAAATCCGGAGTTTCCGGGGCAAAACCGGAGAGTTCCCAGGTATGCAGAGGGGGTGACCATGGAGCTGCACTTAAAGGCTTACCCCTGTGATTGTCAGAGATTTATGCAACAGTTGTGTACCACTCTGGCACTCAAATGACACATTTTGAAAATGATGTATTGTAGAGCTGTTTCTGCACAGTAAAACAATAGTAATACCATTACTCTGAATAGATTTATATCTCAGGGGCTGCCAGACAAGGGGCCTAAGATGTTGAAAGATCCACCCTTGGCCACACCCATGTGTCACATGTCCATAGCTGGGAACTCTGCAATTTTGCCCTAGAGACTCCGGTTTTTACTCTCCGGGGCAGAGTCTAATTTTCCGGGGTGTGAGCAGTTTCTTAAAGGGATAGTCATACTTTATTATTACTATTCCCCATATTATAGATATTTGAAAAATAATTCAATTGCCACCAGGTTCATCTCTCAAACCTTTATGGTTTGAGAGATAACCGAACGCAAAGTCCCCCCCTCCCCCTTCCCGGAAGTCAGCATTGTACTGACTGCAGGGATATCTGGTCTGACTTTCATCAGGCGGCTCTGCAGCAGAGCAGCGATTGCATTAGTGAGAAATAATTATTTCACTGAAAAGGTCTTCTATTGCAAACAAAGTTCTTAGCGGTGTTAGTTCCGCTTTAAGGACCACAGAGCTTTTTTTTCTTTTTCTTTCAGGATCTGATTCAGGGCTCCCTGAACAGCGTGCATCAGCACGGGGAGTCCTGAAATCCATGAGATACATGTACGTCCTTGGTCCTTAAGAGGTTAAGGGCAAAATTATATATTAAAGGGGAACTTTCACCTCCTCATTATCCTTATTGTATCCCTTCCTTTGTGTCCCCTCTGTACAGTGCGGTCTTTCTTTTTGCCTACAAATCTGTTTAAGTGAAGAAAAAAGATACTTGAATTGTGTACCTTATGACGTTAGCAGCCGCACAGCCGCGCACCGTACGGTGCAGAAGACACTCCCACAGCCTCAGCTCCTTTCACTTGCCCCAGCATCCTCCGATGACGGAAGCGTTCTGTTAGTAAGCTGGAGAGAGATCTCATTGGCTAGATATCGATATCTAGCCAATGAGATCTCTCTCCAGCTTACTAACAGAACGCTTCCGTCATCGGAGGATGCTGGGGCAAGTGAAAGGAGCTGAGGCTGTGGGAGTGTCTTCTGCACCGTACGGTGCGCGGCTGTGCGGCTGCTAACGTCATAAGGTACACAATTCAAGTATCTTTTTTCTTCACTTAAACAGATTTGTAGGCAAAAAGAAAGACCGCACTGTACAGAGGGGACACAAAGGAAGGGATACAATAAGGATAATGAGGAGGTGAAAGTTCCCCTTTAAAGGATTTATTATCCCCTTGAGATACATGTGCCGTGCTATGACCATCTTATGGTGATAACATGTCATGTATATTTTACTTACAGCACTCCTCAGTATAATGATAAGCAGAACTTGCTGTAATGATAGAGGCAATTCACACCATACCGAAGGGAAGCGTGAACGCGCTCCCTGGGGCAGCTGGGAGTGGGTAGAAGGAGAATTAAGTAGCACTGGGAAGTCATGAAGAGCTGTGCCGAAGATGCAGTGTGCCACATAATGCGGACATACACAGCTTAAAGAATAACAATCTTAAAAAGTACGTAAATTAAAAAAAAAAAAAAACAAGTTTCCGAATAATAGGAATAATAACTAAACCTTTGTTAACAAAGTTTTTTAGAGGTGAATGTTCCCCTTTATACTGGAAAATTCAGAATCAAGGCACAGGAGATCTTTGTCATCCAAAGGGTTAACCCTTTGAGTGCCAGAGGGGCATGCAAACCACTCAAAGGGTTAATGATTAAATAATCACCTTTCCCACGTAATTCGCAAAGCACGGGATGCATTGCTCCTGCTACCGTATATTGCTAAAAATATAGATGTATACACAGTTGGCTTCACTATATACAAAGCAGATGTGTTCATTCTGTAGACATCTTTCTAGTACAATATAGAAGACCATAAAAAAGTGTTCATAGCATTACACTCTGCATGGAATTCAATGAGGCAGATTTTATTCCTTTGAAAGTAGCACATCTGTGACATATGGCAAAAATCAATCCAAGATGTTCTAGATTAGGGTTAATTTATATGCTAGTGTGTCTTTGCTGAACTTGATTATAAGATGTAAAGCAGCATGTTTAAAGAGGCTCTGTGGATTTAAAGCTAGCCGACTTTTATGAGGGTGATCTCACGGTAATAAAAATGTTGCGTTGGTGTGTGCATTGTTCTTTCACATTTACCTGTCACTTTCCCGAAATACCTCTGTCAATCTGTTTTAAAGGGGAGTAACAGAGTCAAAGGCATAAGACTGAGGACATCATTGAGGCTGCTCCAGTTCATCTTAGTAACATAGTTGATGAGGCTGAAAAATGGCATGCGTCCATCAAGTCCAGCCCATGCCAAATCACCCCGGTCGATCCAGAGGAAGGCAAAAAACCCAATGAAGCCATTTCCAATTAAACCCCAAGTGGGTTGGCCTTATTGCCACAAATTGGGAGGAACAGGGTGGGAAGGAGGACAAGTGGGTGGGAAATGGGAGAAACAGGGTGTGAAGGAGGAGAAGTGGGCAGGAAGTGGGAGGAACAGGGTGAGAAGGAGAAGAAGTGGGTGGGAAGAGGAAGGAACTGGGTGAGAAGGAGGAGAAGTAGATGGGAAGTAGGAGAAGCAGGGTGAGAAGGAGAAGAAGTGGGCAGGAAGTGGGAGGAACAGGGTAAGAAGTGGGAGGAACAGGGTGAGAAGGAGGAGAAGTGGGCATGAAGTGGAAGAAACGGTGAGAAGTGGGAGGAACAGGGTGAGAAGGAGAAGTGGGTGGGAAGTGGGAGGAACAGAGTGAGAAGGAGAAGAAGTGGATGGGAAGTGAGAGGAACAGGGTGAGAAGAGTATGAAGTGGGCAAAGAAGTGGGAGGAACAAGGTGAGAAGGAGAAGTGGGCAGGAAGTGGGAGAAACAGGGTGCGAAGAAGAAGTGGGTGGGAAGTAGAATCAACAGGGTGAGAAGGAGGAGAAGTGGATGGGAAGTGGGAGTAACAGGGTGAGAAGTGGGCAGGAAGTGGGAGGAACAGGGTGAGAAGGGTAAGAAGTGGGCAAAGAAGTGTGAGGAACAAGGTGAGAAGGAGGATAAGTGGGCTGGAAGTGGGAGAAACAGGGTGAGAAGGAGAAGTGGGTGGGAAATGGGAGGAACAGGGTGAGAAGTGGGCAGGAAGTGGGAGGAACAGTGTGAGGAGGAGAAGTGGGCAGGAAGTGGGAGAAACAGGGTAAGAAGTAGGCAGGAAGTGGGAGGAACAGAATGAGAATTGGGCAGGAAGTGGGAGGAACAGGATGATAATTGGGCAGGAAGTGGGAGGAACAAGGTGAGAAGTGGGCAGGAAGTGGGAGGAACGGGGTGAAAAGGAGGAGAAGTGGGCAGGAAGTGGGAGGAACAGGATGAGAAGGAGGAGGAGTGGGAGGAACAGGGTGAGAAGTGGGCAGGAAGTGGGAGGAACAAGGTGAGAAGTGGGCAAGAAGTGGGAGGAACAGGGTGAAAAGGAGGAGAAGTGGGCAGGAAGTGGGAGGAACAGGGTGAGAAGTGGGCAGGAAGTGGTAGGAACAGGATGAGAATTGGGCAGGAAGTGGGAGGAACAAGGTGAGAAGTGGGCAGGAAGTGGGAGGAACAGGGTGAAAAGGAGAGGAAGTGGGAGGAACAAGGTGAGAAGTGGGCAGGAAGTGGGAGGAACAGGGTGAAAAGGAGAGGAAGTGGGAGGAACAAGGTGATAAGTGGGCTGCATTTCACAGGAATCTCATCACCACCAGAGCAGAATCAGCCTCTATCCCAGAGACCTGGTAATTAACTCTAAAACCCAGAGTCTCCAGGACAGATCTGCAGAGTTTCCAGGTGTGTAGAGAGGTACCAGGTACATTGCAGAGCAATACAGAGATCTCTAGAATTAAATGGGTTATAAAGCCCCAGTTAAGTCAATGGCAATCAGTGGCATTTTCATGTCTCCCCTGCGGTACAGTTGGTTTATCCCAGAACTGCACTTCTTAAAGCCCTGTGAGTCTGGATTAATTCTGAAGCAAACCAACTGAACCATAGGGAACAAATAAACATTCCCCAAATCCCCACTGATTTAAATGGGACTTTTAACCTCTTGAGTACTAGAGATGTCTCCGAGTTACATTTCCCACTGAACTAAATGTGGCTTTGAGCTCACTGCAATGTGTTGGACTTCTCTAGCATTCAACAGGTTACAATCCCCATTTGAAGGAACTGGGGTTTTATTTGTCTATTATGGTGCACTCAGTACCTGAGCCTCACTGAGGCCTAGATTACACTGCAATTGATACATTACCACTGGTTTCATCTAAAAGATTCCTATTGAAGTCGATAGAGAAGATTATAGATAAATCCAGGATAACGTTGGAATCCAGGCATGTGTTTTAACACAATCATTAGAATGTATAAAAAGAAGGCTTCGGCCTTTCAGTTTGTGTCTGCAAGAAAAGCAATGTTTCTGCAAGTGCTATAAGTATCAGATTGGTTCCATTGGGATCTATTCACTGGTCTAGGCTAATGTATTCTTTAATTTGTTTTCAATAGCTAACCTATGTTTACCATTCCGTGGGAACAAGAAAAGATCACCCTTATCCTCTGCCTCAGCAAACATGATGAATGATGAAACAATAGTCCCAGCTGGTATTCTACTTATAGTATTCATGGTAGACCTACTCCTTCCTAGCAATGTATAATTAAACTGAGACAGCTACCGTGGTTTTATGCTGATTTTCTAAAAATATAAAACCCTGCAATCATCAACAGCAGGGCGGAAAGCTCAAGCACAACAATTACTTTTTTTTCCGTTTCCGTAGTCTAGTGTCTAAAGAAAGGCTAAGCAACGTTTGTCTCTCCAGCTCTTGGGGACCACAACTACCAACATCCACAACCAGCCAGAGAGACAATGGTAGCCTACCAGTGGTACGAAATATCATGTGTAATATTAGACTACAACTTGAAAAGAGCATACCACCCAACATTTCAAATGGCCATAGAGGGACACTTGTGTTTTAGTGGGTGTGGCTGGGGGTATGACTGGTGGGTGGAGCATTACTGAGAATTTCATGACCTACTGACACCTCTTTGTGCAACTGAATAAATGATTTAGAACAAACCCAAAGTACTGTATTTATACAGACTAATTTATATACTCAAATACTGAATATTCTACAAACATTAATGTGAGTTTTTTTGCTTTGGAGCAATGTGATACACTTATATACACACCACACAGTCTGATCTCCTAAACAGAGGGACACCAGGGTGATACACTTATATACACACCACACAGTCTGATCTCCTAAACAGAGGGATACCAGGGTGGGAAAGAGGGACAGATGTATTTGGGTCTCATAGAGGGACTGTCCCACCTAAAGAGGGACACTTGAGAGGTAGCCATAGAGGTCTCCCATGTGTTGCAGTATAATATGATGGAGACATTATCATCACACAGATACAAACAGCATGTGTAAATATCCTTTTTAAATGGGAACCATGCATGCAGAATATGTGGCAGCTGACGATTTCTGTTGGCTGCTGTGACATCACATGCACAGACAATGGGAAGGAAGCCACCGCTAGAGATGTTGCAGGTGGTTGGACAAGAAGCTCGGGATGGACATGTACAATTGCACCTCCGTTGCTAATACTCCTGCTCACACAACTGGGGGTAGTGAGGATCAACCAATAGGCTTTTACATGCTCTTTTTATGTTAACTAAAGATATACTTGGCTTAGCTCAGTAAATAGACAGAACTACTGATATAATGCAGCAAACATATACGTACTGAAATGCTGTGTGAAGGGTGCTACCTAGGTAAGTCAGTGTTCTTGATCTGCTCAGTAAAACTGGGCCAATTCTTGATCAAAACAACTGCATCATATGGGGACAAACAAGTCCCCAGCAGTAATTTAACCTCTTGAATGTTGTGATTTCTCCAAAGCAGTACAAAGCAATGAATTAGAGAACATTATAGCATTCAAGCAGTTAACAGTCCCATTTTACACATGTATTTGTCCCCTACGATATAGTTGCTGTGCCCCATAATTGCGCTACTTTTCCTTAATACAACGCTCTTATTGCATTAACCATTTGTGTGCCAGAGAGGTAGTCAATGCACTGCATACCTATCTGGCACTCAAAGGGTTAAATAAATCAAGAGCTACTTATATCTATAGACAATCTCTAGGAGTTTGTGCGCAAGAGGAGTACAGTTAAACTGTCACCTGTTAGCTTCTTGAGGGCCAGAGATCTGTGAAACTTTAGAGATGAGTGTTTATGCATTCTCCTCTGTCGAGACAGCTGTTAATCAGCGTATGTGCTAGTACTAACCAGGAGGACATTACAGATTGGAGGGAGAGCAGTGTGGAATGCTAATATATGGCTGGCATGCCAAACAGTACTGTCTCATTTGCATAAACTAACAAAGTTAAATATATCATATACTATTGTTTTACATAAAAAAAAACTCTAACAATTTCAAGTGGATTTGAAAGCTCATTTGAAACCACTTAATTGAAGCACTTACTATGTGAAAAATTATATTTCTCAGTAATGTATTAATACTATTACTACTTTTGTTAAAGGGATAGTAATACTTTCGTTTTATCTTTTTTATTTTATAGGCATTAAAAAAACATGAAGAAAGATATAAGTCTTATCTCTCAAACCTTTATGGTTTATGAGGTATTCACAAGCAAAGTATCCCCCTCCCGCCCCTTTTACCTAGTGTAAGCCATCTCTTCTGAGATGTGGAATCCAGTCCATAAACCAGACAGATAACAGCAGGGGACAATCTTCTTCCTATGAGAACAATGAAAGCCCTGCCCCCCTTGACAAGTTTTTCAGGTTTTTCCTTAATCTTAATTGAAGATTGTCCCTCTCTGCAGTCTACCTGGGCACCTCCCTTCTGCTCTGGCTGAGCAGTGTTACATCAGTAAAAGGGGTGGGAGGGGGATACTTTGTCATTGAATTACTCTTGAACTACAACTCTAACAGAAAAAAATAATACTCTCCAAAGTCCAAATACTATGATGATTAATTAGAGCTGCTTTTATTATGAAACATTACTATCCCTTTAAGCTTATCGCTAGATGGCTAATTGTTGGGGGGAGACTTTATTTGGGGTGATATTTCCCTTTTAAGTTGTTATAAGGTATTGGTTCTATGTTAACCTTTAAGAACCAGGTGGGAGTGTAATGCATTGCTCTGGAATACTGGCCAGCACGGTGTGGCAGACAAGAGGGTGGAATGTTAGTATCCATCTGGCATAACAGTCAGTTCTCTCTAATTTGTATAAAATAACACATTAAGTTAAATACCTCATAAACTATAGTTTTAAATAAAAAACGTACATACATATGTGATTCCCAAAGCGCTTTCAAAACCGTTGAAGATGTTATACATTAGTTCGATTTTAACCCTTTGAGTGTCAGAGGGGTACGCAACGCATTGCTTTACCCTCTGGCACTCAAGGGGTTAAGGGCCTAAGTTTTGTGTAAAGCATTGATCTGCAATGAGTTGCACAGTCCTCTGGTCTATAAAGGGTTAAATCTGTCAGAGCCTTGATAAATGAGAATAATTTAGCTATTACATAGAAGTGCCATATGGGTGCTCTGACATATAAAGATAAAATAGACAGGTCTGTCTTTATAAAGTGACCACACTCACCATTACAAATACAGCGCACATTCCTGTAAAACCTTGGGCACACAAAGCTAATCCTCGCTGTACTGTACGTCATTAATGAGTGGGAATCTATAGACAGCGTTTGCTCACAGTGCTGCTCTTGACAGTCCAATCCAGAGCAATTCTTTTCCAAGATAGTAGAGATACGAATCACATTTTCCAGATGTCTCCTTGCATTTGAAAGCTTCTGAATCAAATAGGCAGGCTTATAGAAACCCCCACTCTGCATTTGCACTGCAAACAGCATGTCAAGTTGGTTTGTGCCTGCCACCGGCTGAATGCTTATAATATAAAGGCTATCTTCTTTCTGTGTGAGAACCGCATTACGGAGGGTGCGCCTGAATCCATGCATGTGCAGCCCTACAAAGTCCTCAGGAGAGATATTCTCAAAACGAATAGTAACTGCATTGTGCAGCATTTCCTGAATCAACTGCTCCACGTGGACCATAACATCTATCGATACTTGGTATCGGCCATCGCTAACAGAAACGTTCAGAGTGTATTTCCCACCATCCAGGCCTCCGAGGGCAATAACCTTTCCATCATGATTGTTAACTTTGAACAAACTTTTCTGTTCTGATTTGAGTGTGTAGGAAAGCACATCATACACATCTTGATCTGTGGCATGAATCTTGCCTATCACTCCACCAGGGAATTCATCCTCCATAGTAACAATATAAACCTCCAATGGAATGGCTGAGGGCTTATGAATACTCTCTTCAATTACTCTTATCTGAACAAAGGACTGTGAAGTCAAAGGGGGTTTTCCAGAGTCTTTCACCTGTATCAAATAGGAGGGAAAAATAATTAGTTTTTATATAACATTAACACTTTGCAGATCTCTGCCATGGCTGGATGTTGAAATGTCCCTGATTCAGCTGGAATCCAGAGCGAGTTGAAATTCCATTGATTAACCTTTTGAGTGGCAGAAGGGTACGCAATGCATTGTTTGCAATGCGTTGCGTACCCCTCTGGCACCCAAAGGGTTCAGTGAACACTAACAACCTATAACAACACACACTTCCCTTACTATGGCCAAAAAATCTTAATCATCACTAAGAATTTTGCCCTTAATTCTTGGTTCAAGAGATAACATCTTCAGCCAACGGAGGCAGACATGACAGTTGTTGTTAGTTTTTATTTCAAAGTAAAGAAGACAGAGTGCATGAGCTTGCCTATATCTTTAAGAGTCAAAGGGCAATTCTCATGTTTCACCAAACCTACAGAATTAGTAAAAGAAAAAAGGCCCGGGGCTGCTCTCTCCAAACCCATGACAGTATCCATCCGCCATTTGTTGGGTCAGAAAACTGACCCCCTTGGCTGAAACCAAACTGGAGATCCGTGGCTCCCGGCTATAAATTCCAGATCTGCATTCACATTCTCTGAGTAGAGCTTTCAAGCCCAACACAGCACATTTATGGTGACTGCATCGTGCAGGACAGGAAATAGGCCAGTGACACGCAGGACAGGCACACCAGGGAGCAATGGGGTATCCTGTTTTGCTTCTGTTTTGGTGTAATGGGGCTTATAATTGGGCAACTACCAATTTTTTTATGATCTTTAAGATTACCAAGTGCAATGGGCAGAGTTTGAGATCCAACTGTCACATCTGCAGCCATGGACATGACCTCCAGGACTGAAGATGAATATCTCTTGGATAAAGGCACATGGTTAACCCTTTGAGTGCTGGAGTGGTATGCAACACATTGCTTTGCAATGCGTTGCATACCCCTCTGGCACTCAGTGGGTTAAAATTCATAAGGGCTATTGAATAAAAAGGGGCATTGACACAAGAGTGGATAACATTATTTTGCCATTATACAAATCATTGGTAAGACCTCACCTTGAGTATGCAGTGCAGTTTTTAGCACCAGTTCTGAAAAAGGATATACTAGAACTAGAGAGGGTACAATGAAGGGCAACAAAATAAATTAAGGGAATGGAGGACTTGACACATGAGGAAAGACTAGACAAACTTGGTTTATTTACTCTCGAGAAAAGACGACTAAGAGGAGATCTTATCAAAATGTACAAGTATATGAGAGGTCAATACAAGGATCTCTGCGGTGAGCTATTTATTCCAAGACCTGATCGGGTGACCAGGGGACACCCCTTGAGATTAGAGGAAAGGAGATTTAGACTTCAGCAGAGGAAGGGTTTTTTTACAGTAAGGTCTATTAAATTGCTGAATTCCTTGCCCAAGGACATGGTTATGGCAGAAACAATGGATACATTTAAGAGAAGATTAGATACATTTCTTTCAAAAGGGAACATACAGGGTTATACTGTGTATTAGTAGGCAAATCAGGAAGGTCTGATAAAATACTTATTTGGGAGCAGGAATGCTATACAGTTCTCATGTCACTAGGGTATGAGGCAAAGTTTGGAATTGAAGGACTTGTGTCTTTATTCAACCTAATTTACTATGTTTACTATGTATGTTTGCTATTAAGATTTTCTGGCCATAATAAGGTAATTAGGAGGTTAATATCAGGAGATGTTAGGGTCCTTTAAAGGCAACAATCATGCAGATAGTGTTCTATTGGCAGGTCTTCTCCTCCGTGATCAGGCCTGCAGAAAAGGCAAGAACTGCCTTGAAACAGCCAAACATGGGTAAAACATGACTTCTGTTACTCTTTCACTGATCCCTCAATAAACTCTGAACTGTAAGACTTCTAGTCTAGTAGATGAGAGTCACATGGGGTGTAGCCCACAGTCCCCATGACTTTCTATGGACATGCTTTCTAACCTGACTGTAGATGCTTACATGTCTGTTTCTGTAAATCAGAGTTCCAAATCCATCCCCATGCCAGCCCAGATGGCTTACAAAAAACGTTTTTTTAATAAGCCTGATCCCATAGGAGCAGACATATCGTTGTCACATTTAAAGCGGAACTATGACTAATACATAAGTGCCCTCCCAATTAATTTTTACTGTAGCGGTAAGCATTGAAATCTTTTTATAATCCTTAGTAAGTACAGGCATTATTTAGAAATCTAAGTTCTTTGGAGACTCACCACCAGACAACAGTGCAGACATCTTGCTGAAGAGGCATCTGTGCACCCGCACTGTCCATCCCTGTCTCCTCACTGATTGGCAAGTAACCTAAGATGGAGTTGGATTGTACCGCATGGTACAGACAGAGCAGACAGAGCAGGAGCGCAGATTCCTCTTCGGCAAAATATTTGCCCTGTTGTCTTAAGGAGACTGTCCTAAGAGCTAAGATTTCTAAATAATGCCGGCACTTAATAAGGATTATAGAAGGATTTCAATACTTACCGTTATAGTAAAAATGAATTGGGGGACACTTATTTATCAGTGATAGTTCCGCTTTAAAACTCAAGCTGTGAAGTTTTACAACATAGGAAGATGTTTTACTCAAAGTGTTAAAACCACAGATACATATAGGAAATTGTATGTACCCTTTGTGCCTCCTGACTTGTATGAATTGTGTGGAATCACATAAAAAAGCAGCTGGCATTACAGTATGCCTGATTAGTTCCCCATAGATACTGATATATTAACTCTTTGAGTACCATAGAGGAAGCCAATACATTGCAACTTACCTCTCTGGCATTCAAAGGCTTAAAATATATTGGATCAGTTCTGTGCTCACCAACTGCACCATATGTGACAAATAAAAACAATCCCCAAATTTGCTTTGACTTAAATCAGTGTTCTAACCACTTGATTGCTGGAGAGATATAAAAAACACTGAGAAGGAATGTGTCGCAGACTTCTCTAGCATTCAGGTGGTTAATTACCCTATTTAAATCGATGGGCATTTTTATTTGTTCCCTACTGTGCAGTTGGATTGCTCCAGAATTGCCACAGTTCTTCTCACAGTTCCTTCTTAAAAGGAACAATAAAAGCATCTCCAATAAATCTTCATAGTATACGGTCCATGGAGAGTGTTATTTCAATACTGTCAGAGTTGTAGTTCAAGAGTAATTGAATGATAAAGTATCCCCCCTCGCCCCTTTTACTGAAGTAACACTGCTCACCTCAGAGCACCAAGACTGTCTGGATGGATCACAGAGAGGGACAGTCTTCAGTGAGCATAAGGAAAAACCTGAAAAACCTGTCAAGGGAGGGGGGGCAGGGTTTGCCTTATGTTCACAGTAAGAAGATTGTCCCTTGCTGTGAGCTGTCCAGTCAAGAGACCAGATTCCACAACTGATGGGAGGTGGCTTACACTAGGTAAAAGGGGCGGGAGGAGGATACTTTATTACTCTTGAACTATAACTCTGACAGTACTGAAATAACACTCTCCGTGGCCCAAATACTGTGAAGATTATTGGAGCTGCTTTTATTGTGAAATATTACTATCCCTTTAACCCCTTTGAGTTCCAGAGAGCTATCCAGTGCATTGCAATGCTGTGCTTTGGATAACCAATCAAAGGGTTAACCTATCATTTGTCATAACAATTAGTAAGGATAATTCACTTATCCTTTAGACAGTTTTTTGTAACATGTAGACACTAGTCATCCCCTAACATTCACCAGGAAATAAAAAAAATTCAGTTCAATCAGTAATTATTTCCAATCGTTGCTGACATCACTGAGATATGAAGCTCTGACCTTTATTTTATTAGCTTGTATCAAAACATAATTCAACGAGAAACGAGCTCTGCATTTCATAAGTAGTAAAACATTTTATGATTAACAAAAAGTATTTTATTTGAATACTAAAATCTAGAAATTATTAGTTCAGTACCTGTACAGAAAGCAGATGTTCGTTTGAAATGGTATGTTGAAATATTACTGCTGATCGTAAAACCCCACTTTGGTCCAACAAAAATTCGCCACCTTCATTGCCACTTAAAATAGAAAATATAAATGGAGGACCATTGTGGAAAGAATCTTTGTCTGTTACCACCAGCTGCAAGATGCTTGTTCCGGCTGGCTTGTTCTCCTGAAAGACAAATAACATTTGGTTTTTACTGCCCTGTTGTATCTAGAGATGATTTTCAGCAAGGTCATGCCAGGTAAGTGACCCTGTACCTTTTGTTGGTGAATGTGCATTTTAGTGACAACTTTGTTCACTAAGAATAAGGTGACCTAGGCCGAGATGCACAAAAGGTCGAAGAGGGCTCAAAATGGTGATATCGGATCAGTGTCCAAGGCACATCTTCTACTACATGCTGTAGTTTCCTATGCAGTAACAGTCCTCAATCAATCATAAGCATGGAGGGTTGTCTAACTGCTGGCAATGTGGAAGGGATGCCCTTCTTTACATATCACCAGAGGAAGACAACCCTGCAGTTGGAGAACATTCCCTTTGCTTCCCCACTTGGTCAGTAGGGGATTGGAGGGTATAATTTCAGCACCACAAACAGCATCACTCCTGTAACCCTTTGCAAGCCATAGGGATGTGCATTGCAAACCCCGGTGGCACTCAAAGGGTTAGAAGAGTACTCCAACCAGTATACAATCATCCCCTCAGCTCTGTATCATTTTTCATAGTCAGAAAAGGTTGTGCACAGCAAAGGGAACAACACTAGGGGTCAAGCACTGTCCATGGGGGCTTGTGGTTACTAGCTTCCCTCCAGCCTTCTTCCTTTGCCCACTGGTAGCCATAGAACCTCATGTACACTGCCTGTCCCCCACACTTTTTTCATTGCCCATTGGTAACCATAGATCCCCATTTACACTGATTCCACCACCCCCATCCTTGTTCCCTTGCCTGCTGGTAGCCAGAACTCCCCATGGACACTGCATTGATAGGACAACAAGGTTGGGGGATATCAGTCTGTGTAAATGGGGATCTGTGGCTACCAGTGGGCAACTGAACAAGTCTGGGGGACAGGCAGTATACATGGGGTTCTATGGCTACCAGTATAATGGAACAAGGCTGGGGGGGCAGCTAGTAGCCACAAGTCCCCAAAGTAACATAGTAACATAGTAGATAAGGCTGAAAAAAGACATGCGTCCATCAAGTCCAGCCCATGCCAATAACACCCCTGTTGATCCAGAGGAAGGCAACAAAAAAGCCCTCTGGAGCAATTTCCAATGTAGGTGTGTGTGTGTGTCAAATAGTTCCCCGGATCAATATCCTATTTGCTTTGAAGCCATCTGTCATAACTGTCAATATTGTTCTGTGCTAGATAGGCATCCATTGCTTTTTTGAATGCAGTTACATTATCTGCAAGCACAACATCCCGAGGCAAAGAATTCCATAGCCTTACCGCCCTTACTGTAAAGAATCCCTGCCTGTGTTTTAGAAACTGCCTGACCCCTGGATTCCCCAGTGTGATAAACTATCCAGTTCTTGAGGGCTATGCACAAAGGCGTGATAAAGAGGTGATAATGATTAGATAACTTCTCCACTGATTTAACTTTTCCATTTTCTATGGTATTCTATAGAGCCTCTGTACTAAGGTCTCCAATGCAGGCTCCATAGAATACTACAGAATTAGCAGAAGTGTTATCACTGGAGACGTTATCTCACTTTATCACCTCTTTATCACACCTCAGTGCATAGCCCACTTATGCTACTCAATGAAGCCAATGCACAAAGATGTCTCAAGTTAGAGAATCTTAGTGCATTGTCTCCACAGAATAGCATAGGACTTGGAGAATTTATCACATTGGAGAAATCAACTCCACTTCTTCACCTCTTCATCACACCTTAGTGCATCTCCCCAAGGACTACGATGCATTGGTACATAAAGTAAAGGAGACCTCTAAATCATCCAAAGGGTTAAACTATAATTAAAAATAGCCACTTAAATGATCAAGTTTTGTTATGAAAAAAATGATATAGTGAACAGCCTCATTTACCTGATGTTTGCCAGGAAATCCAAATAGCCATTATGAATTTTCCCCCATGTGTCTTGATTCAAGAGATAACCGGGGTTATGCACTAAGATGCGATAAAGAGGTGATAAAGTGGAGATGACTTCTCCAATGCGATAAGCTATCCACTTCTTGGGGGCTATACACTAAGACGTAATAAAGAGGTAATAACGCAGAGATAACTCCTCCAGTGATATCACTTCCTATGTTCCTATGTTATTCTATACAGCCTAATGCACTAAGAGCTCCAAAGTTGGAAAAATCTTAGTGCATAGGCTCCACAGAATAACACAGGAGTTGGAGAAGATATCACTGAGTTATCACCTCTTTATCACGCCTTAG
Source organism: Rhinophrynus dorsalis (assembly GCA_037306005.1). NCBI lineage: Eukaryota > Metazoa > Chordata > Amphibia > Anura > Rhinophrynidae > Rhinophrynus > Rhinophrynus dorsalis. The sequence goes on from CM074719.1 coordinate 580,696,196, forward strand.
TGCATAACCCCCAACATCTTCAATCAGTCTCAGATGTGGAGGTCCACAGAGGTGGAAATTACTCTTGATGGCTGAACTCTACAATCTCAACCTCCACTCACTTGAACTGAAAATGTTTCTTTTCCAAACCGAAACAAGCAGAGCGCGTGAACTCACTGAAGATGTCAGTACAGAAGTGGGAGGAGTTTAGGGTCTAGGAGTCCTACTAGCAAGGATTAAGTTCCCCATTGTGACCATGACATCCACAACTGACTGAAGATCATCTCTCTTAACCCTTTGAGTGCCAGATGGGTATTAACGTCCACTGCTCTTGTATTCAGAAAGGTTTTTATCTTATCTGAGCCCATTTAAAGATAATCTTGGACAATCAATAAGAGCCCTGGAATAGGCATAAATGGCGGCTCCCTCAGCGCAATGCATTGGATACCTCTCTGGCACTCAAAGGGTTCAATGTATATAACTTCAGTTCATGTTGAGGTGTTGGTGTTCCATTAAAGGGCAATTATACCATAGTAGTAAGTGACTATTTTAACATAATTGTATACCTAAGTAAGTGTCCTTCACACAACAGGCAGGTACATGTATATATTTTATTTTTAAAGGGTATCTAGCACAAAAAAAATTTTTTGCCCATAGGTTTTGTTAGTAAAGTATTATTCCTTTTTTTTTTTTTATTGTAAATCCTTTGCAGATATTAAGTCAGATAGAGGTGTGCCGAAGAATCAGCGTACTGCATTATGGTGACCTGCACAGCTCTGATGGCCTAATTCTCCTCCCACCTCCCTCCCAGCTGCCCCAGGGAGCACGTCCACGCTTCCCTTCGATGTGCCGTCAATGTTAATGTTCCCTTCGATGTGCTGTCAATGTCTGCTATCGTTATAGCAAGCAACCTCAGTATAATGCGAACTGGAGCTTGCTGTAACTCTAGCAGCCGTTCACAGCACACTGAAGGGAAGCGTGAACGCGCTCCCTGGGGCAGCTGGGAGGGAGGTGGGAGGAGAAATGGGAAGTGCAGAAGAGCTGTGCTGTGCACATTATGCAGAAGTGCACAGCACAGAAAATTAAATAACTGCAAAAGGATTTATATTAAAAAAAACAAAACTTCCCTAATAATATTTTACTAACAAAACCTATGGGCAACATTTTTTTTTTTCATGATACAGCCCCTTTAAGCATTTGACCTCCCTTTTAGTGCGCTGATATTTGGATCTGTTTACAATCTGATAAAGCCTGATAACAACTTATGTACCTTACAATCCCTTCATGCCTACTATAACCCACTGTATGCTGTGAGGAGGTGCGACCTAGAGACAAGCTTGAATATAGATAATTATAAACAGGAAACATCAGATATAGTGAGAAACATACATAAACAGATGTACCAGACCTTTCTGCCTAGGTAAATGAACCCATTAAATAGTAGCCTCTTATTTCTAAGGCATAATTACCTTCTAAAAATACATTTTGTTTGCTGAGACACAAAGTAGACTTACTTGGATAACAGCACTATAGTTGGCAGGTGTAAACTGGGGACTGTTATCGTTAACATCGGAAATATCGATATTCACTGTCACAGTTGAGGATAAAGGAGGTATACCGCTATCTCTTGCTTGAACAAGAAGGGAATAACCAGACACCTTTAAAAGAAACAAATTAAAGGCATGAATGTTTTCTCAAGCTCATCACTGCACTCTTCATTATTACAAAAATGCTGTTTTAATAAGGTTAGAGACCACACTACCATGCTGAGGATGATGGTGTAGACCAGAGGAGGTGACCCTAGTCTGACAGACATCTTTTTTACGGATCAGTTCCGACCCTAGTTTGATAAACACTTGTTTTAATTTTTACTAGTGTAAAAGCCCGTGTACACGGGCCAAGGTCCGGGTAATGTTAACCCTTTGAATGGCAGAGGGGTATGCAACGCATTGCATACCACTCTGGCACTCACAGGGTTAAGCGGCCGCTACCTCACTGCTCCACGCAATGCAGTCTTGCGTCGCCTCACTCACGCGATGCAATCATGCTCAGTAGAGATTGGATGAACGTGCGCAGTCTCTACTGTGCATGACAGCTTCTGACAAACATCCTAGCAAATTATTATATAGGATTTTTTTATATAAATTGATTCCGTCCTTGATCGTACGGTGCGTTGAGGGGTGTCCTGGGGGGGCATGGAAGCAGTTATACCTATTTTCCCTTCCTGTCCCTCTACCCTACCCCCCAGATCCCCCTTTCTTTCTCACCTCTTGGTCTCATACTTCCCTCTTACCCTTTCTCTATTCCTTGGTACAGTTTTCCCTCTTTCCACGTCCTGTAGGGTGATTATATCATTGTTGAAAGCATTCACATGGAAAGTATGCATAGTAATAATATAGCTTATACTTACAATGGTTCAAACTGTATCCTGCCTTTGCTATCACCCGTTTCAAGTGATATATGTTTTAGTCTGTATCCTTATAAGCCTTCAATAACATTTTTTTAAAATAAATGCTGTTTTCTGTATGTTTAATCCATCATAATTGTGTTGAAAGTATTAAACAGACAGCTCGAGGTAGGGATGTGTGAAATATTCCATAGCAGGAAGCAATCTGTATCAAACAGGGCATTCTGCTTCCTGCAGGAAAATCCCTTTCCATTTATTTCACCTGCACAATGGTATAATGTAAATAAGCATATATGCATGATGACATGGGTTTCATATACTGTATGCATCAAGGGAATGTTGGAAATTCAGAGCGGGAATGCCACAACTTGGCATAGGAGCATGGAAATTGACAAGGGAACACCTCAATGGAAAGTTTTGCTTGCATTTCTACCCCACAAATACGTCTGCAGAAAGGAGGAAGACAGACCCTTTTGTAACAAATTCCCCACGTGGAGCAAAAACTAATTTCTGCACATCCCGGGTCCCTGGATCTAATATGAATAACTGGAGCAATTCTGGTGCAACTGAACCACAGCGAGACAAGTATCGCAAATCCACTCCAGAATTTCTCCAATTATTCCTTATACATCAGTGTCACTGATGTCAACATTTGAGACGAATGACACACTGATCTCTGGGAAATGTGTATCAATAATCTTCAGATCACCACTTTATTTATATCACAGTTACTTATGCATTTAGTTTAACCCTTTGAGTGCCAGAGGTATCCAATGCATACCTCTCTGTTACTCAAAGGGTTAAGAAAGCCTTTCCTTTATATAACAGTGACTTGTGCATCTGTTTTCCCCCTTTCCTGTATTGCCTTCCAGATTCCTTGTGTTCTACTGCCTTGAAATGTAGATCATATGGATTTTATTATAGGTAAATATACAAAATGAAAAAATATATGTTGCAGGCAATATATTTGCCAGTATCCCGTTGCATATAATTAAAATAGCTAACGGTATGGAGTTTTAAGGCCATATGCAAGATGCTAAACAGGAGCAAGTCTAGGGCAAACCAACTGCAACACAGGGGACAAATCAAAATTCCTAAACGGCCCATTGATTTGAATGGGGCCTTAATTTCCTTCCTAGTGAGGTTTCCAAACTACTGCAAACCAGTGCATTGGAGACAACAGCAGAATTCAAGGATTAACTCTTTGATTGCCAGAGGGGTATGAAACGGATTGCACAGCAATGCGTTGCATAACCCTCTGGCACTCAAAGGGTTAAATAAAGCCCCAATGAAATAACTTGGAACCTGAACCCCCCACTGATGCAGTTGGTTTGGTACAAATCCTCTACTTGAATAGAGCGCTCCATTCATTATTTAAAAATCCTGGGTGACAAAAGGGGTCTATAGTACCCTGAGCTGCAGAGGGCTGTGTAGTACATTGTTTTCATATCCCTCTGGCACTCATAGGGTTAATTGATAGTTTGGTAATACACTGGAGCAGTGGTTCTCAACATTATTCCTTGAGGCAAACCAACAATGCAGGTTTTCGTTTTATCCTTTCTCAATCACAGGACAGTAATCAGTGACTCAGTCATTGTGATTGATCCATTTTAGGGATATCCTGAACACATGACCTGTTGTTGTGCACCAAGGACTGGAGCTGAGACTTAATGCACTGAAGAACTATTTTGGTAGCCATGGCGGTAAAAGACGGTTCACAACAATATGATGAGTTCTAAATATTTATTCATTAGCAAACAACTGTATAAACCTGGGCAATAGTGTAAACAAGGTGTACTAGGTAGGGAGAAAAAATAATATTAACTCTTTGATTGCCAGAGTTAAAGGGCAACTATCAAGAAGATTTGATCCCCTGGGGATGGATCTGCTGATGATGTCAGAGCTATATTGTGAGCCATGGCTAACCAATGGGACAGCAGAACAGGGGTATGAATAGAGATGATTGGTGCTCCCTCATGGGGCCAGTGAGAAACTTGAACTGTGAGACTCTGAAATGTTGCAGTTCAATCTCTTTGCACAGGGCTTGCATCTCCAACAGACCCTACTGAAGGCCCTAACACAACACTGGGATCTATGGAGGCTGCTCTCACAACATGCTAAGTTATTAGCTGCAAGCCGCAGACTTCTTGGTAGCTTTCCTGTTTCCAGATGGGACAACTGACACATGCCATTTTGGGGATGCACAGCACAGCTATTTATTAAGTCTTACCCCATAGGAGCATGCTTAGTAAAACATGATAATTTCCTTTAATTACGTCACATGAATTGAACCTTTTCAGAGTTCACTATAATTCGCCATGACAAATGGGATATGATCATACCCTTTCTCTGTCCAGTCTGTCCTTAACCTTGATAAGTCCCAGCACTGAATCAACCATAAACTGATTATCTTGATCACCATTAACGATGGAAAAGCGAATGTGTCCATTTGAAGGACTATCCTGGTCTTCAGCAAACACCTTGAATAGGAAAAAAATGGAGAAAAATAACATTAAAATCCATGTTATAAGCTTAGCATTTCAGGAAAAAATGATTATGAAAATAATCCCGTTGATTGCCAGAGGGGTGTCCAATGCAGACACCTCTCTGGCACTTAAAGAGTTAAGTTATGAAGGATGAGGACACACTATTTTACATAAAGGGAAATGGATCTATAGCATATCCATCCTCCATAAAAATGGTATATTCAGCATGACAAACGGGTGGATTTATGGGGCAAACCAACAAACTATTACTCAAATTACCATAGAAATACAAAATGGATTTTAAACCCGAAAATGCCTGAGAGGTCTCAAATGGATTGTGAAGCTAAGACGTGCTTCATTCAAAAGTTATTACAGGTCAAACATGTTTGCAGTAATTTATTTTTGTTTGTTCTCTATTAACCCTTTGAGTGCTATTGCACTTTGCACTGGACGCCTTTCCGGCACTCAAAGGGTTAAGCTATTAGGAACAGCACCACCTGGTGTCCAGATGGAATTTTCTTTCTACTATTCTCTATGGAAGAGCTAAGCCTTAGGCTAATTTTCTCCATAGAATGTTATCATCACAGCTTCACATCATTGTGAAAGTTTAAACTGCAATATCATCAAACACGTTGTCCCTACTGAGTGTTAAATCAAAGCTCATTTCATAGCTTATTTATGTAGTATAAGGCTGGGGCAACCTAGACCAATATCTCAGTCTCAAATAAGAAACTGTCATAGAAAACAGATACATCGTTCTGATTAACTATTGATTTCTTCAAAGCAGTTACTTCATGGAATTCTTTCCTTTTCCTGGAAATACAATGTTGACCATAAACTTAGTAATGTTATATTTTAGTATGCAATATTTTATTATGAAAAACATATGAATTGTGCAGCTTTTCATACATCAAGGGCACTCCCAAGGAAGGATTTCCGGTTAGGCACAGTAGACAACTGCCCAGAGCTCCAGATTTTGAATGGGCCTCATCTGCTTTGGTCACACCCACATTCTGAGTTGTAGGTGTGGCCAGTGCAGTGTCATTTTCCCTGCACCAGTTTATATAAACTTTTACTGACTATCATTTAATCCGTTGGATGCTAGACAGGCTTAGCAATGCACTGGGGATCTATCTAGCAAACCAAGGGGGTTAAAAGCTCATTTTTGTGCTTGTATGCTATCCACTAAGGGTATTTTCTGTGCTAGGGAACCGTTGATGGGACAGCAGGTGGGGTCATGTGAAAAGAGGGTGTGTGTGCTCTCATGGGCAGAGCTATGAGGCTGTTGCCTAGGAATGCCTGGGATGTAAATCTGACCTTGGAAGATTCTTCAAAACGTATTACAGTGAAAACTGCTACTATCCCATTCTTTGGTTCACCTCTGTACAGAATACAAGAGAATAACTGTTTGGATACGTTAACTGTCCAGACATATGGTAGCACAATTCTAGCAGTTAACTACAAAATACAGCAGCTTATGTTGTAATAACTTTGGAACGAAGCATCTTCCTCAACTGAAAATACCCATGTTTTACTTAACAGGAAACATATTGTGTGTGCTTTTTTTCATAATGAAAGTTTATTGCTCCTCTTAACCCCTTTTTGAGTGGCACAGGGGTGGGCAACGATGTGCAGAATAATGTGCTGAAATGCATGTGGCACTTAAAGGGATAGTAATACTTAAAATGTAAAAAAAAAATATGTTGTAGGGTTTATCCCCCTGAGTAAAACAAGAGTACTCCCACTGCTGAAAGGTGTTTCATTCAAAAGTTATTAATTTTCAAAGTTGATTTTTTTAGGTGCAATATCACAGTGGCCTGAAATTGTACAGTGGCACTGTTGCTACACCATCCTATGGAGATTTATGGTCCCGGGACCAGAGCTGTCCATAGGATCGTGTAGCAACAGCGCCACTGTACAATTTCAGGCCACTGTGATATTGCACCTAAAAAATTAAATTTTGAAAATTAATAACTTTTGAATAAAACACCTCTCAGAAGTGGGAGTACTCTTGTTTTACTCAGGGAGATAAACCCTACAACATATTTTTTTTGTTACATTTTAAGTATTACTATCCCTTTAAAGGATTAACCCCTTTGAGTGCCAGAGATGCATCCAACACATTGCAACATTGCACTCAAGAGGTTTAAATGTTTTCTGTTTTTTTAATTATTCTAATAAATTCTGAAATATAACCCTTTGAGTGCCAGAGGGGTACGCAACGCATTGCAAAGCAATGCGTTGCGTACCCCTCTGGCACTCAAAGGGTTAAAAAGAGAATTAAAACTGATATAGAAAATAAAGTCTAACTAGATAGGCAATAAAATGAAATACAATATTAGCTGTAAAAGCAGGATAACATTTCTTTATTCAGAGCTCATCAAAATTCCATCAGCATTGTTTACCCCAGTCCTTATCTTACAATGAGCGGAAAGTAATCCTGATTAAAAAAAATAAATATTAGGAAGGTCGTATTCTCTGTGTATCCGCTGACAATAAATGTGTTTTATAAATATTGTTTTGAAAAACAAGTTCTCCGGAAAACTCGGTTATGCACACTTTACAGGACAAATGGATACTGTGGTTTTTAAGATTATTGCATGATTATCCGGCTTGGAGAGCAGTAATTCAATAAAAGCTTCATTATGTATTTTATGGAAGAACTGCAAACCGCACATACCTGTTTAGATTCCTAAAATAATTTCTCGTCAACTGACCACTTAAAGGGCAAGAACACAGGCTCATCCATGCTTCTTATTAAAGGGACGGTAATACTTAAAATGTAAAAAAAAAATATGTTGTAGGGTTTATCACCCTGAGTAAAACAAGAGTACTCCCACTGCTGAAAGGTGTTTCATTCAAAAGTCATTAATTTTCAAAGTTGAATTTTTTAGGTGCAATATCACAGTGGCCTGAAATTGTACAGTGGCGCTGTTGCTACACGATCCTATGGACAGCTCTGGTCCCGGGACCATAAATCTCCCTAGGATGGTGTAGCCACAGCGCCACTGTACAATTTCAGGCCACTGTGATATTGCACCTAAAAAATTCAACTTTGAAAATTAATAACTTTTGAATAAAACACCTTTCAGCAGTGGGAGTGCTCTTGTTTTACTCAGGGGGATAAACCCGCCAACATATTTGTTTTTACATTTTAAGTATTACTATCCCTTTAATCCCTGGGATGAAACAGATGTCACCAACGCATTGCTTTGAAATGTGTTGAGATATCTTTAGCATCCAAGGGGTTAAAGCAGAACTATTGCTCTAAAGTCCCCCCAATAATTAGGTATGGTTATGCTTAGAAACAGTGCTATTATCGTGCACAAGTACCGTGTTATGAAGAAATCCTTCTTCTTCTGAGACTGGAGGCCAGGCTTGAGCACAGACATCTTGGCTTAGAGACATCTGCATGCCTGCAATGTACTTCCCGGTCTCATGCAATGTACCTTAAAGGGTTAGTAATGTCCAATTCTAATTTTATCCTGTGTTGTCGATTTAAAAATAATAGGATATGTGGAACAAATCCCGTCTCTCTAACCTTTATGGATTTGAGAGATATTCGCTGCTAAAGTTCACCCCTCCCTCCTCTTCTCCTGATGTCAGCTGTAAAGCTGACAGAAGGAGACTGGTGTCGGTCAACACGAGGCGGCTCTTCAGCACAGCCGGAATAGAGATATTAAACCCCTTCGCGTCCTGTGACGTACCCGGACCGTCACGCTGGTCCATCATTTAAGGACCAGTGATGGTCCTGGTACGTCACGTACTTTTACTCAGAGCGCTCCTGCAGGATCGCGGTGAGTAATACCGGGGACTGAAGTTGATCGCTCCAAGACTGGAGCAATCTCTTTCAGACCTTCGTTCGACGTGCCGGAACACGTGATCAGTCATGTGGGAAGGCACGTCGAATTCACCTATCTGGTCCTTAAAGGACCAGACACCCCGGGACCGCTGGTCCTTAAGGGGTTAAAAATAAATACTTCATTGGAAAGGTCTACAAAGTGTGCTTGCAAACCAGGCACACTTTGTAGTCCATTTCAATGAAGTACTTCGTTTCAAATATCGCTATTTCGGCTCTGCTGAAGAGCCGCCGGCTGGTCCCAGGACCGGGATCTCCTGCTGTCATTAGAGATCTGACGTCAGGAGAAACGGGGGGGGGGGACTTTGGTGGCGAATATCTCTCAAATCCATAGGTTTGAGACATGGGATTTGCTCCACATAATTTATTTTTTTTAAATCTACAACACAGGATAAAATAATAATTGGACATTACTAACCCCTTAAGGTAACAGGAAGGGACTGACGGCGTAGTTGTGCAGATGCCTCTTAAGTAAGAAACCTGGCCATCTCAGAAGAAGAAGGATTTCTTCAAAACCTGGTACTTACGCACTATAATAGCGCTGTTTCTAAGCATATTGCCATATGCCTAATTATTGGGGGGTGGACTTTATTTAGGGTGAAAGCTTTCCTACTCTTATCTCTGGAAAGTGATCACTCAAAGAGTAGTGGCGGAATTGGATGCATAAACTGACGGAAACATGTCTGAGAATTGACGGACCATGGCGTAAGAACTTTTTTATTCTGATTACAATTTCAGTTACCACCACTTTCTGCACATCTCGCCCTTTTTTTAATAACGGTTCCAAGTAAAGAAACTGAATTCAAGGTGACCGGTCCTCTTTAACCCTGTGAGTGCCAGAGAGGTATCCAACGCATTGCAACGCAATGCGTTGGATACCTCTCTGGCACTCAAAGGGTTAATAGGAAATAATAAAAGCAACGAGCAAATAAACTAAACAAATTGAAATATAAATGTTGTGCTACACTAAATTAAGTAAGCCATTAAGTACTGAAATGCAATACTGACCATAATTACAGAATCCCCAACAGACGCATCCTCACTTATGACTGCGCTATAAACTTCTTGGCTGAACACTGGCGCATTGTCGTTAACATCGGTCACGTTAATGTTCACTGTTGCAACGGCACTCAGGGGAGGGGCCCCTCCATCTTTGGCTTCTATGGTCAGGTAAAAATATTTGCAATTTTCATAATCCAGAGCATTAACAACTGATACGGCTCCTGAAGAGAAAAAAACAAACAAAAAAGTAAAAAATAATGAAAATGAAGTGTCAAATATTAATAAAGGACTATATTCAGGTATAATTCTGGAGCGATCTACCTGAACCATAGAGGATACATGAAAATTCCCACTGATTTAAGTGGTGATTTTAATCCTTTGAAGGCTACTGTGGCAAAGCTTGGAACTTTACAGAGACTCCGCCTTTTATAATTAATTACCAGGTAACTGCGCCCACATCACTGACAGTTCCGGACGCGCTCCTCCCTGTTCTAACCACACTCCGCCCATTTAAAAGGCAAAATCCTCCTCTCATTCTCACTCACCCAATCAAGACCCTCTTATTTTATGATACAAATTGCACCATTTGTACACTGAGATAGTAATGTCAGCATATGAAGCTTAGATTGATTATTCAATATAATTTTTTATAACGAACGGTACCTTTATAAATATATTTTTATATCGAATGGTACCTTTGTAAATGTATATTGTATTCTTCTTGTAATTTTGTTTTTAAGTTTCCCCTTCTGCCCCCTTTTCCTTACGACATGCAGAGTGCCCTCAGATCAAAAAGCCGGTCCGGATGGATCACAAAGAGGGCCAATATTGTATCAGCATAAGGAAAACCCTGCCCCAATTCATCAAAGAAGGTAGGGCTTTCCTTATACTGACAGACACAATATTGTCCCTCATTGAGATATGTCCGGTCAAGCAACCGGCTTTCAGATCTGAGGAGACTCTGCGTGACGCAGGGAAAAGGGGCGGGAGGGGGAACTTTAAAATAAAAGTCCAAGAAAATTACAACATTGTGGACATTTACAAAGGTACCGTTCGTTATAAAAAAAAGTATCATGAATTATCAATTCTAACTTCACATGCTGACATTACTATCTCCTTAAAGTGATAGTAATGTTAAAGAATAATATTATTTTGTATTGTAGATGAAAAAAAAATAAATTATTTGCAGCAAATCCCAAACCATAGCAGTTTGAGAGATATTCACATAGAAAGTGCCCCCCTCCCTCCCCTTCTCCTGACATCAACGCTGTGCTGACAGCAGGAGATCCCGGTCCTGGAACCACATGTCGGCTCTTCAGCAGAGCTAAAATCACGTTAATTAAAAAGAAATACTTCATTGGAAAGGTCTACAAAGTGTGCCTGGTTTGCAAGCATACTTTGTAGACCATTCCAATTAAGTATTTCTTTCTACATAGTTCTGTCTTGGCTCTGCTGAAGAGCCGCCTCGAGTCAGCTGACATCAGGAAAAGGGGAGGGGGAACTTTCTTCATTTTCATCTACAATACAAAATAATATTATTCTTTGTCATTACTATCACTTTAAGGAAGCTTAGGAGAAGAAGGTTCACAGATATGTAGCATACCTCCCAACATCTCAAATTGCCAAAGAGGGACACTTGTGTTTTAGGGGGTGTTGCTGGGGGCGTGTCTGATGGGCGTGGCATTACCAAGAATTTTAGGCTATTTCATGACCTATTGACACCTACTTGTGAAAACTAATAAATGATTTAGAACAAGACCAAAGTATTTTATTTACACAGACTAATTTATTAACACATATACTGACATTTATACAAACAGTAATGTGAGATTTATTGCTGTAGAGCAATGTGATACACTTATATACACACCACACAGTCTGATCTCCTAAAAAGAGGGACATCAGGGTGGGAAAGAGGGACAGAGGGATTTGGGTCTAAAAGAGGGACTGTCCCTCCTAAAGAGGGGCACTTGGGAGGTATGATGTAGAGAGAGGAATCCAATACACTGTTTTGTAATGTGTCAGAAGTGTCTCTGGGATGAAAGAGGTTAAAAGCACAATTAAGATCAAGAAGAATTTTAGGACTTTTTATATGTCCCCTATGGTACAGTTGAGTTGCCCCACAATTGCACCTCTTTTCCTTCCTGAATACTGTCCAAGCCAGTAAATATTCACATTATCCTTTGTAGAAGAATGTTAGTAAAGGCGGCTAGTTACTGGAAACATTATATAAAATAAATACAGCTGTGCTTCCACCGTGTTTTATACATTTATAATGACAGACAATAAAGCATGAAAATACTCTGTGATCCTTAAGGAAAATCATTGCTAAAATCTAAGTAGCCTAGTTCATATGAAAATGGCATGCTGTACATTAAAGGGACAGCAATATGTAATATGTAAAAAATTATATATTGTAGGGTTCATACTATCACTGCTGAAAGGTGTTTTATTCGAAAAATTATTACATCTCAAACTTTAATTTTTAGGTGCAGTATCACAGTGGCCTGAAACTGTACGGTGGAGCTGTTTCTACACCACGATGTAGAGATTTATGGTCAACTGAACAGAGCTGTCCATAGGATGGTGTAGCAACAGCGCCACTGTACAATTTCAGGCCAGAGAGATATGGCACCAAAACAATTCAAGTTTGAGTTGCAATAACTTTTGAATAAAATGGGGTACCCCTGTTTTACTCAGAAGAATAAACCCTACAATATATATGTTTTACATGTTAAGTGTTACAATCCCTTTAACAGATATACATGGAAAAGTTGAAATATGTTTATAGGATTGGGCTGTGTTGATTTTTGTCAGCAGATGGTGGAATCCGTTTTACCTGCACTTTTTTCCTTCCTGGCCAATGGGTTGTAGTGTACTGTGTAAGAAGCAGAAGGAAGCGAGGGGTGCAAGGAAAAGTACCTCCCACAAGACGATGTAACATAGTAATTTAGGTTGAAAAAAGACTTGCGTCCATCTAGTTCAACCCTTTTAGCACATACACATTCATATATCTTAAAGTGGACCTGCCACCCAAAGACAAATCTAATTTGTTTTACAGAGAATTACAGCCTGCCTATATGCCGTATTAGACATTCATATAAATTAACAATTTTAACCCTTTGAGTGCCAGAGGGGTACGCAACACATTGCAAAGCAATGTGTTGCGTACCCCTCTGGCACTGAAAGGGTTAAAGAAATTAAACTGTGTTGTGATGTCAAAATGTGGCACTTTATGCTAATTCCAAGCACTGCTATTGGAAATGGCCCTAGTGGGTGAGCTCATAGCACAGTGTTTGGTAATATTAGCCCAGCAGTTTAAAGTGCCACAATGTGCCACCAACAAATAAAAGTAAATTTCTTAAAAACTGTTTGTATTACAATAAAACGGCTAGCGCAACATATAGACAGTTTTTAATTCTCTTTAAAATGAACTAAACTTATTTTAAAGTGATAGGGTCACTTTAATAAAGAAATAAACTTATTTTTATTTTAAAAACATAAGATACAGGGCTTTTCTTTTTCTATCATGAACACCAGCTAGGAGTAGATGAACTAAAGAGTAATAAAGAGGAGATAAAGTAGAGATCTTTGTTATTCTATGGAGCCAGCTTGGGAGATCTTAGTGTATAGGATCCATAGAATAACATAGATACTGGAGAGATTATCACAATGGATGTCATCAACACTTTATCACCTCTTTACTACAACTTAGTGCATAACCCCCCTGGTGCTTTTCCTGTATCTTATTAGGGAAAGCTATTGTGCATGACAAGAGCTTCCATAACAAACATTAGAAAAAACAACTTGCGTTTTGGACACAATTTGGCATTACTGATAACAGTTTGATATAAAAAATATGTTTGTTCTGTAATAACTTTTTAAAAAATTCTCCCCTCCAAAAAATACAAGGTGTTAATTACTATAAAGGTATATAAACATGTACATATGTTTCTGTAGCTATTATAAAATACTCTTCATTAATGATCCATTATGTTTCCCTGCCTTGCATATGTTAAGCGGGGAAACAGGAAGAAAGATGAGGAGTCTGGCAATAGTTCATTAACCCTTTGATGCCAGAGGGGTATGCAACGAATTGCTTGGCACTCAAAGGGTTAATGAATAAGTGTTGGTCAGATATGAATAAGCAAATCACTAATGCACAAGGAATTGTTCTGATTTCGTTGCCCATTGAGCCATTCGCTGCCTGGAGAATTTCAGTGTAAATAATTATGTATACTTATGTATATCTTATTAACCATGAAAGCTTAGAAGCTGATTTAACCCTTTAAGTGCCAGAGGGGTGTGCAACACACTGCAAAGGAATGCATTAGGCACCTCTCTGGTGCTCAAATGGTTAATAAGAGGAGCAGTGCTGGAGCAAACCAACTGCACCATAGGGGAGAAATAAAATGCCCTCTGATGTATAAACTGTACGCCTTTTAAAAGCAAATACGTTTCCAATGCTTTAAATCAATTGTAAGTTTTATTTGTACACTAGAGTGCATTTGGTTTGCTTGCTACTCTGTTCTTATTAAATCAGCTTCTAAGCCTTTGTGGTTAAATCAGCCTTGGAATGTCTTCACTTCTACCCAAGACCTTTGTGGTTGGGCTTACTGCTGTGCAATAAGATCCCAGACCGGTAGCGCAATGGGAGCAGAAAGTAAAAACCTGAAAATCAAATCAACAAAGATAAACAAACATTATTTCATAACATTTTAGTCATCAGAAAAGAACCGTTAGCAGATGTTGATTACCATTATGGTGTTAGCTTCCATTTAAACTAAGAAGTGAGATGCATGTTTAAATGTAAATATGGCACATACTATGGGTTCATATTATATAGCAAAGAACTCAACTTCTGTGCATGTATAAAATGCAAAGGATCAGTTAAAGAGGTGCAATTCTGGAGCAAACATCTGCTACGTAAGGGGTAAATGAAAATTCCCATTGACAAAAAGGATCTTTTTAACCACTGACAGGCCACCATGTCTTAGAACAAAAACTTCATTTTATCCCATCTCTGAGGGTGCCTCTTACATTCTTTCTTGGTCTCTCTGCATCGGAAGGGCATCCCAGGCATGGGCCTTTGCTCTCCATGTACCTAGAGGGAATCAGCTGTACCACACTGACAAGACCCACATAGGCTGAAATGTACGTCTGTGGTTGTGCTGTTTCTCTTGTGCAGATAGGATTTACCTGACATTTCGGAGTTGGACTGTCTCTGGGTGGGACAGTCTGATATGGATATGGAAATTTCCTCTCTGCAGTGGCACATGGTAGCAAAAACTTTGACTTGTAGCACAACTGAGAGGCCACTATAACAGAACAAAACACTTTATTTTGTTCGTTCTCATCACATTCTTTGCTTGTGGGCCTTTGTAACCTCTTGAATACTAGAGAGGTCCACAACAATTTCCTTCGCAATACATTGGAAACCTCTATACCACTTAAGGGTACAACATTACCATTTCCCTGAGAACACAGATCTTGTCCTTGAAACATGTAGCGACTATGTTTATTATATATGGTCACTTGTGGGCCTTGTCTGTATGTTTACCTTAATACCTTTTACTTATTTTGTAAGATTTAAAATTAGAATGGTTTCTTGTAATCTGTATTCCTTCCCCCACCTGTAAACCGTGAAACTGATTTACACCCAGAACTTAGTACTGGTATTTGTATTTAGTATTACTAACTGGAGAGAGTGATAAATATGTAGTGAATATTAGAACTGGGAGCTACAAGGAAGGTGAAGTGAAGAATCCAGGAAAAGAACGAGGAGAGGACAAGTGTGTAGACTACAACAAGATCAAGGGAGACTCAGTGACCTGACTAGAGGTTATCTCGATGAATAATGTCCATCATACTCAAGCTAAAGAAAAGCAATTTGGGCTTTAGCACATACCATATACACTATCCATTTACGCCATTTCTGTGGAAGGAGAATTAAAAAATATTCAGTTTTGTACCCAGTTCCTTTGTGCCCAGTTTGTACACACATCTGGGACCTGAGTATAGGACAACATGCACAGGAACCCTCAGACACCCCCATGTTACTGATTACTGGGCATACATGATGTAAAGAAGCTATTTGGTACACATAGGTATTAAGCTGGCTCAGAAAGCACTGAGAAATTACTGCTGTATTGCAATGGTATAGGTCATTCAGTATTTCTCTCCTCTTACAGTTCTTAAACCTCTTACAGGTCAGATATTACAGTAATCCCTGTATGATCACTTACTGGGTCACTGACTGAATTGTCATCGTACATGTCAGCTTATCCATAAAACCTTGGATGTGGCTGATGTTAAAATGGAACTATCACCTATCCACATTCTTGCCTCAGTGGGAGCAGGCGTCTTGACAGTCTGTGCAAATTATCTATTACTGGCAAGCATGGAGTAGCAGCTGTGGGGGGGGGGGAGAGCAGTATGGAATGTTAGTATCTGCATGTCAGGGATTGGCAGGTATGAAGGAGAGCAGTATGGAATGTCAGTATCTGTACATCAGGGATTGGCAGGTATGAAGGACAGCAGTGTGGAATGTTAGTATCTGCATGTCAGGGATTGGCAGGTATGAAGGAGAGCAGTGTGGAATGTTAGTATCTGCATGTCAGGGATTGGCAGGTATGAAGGAGAGCAGTATGGAATGTTAGTATCTGCTTGTCAGGGATTGGCAGGTATGAAGGAGAGCAGTGTGGAATGTTAATATCTGACATGCCAGCCAGTAAGGCCTAATGTGCATAAAGGTTCAACATAATAATGCTGGATACCTAAGTGACAAAGTAAACAAGATCTAACATCAAGAATCAATTTGTCACAATCAATTACATTTTTGGTTAGTAAATAGTTAAGCCATTTAATGGAAGTAAAGTTTACCAACCTGTTTTTGGATTGATCATAAATTTTCCATGCTCATTGCCTGATCTGATGCTATAAAAAATCTCTGCATTAGGGCCAATATCTTTGCTTGCTGCATAAACCGACATCACTTGAGTGCCAGTTATGGTGTCTTCGGGAACAGTGATCAGATAGTCTCTTCTTTCAAAAATTGGAGGGTTGTCATTAACATCCAGTACTGTAATAGTTACTATGGCAAGTGAAGACAAAGACAAGACAGGACTCAAGTCTGACGCCTTTACTGTAATGTTATATGAAGATTGTAATTCCCGATCCAGGGGCTGCTCCAAAATGATGATACCTGATGACCGGTCTACAGCAAAATGTCCATCGGCCGAGTCGACTAACGAGTACACCACCTTTCTATTTATACCTGAAAAACACAAACAATCGTCATGCTTCTCCTGCTTCAGACCTTCTTTTAACCCATAGTAACTTCCCCAATACATTAAAACTGATGCATTAGTAAGTACTGGAGCAATAAAACTGCCTTGGGAAGAAACACATTCGTTTTAATGGGATATTAACCCGTTTAAATGCCAGAGAGGTATCAAAAACATTGTTTTGCAATGCATTAGGGGCTTCTCTACCATTTAAAGGGTAAAAAATCCCCATTTAGATGGGAATTCTGGGATCTGCAATTTGTCCCCTATGGTGTAATTGCTTTATCGTTCCATCTACGGCATCAGTGTCATCCTTCTTGAATGGTATGAATCAATCATTTTCATTATTATTTATCAGTGTTATATTAAATATTAGTACTCTTTATTTACTGAAAGGATTATTAGTCCTGATCATTAATTATCAGTTATAGAGCAGTGATTGTCGACGTTAGTCCACGGGACTCACCAGAAGTCTCTTTTTTTATATATTGCGGCTTGTTCACAAGTGGGTAATCAGTGGCTCAGTCATTTTAATCCCATTACCTGTGCTTAATTAGGGATATCCTTAAAAACTGACCTGTTGGTGAGTCCCATGGACTGGAGTGGAGAATCGCTGTATGGAAGAATATTTTCAGACAATAAAGACAAACAGTGTGGGGATGTACAAATCTGGCAGAGCAGCTTCTCTGGCGTTAGCCTCCAATGGCAGCAGCTGCATCTCAGGGTATGCACTAGAGGGCATGATGACTTTAGTGCTTGTTGGCGCTCATAAAACACCGTCATTTAGACAAAAAGCCTCAAATGCCATATAACATGCTTAGGGAAATGGCGAAAAGTTACACCATTTCCTCTGCTCTTAATTTAACCCCTTGGACATCTCCGATGCATTGAGAAGCATCCAAGAGGTTAATATGTGGCATTAAATAAAGAACCAGAGAACGGAACACCTCAAAAAGGTCAAACACTGCCCGCCCTTTGGCACAAGTGGCACTGAAGGGAGAATTTTGGGAGTAAATAATAACAGTAAATTGCTGTAACCAAACGTAGGGGTATAACATCTACTTCTGCACCTGTTTAAAGAGGAATCTTATTCATACATCTACTATTATCACAAAATATTTTTATAAACAAATGTAACATACATTTAACTATTATTTATTATCATATATATTTACAGTTCATAGCAGGTCAGCCAAAGAGATTATTACATAAAACAGGGGTGTACAGAAGCGGCCGATGGGCCAATGTGGACACCTGAATCCAGTTTGTGGCCCGCCTGACACTTTTAAAAAACTATTTATATCTAATTAATTACCACATATGAACTAGTAGTAATAGATGTATTTTACATATAGTTATTGCCATTGTCTTGAACAATAAAGAAATCCTATATAATAATTCGCTAAAATGTGGGTAACGAAGCAGTCATGCTCAGTACAGACTGCTGCGCGTGCTGCAGTCATGCACAGTAGAGACTGCCTGCGCCGCGGCAGATACAGAGCTGGACGCTCTGAAGGAGCGTCCAGCTCTGTATCAGCCACGGTGTGGTCAGTCTCTACTGCGCATGACTTCCCCGCGACCGGCTGGCAATGGCACTGTGGCCCGTGTAACGGACTCTTCATCTAGTAATTTTTGAATAGCTGACAGTCTATAATTCACCTTCCATAATAATCTATAGAAAATCAACAGGGAGACAAAAATGCAAAAAAGGCACCCCTTGTGTTGAATCTAAGTGACTCTGTAAACTCCACCAAAACACCACAATATACTCACAAAAATAGTTGTCGCTCAACTATTTATGCAGTAAACAGTTCAAAGACCTCTGGGGAATAATTGGCTGCTCCAAAACAGCCTCTCTGTGATAAAGATTTGTAATGGGCAGCACCTTCAAGATCCGCTCTCCTAAACGTCACACCGTACAAACAAACAAAAAGGTGGCCCAACAGTGTAATACAGTATGTTAAATTATTACAATAAAATGATACAATGGGTACTCACAAATATCATTGTCAGCAGAGTACCAGCTTACAAAATGCACATTTCAGAGAGATTAACCCCGTCTCTGTTTGGGTACCCCCAGTACTGGAATACAAGACAAGATATCCAGCAGCAGGCGCCACAAGTACAAAAGTTTTATTTAAAAACACTTGATTAAAAACTTAACCCAAGGAATAATTTAACATACTGTATTACACTATTGGGCACCATTTTTCTTTGTTTCTACATATAATTCACCTTCGTTATCAGTAAAAAAAAATAATGCGGACCTCACAGTTAACGCTTTCTGATCATGTGACCCAAAATTTAAAAAACTTGGACACCCCTTGGACACTGGATATTTTCCAGGTATCCAGATATATATATTGCCAGGTTTTTGAATCTCTCACTATAGCAGGGTAATCATGCTGCATTAACTGTATTATTATCTTCTTTATTGGCAGTAATTTCCCAACTGTAAACTGCAGCCTCAGGAGTGGTGTCAAGTGCAACAATATCTGGTGCTGTTGGTGGGATGTCGTAGTGGTGATACTAATAGCAGCATTATCTGATGGTCGGCTCTGGCCTTTTTTAGGGCTGGGAGTAGGGAAGGGGCGAAAAATTTTACTGTAGAAAGAAATCATAGGAAAAAACCTGTTTTACCTCTCAGGGGAATTCCCTTGGGAATGCTAGTTCTGCTGACTTCTTCCTGCATATGTTCATGAGTGTATGTGTTTATGCTCACGCATGTGAATGTGCATGCTGGAAGGTAAAGTCCACTGAAATCAATGAGCTTCACCTTTCGAAAGACACAATTGGATTTTCACCAGCATTTTCCTTCCCATGGGAGCTTCCAAGGAAAGAAGAAACATCTCTGTGGAAATTCATGTAGGAAGGAAATTAAACTTTTTGCCCATCTCTACTTGTGACCTAGAGCCTGTGTTCAGGTGGCTAATAAGATCTCCACTTAAAGTTTGCTATCTGATATCTGCAGGAAGCATCTACAGTAGTAATTGAAGGCAATTTTGCTTTCTTGACTACAAAAACCAGCCTTTACTGTCTTGATTTCTAGTGGATTACAGGATACAGTCCTGCAATTGTGCAGTGGTGCACAACAAGGTTGTAGTCACAAGGGTGGATTAGCTGCAGGATTTCTGAAAAGCAGAGTATAGTGGCTTGTATGGCGCTTTACTGATGGAATGTTCAGCAAGATAGAATTTGAAGGCAGTTAAGAACCATTGGACCCATCTAGTCTGTCTGTTTTTCCTATTGTAAAAATCTCAAACCTTACCTGGTCCTTGGTCTTGTCTTATCTTCAAGATAACCTTATGTCTGTCTCATGCACGCTTAACTTCCCACCACTATATTAACCTCTACCACTTCTGCTGGTAGTCTATTCCACTTATCTACTACCCTCTCAGTGAAGTAAACCTTTCTTGCATTACATGTAAGCCTCTGTCCCTCTAGTTTTAGATTATGACCAAACAACTCCTTTGAAATGTATTTTATCTTGTACTTTGCTGAATCCCTTCATGTATTTGAATGTTTCTATCATATCCTCCAAATTATACATGTTCAGATCCTTCAGTCCAATATAAGTCAATAAGGTTACCATGTAGGGCCCTCATATGTCCTGGAGCCCATATTATATACATATGGATAAGTACTGGGGTTTGGCAGAATAAAAGAAGGATACCACAATTTCTCACTGTTCTTGAACATGGTTTGCATTGCATATGGAATCTGTATTACATTCACATGATTTTTATTATCTGGTTCCCCCTCAAAGAAAATAAAAACTCACTGGTTTTTAACCCTTTGAGTCCAGGAGAGGTATCCAGAATATTGTGTTGCAATGTATTGGATAGAAACAGTTAATATTTATACTAAACCGCAACAATAAACTAATTATCAGCAACACCTTTTCAGAAAGATGCTCTTGTTTTCTCTAAGATATTAGATCAATTCACTCTGCATTTAGTAAGAAATCCAGCTGCTCAATAGCCAAAATGCTTCGTAATGGAGATCTGCATTCTAAAACGCTGTACACTAATCAGATGTGAAAGGAAGGCAGTGTGTGTGCATGCTTGCGCTTCCTACACTGGGTTAGCTATTTTCGTGCTAATTAAATCTGAATGCTGAAATAACACTGAGTATAAACACTGCCTGTTAATGTATTCGGTGTCATGGTCTCAGTAAAGTGGTGTTTGCGGGTTTGAGAATATTAATAAAGGACACATTCCAAAAGTGAATGCTGCTTCACTGTATAACAACAGCAATTATATGCCAAAAGGAAGTGTGAAGTTAAAAAAGAATAACTGCCTAATACAATGCATATTTTAAAAATACAATAACGCTTTCTAATAATGAACGTATCTTAATCGGGGCAGAAAAACCCAATGTCCACGATTAAACCAGTTCTTACTGGAATAATTTGCCAAAATATTTTTTAAATAGTACAACCAACTCCAAAATAGAAGATATATAACATTTCCCTTCATTTCAATGGGAATTTGGGCAATGTTTATTTTCTCCCATGATGCAGTTGGTTGCTCTTCTTTTGTACATGTGTGTACATGTGTTCCACAGTGTTCCAATATAGTTAGGTAGTTATATAGTAAATTAGGTTGAAAAAAGACATGTCCTTTTAATTCAACCTTTGCCAAAGTATAACCAAGAAAACGAGAATTAAACAATCTTCTCGACCGACTCCTAAATGGGTATTATTCTATTTACCAGAACTTCCTGTTTTACCTACTAATACACAGTATAACCCTGTATTTTCCCTTCCTCTAGAATAGCATCTAAGATTCTCTTTAATCTATCCATTGCATCTGCCATTACTACATGACTAGGGAAGAATGCCACAAATTAACAGGCTGTCAAAAACAGCCTTCCTCAGCTGAAATTGCGGAATATGTAATCATATATACATGAATTTAGTTTTAACCTCCACACAATAGACTTTTTCAGTCTGAATGAGATGGACAACCCCACCCAGGATTATAAAGTTTCATGAAAACCTTCTCAAAGTACTAAAATGTCTACATTCACTTAAAGGGATAGTAATACTTCATTTTATCTCTATTTTATTTTGTAGGCATTAAAAAAACATGAAGAACGATATAAGTCTTATCTCTCAAACCTTTATGGTTTGAGAGATATTCACAAGCAAAGTTCCCCCCACCCCTTTTACCTAGTGTAAGCCATCTCTTCTGAGATGTGGAATGCAGTCCATAGACCAGACAGATAACAGCAGGGGACAATCTTCTTCCTATGAGAACAATGAAAGCCCTGTCCCCCTTGACAAGTTTTTCAGGTTTTTCCCTTATCTTAATTGAAGATTGTCCCTCTCTGCAGTCTACCTGGGCACTTCCCTTCTGCTCGGGCTGAGCAGTGTTACATCAGTAAAAGGGACAGGAGGGGGATACTTTGTCATTGAATTACTCTTGATCTACAACTCTGACGGAATTGAAATAACACTCTCCAAAGTCCAAAAACTATGATGATTAATCAGAGCTGCTTTTATTATGAAACATTACTATCCCTTTAAAGACTACAGTAGAGTAGAATGAAGAACAATGAAGGACAAATTCCAAAGTAAGTCCTTCTATTAAACGATGAACCATTTATTTCAAGGGTATAGCTCTCTTCAAAGATCAGCAGTGTGTTGAATACATCTCCGATACTCAAATAGTTAAAGGAGCAGAAAACTTTTTTTATGAAAAAATATATAATGTAGGGATTTTCCTATTGAGTAAAATAGGGGTACTCCCACTGCTGAGAGATTTATATTTCCAGAGTTATTACAGTTTAAACCCATGTTTTTTTATATTAGCAGTGCCCTCTAGTGGTCAAATTCTAATTAGATTTCCTGTTAGATTCTAATGGAGAGGAAAGTCAGAAAAGTCAGAGACATACAGTTCTCCATAGAATGTGATAGAAACTGCCTGTCACTTCCTGTCAGTTAGGACTATCAGGAAGTAAACACAGTAAATTCATTTCCTGATTATTTATACTGCTATAAATTTTGAATAAAACATCTGACAGCAGTGGGAGTGACCTTGTTTTATTCAGCAGGAAATGCTCTGTAAAATATGTGTCTTCATAAAAAAAGGTTAATGCTCCTTTAATCTTTATTTAAACATTAGTTTGAGTAAAATTCACCCTCCCCCCTCATATCAACATTTCTGGTTTATATAATGTTGTAAGTGTTAGAAATGTATTTCATGCAACACAGATGTATCTTTATGAAAACATTATAATGTTTGTTATGATATGAAAGGTTATTTGTACAAATGAATTAGTATCAGGGGGAAGGTGCAAAATGATAACTAATTCTTCATGCCATGTAGTACGACAATGGGAGCTTTCAGACCTCAAAACGAAAAATTGGCAAACAGATAAAAACATTATGAATAATTGTGTATGCTGTCAATACATTTTTACATGATAGAGTTCTATTCATATCAACAGAATATATTTTTTTTAATTATTGTTTTATCTGGAAGTAGTGAGGAAAGTGAGGTAGAAGTATTAGACTATACATGATTGTAAATAACAATGTCACTTAGGAGGGGGTACAAATTCCTGCCTAACACCGATTTACCAATAGTTGTCCTCTTGTGCACCAGCTACACCAAGAAGAAGGCAGTATGAAAGTTTATGAGCTTTTCCATCTGTTTGGTTCCTCTGCATCTTTTTAACGCTATAAAGTAACAAGACACAGAAGAAACTGGAGTACTCATAAACTTTAGAACATTTGCAGCTGGTATAGACAATTGATGGACTTCCAGATGGGGGTACTGCTGGAATTCTGCTACTTTTCTTTTGAACATCAGACCATAAATCAAGAGTAGTTAATTGCATGACCTCAAACTGTTGGGGACTGCAATTTTCATCATCCCCAACATGTAGTGCTCAACAACTGGAGGTTCTGTAGTTGACTACTCTTGATTTAGCGTCTTATGTTCAAAAGAAAAGTAGCAGAATTCTGAGATGAACCATCTGGACAACAGGTGAGAGCCCCTTGTATGCCAGAGTAATCCAAAGTATTGTGAAAAATTGTGACTCTGGATATCAGAATGTATTGGGTATACTGTATCTAACACAGGTTCATGCAAGAATATGCTACATTGTTAAGGAAGCGTTCAATATGTGAACAAGAGTTCAAGACTAGATTGATGGCTAAGAAGGGATTTACTTGAAAGAGATGCGGTTATAAAATGTATTAATGGAATTTCAAACCATGTCATGTACCTTGAGGAATGTCATTTATATAGTAGCAAAAGCACTGTTATATCAATATTATCTGAATACAGCTTTATTCTTGTTCCTCTCAAAAGCAAACTGTTAAAGGACTGAATGGTTATATTAATCCTGAACATCTGTCAATAGAGGTTTGTTGATCAGTAAAATATTTGCTTGCTTCTCGACTAACTAGATACTGCTGAAAAGACCTTCTGCCTCCATTTCGATCAATAAAACTATTTTAGAAGTGCACAGAAGTCTTACGGATAATGAGCTCACATTCATCATTTAGGCAGTAGATGAGGACGTGGTCTGATAAGCAATATCTTGATCTCTGATTGGTGTGAAGTATGCTGCCAATCAAAATGAACTTTGTTGCGTTAGAACACTAATGTACATTTTTCAACCTGAACACTTCAAATATATTTAGCTGCTATAAAAGTGGAGTAGCAAACACTTTCCCAAATTCTAATTGATTTCAATGGGATTTTAACCCATTGAAAGCTAGGAAGGTCTCCTACAATGTGAGACTCTCACAGGGTTAACAGGACAATTTAAAGCACTAGGAATTGTTTGCCCCCTAGAGTGCAGCTGATTTCCACATAAATAGTCTGATTTTCTTTTTGTGCCTAAGGCTACATAGACTAAAAAATTAATAAAAAAACAGGATGTTTCAGTTATATTTTTTGTAACAGATTAACTCTTTGAGTGTCAGTGGGGTACGGAATGCATTGCTTTGCAATGCATTCTGTACCCCTCTGGCACTCAAAGGGTTAAAGGGGGATCTATCACCCCTATACAACTTTTTGTAAATCGTTTTGTTATATATTGAATATAGTGAAAAGCTTATTAATTTGTAAAAAATAAATGTTCGTTTGGCAAAATAAAAAAAATAAATAAATACAGCCCTGCACCTACTTCCGGTCAGACTGCGGTTACCTGATCTGTGCTGCAGGCTGCTGCTCTGCCTCCACTCCCCTCCCCCTAGCCAGCCTCCTCCAATGACGGAGGCTTTCTGTTTGTAAGCAAGAGCGCTCTCGTTTGGATACCCTACCCCCTGAAGACAGGGATTCCATTTGGTCGGCTGCTGCTTCTGCCTGTATTTCAGCTTTGACCTCAGATGTCCACTATAAGTTCCTTATGCGTTGGTATTATACACCTGCCAAGCTTCATGCCATATCTCGGTCTGTTTCCCCCTTGTGCTGGAGGTGCCAAATGGACCCTGGTATCCAACCCACATTTGGTGGTCCTGCACGAAAATATCCCACTACTGGAATATGTGCTTGGGTCATGTGGAATCCATACTCCATGTTTCCTTGTCCAAATCTATCTGGCAGACCTTATTTTATCTTCATTTGCCTTCCCTTTCCTTTTTCCGGAAACAAGCTCTCCTCACGATGCTTATTCCCCGTCATTGGCGGGATGTTGACCCTCCCACAATTCAAGAATGGCTTGACATTACTTGTGACCAAGTCACTTTGCTTCGCCTAACCTTGATATCTAGAGGGAAAGACCCTGATGAGGCAACACTTCTGCTCGCCAATCTCTCAGCAACTAGCCTTTAACACTTCTTCCTTGGCTGTACAGCCCGGATACCCAGTTATCCGAGTCACCCACTTATGTCTCTCTCATTTTCAGGTTGTCCAGGTGTTAGTTTCCGCATTACTGATGATGCTGCCACAGGTACCCCTCTTCCACTCCCAAACCCTTTTTTTTTTTTTTCTCTTTTCTCTCTCTTCTTTCTCTCTCCTCTTCTTATATATTTATCTACCAGATTGACTTTTTGGTAAGCTTTTGATATATCTCTCAGAACGCATTTTACAGTTGTGTTTA
This sequence comes from Rhinophrynus dorsalis, assembly GCA_037306005.1. Classification (NCBI taxonomy): domain Eukaryota; kingdom Metazoa; phylum Chordata; class Amphibia; order Anura; family Rhinophrynidae; genus Rhinophrynus; species Rhinophrynus dorsalis. Next base: position 580,722,275 of record CM074719.1, read on the forward strand.
TCACTTTAGACATGATATGCTGTATTTCTTTTGAAATGCATTCCACTTCTGTATTGCCTTCTTTACTTAATAAAGATATTTTGAAAAGCAGAAAAAAAAAAAGAGCACTCTCATTGGCAGAGATTGATTTCTGGCCAATGAGAGCGCTCCAGCTTACAGACAGAAAGCCTCCATCATCAGAGGAGGCTGGATAGAGAGAGACATCTCACTGTGGCACAGATCAGCTATCCGCGGTCTGCCCGGAAGTAGGTGTAGGGCTGTACTTATTTTTTTTTTTTAATTTCGGCAAACTTTTTTTTTACAAGTTAATACTCTTTTCACTATATTCAATATATAACAAAACGATTTACACAAAGTTGTATAGGGGTGACAGATTCCCTTTAATAACCCTTACTTTTTAGCACAACCATTCTCAATCAGGGTGCCATAGCACTTTGGTGTTCCGCGGGCATCAAATTAAGATGCCTCATGTGTTCTATGAAGTCTTTGACAAAAACTGTAATATTGTCTTTTAAATGCAGAAATATGGACATTATTATGCACAATGTGTCTATTTTTGTCACTATGATTGTGAGTCCTAATAATATCTGTATATTGATGAACTGTACCCTTAAATATGTTAGCAGTGCCCTGAAAGTTTCAGAATGTGTGTTGGGGGGGGCCTTGAACAAAAAATGGTTGAGAACCACTGTTTTATCAACTAAGAATCGAAAGGATAAATACATTTTATTTTAAAAAAAAAAAGATATTGACATATGTTGTATTAGCCATTTAGAACAATAGACTATGCCAATTAACTCCTCATAAGGGGTTAAGGTATGACATGCAGACACCATAGTGCTACACTACCACCACACTCACTAACACTTAACCATTTCAGTGCTAGGGGAGATGGACAGTGATGTCCTTTTGAGCAGTGTCAGTGAATGTAATGTAGGGATAAGACAGGCAGGGCTGTAGAAACATAAAGCCAGGCCTCCCCACCCCATGCATCTGCACTGCAGCCTAGAAGTACATCTAAAGACATCACCAGGCAGTATGATATGAAACGGAGGACAGCGCAGAAGTGGCGCACTCCCATTCTTTGCTACGCTATCAATGCAATATACTTAGTAAATGAGTCCCAGTCTGCCTATATGGGGGTCCCCTTGTGACACAGGTCCTCTTTTGTCTGATTGAGGAGGTGGGCTCATACACAGGTACTGCTTGTACCCCCCCCCACACACACACGGCAATCCTGAAGACAGGAAGTGCCTGCATGACATGGCTAATCTTTTTTGAGGGGAACATTCGTTCCCAGCTCTGCAGGTTTAAGTTGGGGTTGTTGCTATTTGCAGGTTTAAGTTGGGGTTGTTGCTATTTGCATGTTTAAGTTGGGGTTGTTCCTATTTGCAGGTTTAAGTTGGGGTTGTTGCTATTTCTCTCTATGGATGACTTTTGTAACTAACAGTAGCCCCTCCATAAACTGCTGTCTCTACAGCGTCACCCAAAAATAAATGACAGGCCATGTAAGTACAACACCCAATGTAGTCTGGGGTGTAATAACTGTTGAACAAAGCATCTCTGAGCACTGGACAAACCCTAGTTTTACTCTGTACGATAGCTCTATAACCTTTTTCTTCCATGTTTGGTGTTACTTTCCCTTTAAGCAGTGATATTAAGATATAAACAGAATTAACCCTTTCAGTGCCAGAGGATTGTCCAATACATTGCAAATCAATGCATTCTATACTCCTTGCATTCAAGGGGCTAAGTGCTATTTTAGCTTTATATTGTTTTGGTTGGCACTGTACATTCAACCCTTTGAGTGCCAGAGGGATATACAACACACTGCAAAAGCAATGCGCTGCGCACCACTCCGGCACTCAAAGGGTTAAACTTTCCACATTATGTAGAAAAATTCTGATAAGCCCTGTTACTGGGTTTTCTTTTTAGCTGCTATTTTTTAAAAGGCAGCAAAAAAATGTTTGCTCGAATGCTTGAAAGGATATAGTAACATCTCATAATAAGTCTAAGAATATCTCTCTTTTATTTTTATTTTCTTTCTATTGTACTATTTAAACCTTTATACCTCTGAATGCCAGAGGGGTACACAACGCATTTCAAGGCAAGGGTTAACCCCTCAGGGACCAGAGAGGTATCACTCACTGAGCTACAATGTACTGCATGCCCCACTGATCCTCTGTGCATCAGATAACTGCACCCTAATTATCCAATCATTTTATTGGTCACACTAAATGACAGTCAAAAGCCACTTAACCCTTTGAAGTAGAACAGTGTGCCCAGAGCATTGCCGTGCACTGCTCCTCAGTGGGTTAAAGTGTTAGTAATGTCCCAGACTTTGTTATAGTTTTTAGAGGACGAAAAAATAAGCTTAATGGCGCAAACCCTATCTCTCAAACCGCTATGGTTTGAGAGATATTCACATTGAAAGTTCCCCTCCCTCCCTTTCTCCTGATGTCAGCTGTAAAGCTGTCGGCCGACACTTCATTGGAAGTAATTATTTTGCAGTAACACAATTTCGGCTCTGCTGCAGAGCCGCAGGCTGATCCCCAGACCAGGATCTCCTGCTGTCAGCTAGACACTGCTTATATCTCTCAAACCATTTGAGAGATAGGGTTTGCAGTTTGTGCTCTCAGCATGCCTGTACAATGTGCTGTGATCACATTAATGAAAAAAAAATTACCTTATTCCTCCAGAGCTCCCCACCCCCAGATAGAGCAGTCCTTAAGGGGTTAAAAATTCAACATTCACATTTTTGTCAAAATCTATATAAAAAATAAATACCACCATAATTGGAAGCCCAAGGCAAACCAAAGTGTCACAACATCATAGCTGAGAATCACTGCTGTAAATTGATGACAGAGCAGTCAATGCGACCAGTCACAATTTTCACTTCCATTATTTAAAACTTCAGATTGAGGTTTAATTGTCATTTTTTACTTACCTATATCTGGATCGTTGGCCTGGACTCGTGTTAGTAACGCTTTAGTGACCGTGTTCTCATAGACGCTGGCACTGTAATGATCCGATGAGAACACTGGAGGGTTATCATTGACATCTTCAAGAATTAATCGGATTTCAGATTGGCAAAATCGTCCGCCTCCATCCGTGGCGCGAGCAATTAAGTTGTACACTGGGATTCTCTCTCTGTCCAAGGGGGACGAGGTCTTCAACTCACCTGCAATTGATTGGAAAAAATAGACATTGGGGAATATGTATAAATGCAAAAGTGGAGGGATTCTAGGTCACACCAACTGCACCATAAGGACAAATACACATTCCCATTGGTTTAAGCCTTTGAGTTTCAGAGTGGCGTTCTAAGCACTGAAGGGGCTAAATAATTAGTAATGTTTTGTAATGAAAAACAAAATAGAAAAGAACTGAATGGTAGTGGTGTTAGAGTCCTATCTAGCATTCAAGGGATTCAAAATCCAATTTAAATCGATGGGATTTGTCATTTATCCCCTAAGGTGCAGCTGGTTTACTCCAGAATTGCACCTTAAAGGGATAGTAATGTGTGCATATTAACCCTTTGAGTGCCAGAAGGTTCCCTCTGATACTCAAAGGGCTAAAGTAAGGTTGATTATTCAATATACCTTTTAATAATGAAGTGTACCTTTCTAAGTATCCATAATATAGTCTTTGTGTTATTTTATTTTAAAGTGCCCCCTTCGTGCCCCCTTTCCCTACGTCATGCTGCCTTCCCTCAGATCTGAAAGGCGGTCTTTTGACCAGACAGATCGCAACGAGGGACAATATTGTGCCTGTTGTGACAGGAAGGCAGGTGTTTCCTTATGCTGACACAAGATTGTTCCTCGTCATGATCCATCCGTGAGGAGACTCTGTGTGATGGAGTGAAAAAGGATGGGAGCGGGAAACTTTAAAATAAAATAACACGAAGATTACAACTTTATGGAAACTTAGAAAGGTACACTTCATTATAAAAAAAAATTATATTGCATAATCGACCATACCTTACTATGCACACAATACTATCCCTTTAAGGCTTGATGCACTTAGTAGAACTGGAGGGAGATTCAATAAGTGGTGATAAAGTGGAGATGACTTCTCCAGTGATATCACTTCTCCAGTTCCTGTGTTATTCTGTGGAGCCAGTTCACTAAGATCTCCAAAGTTGGAGAAATCTTATTGCATAGGCTCTATAGAATAACATAGGAACTGGAGAAGTGATATCACTAGAGACATCATCTCCACTTTTATCACCTCTTTATCACCACTTAGTGCATCTTCCCCCTGCAGCAGTTCTGGGACAAACAACCTGCACCAATGTATTGGAGTCCTTTCTAGCATTCAAGGGTTTAGAAACTCTATTTAAACCCCATAAGGACTAGCGGTCCCCAGAAGTTACCATCACTTAGAAATGTCTGATTTCAATAACATGTAATATTGTAGATATTACAAAAATAAACAAATTGATGCTAGTCCGGTCTCCAACCTTTATAGTTTTAGAGATATACATACCAGGGAACTCTCAGGATTTGACCCTAAGTATCAGGGTTTTGACCCAGATCTCAGGGTCTCAGAGTGAAGGGCCAACATTTCAGGGTGAGAGAGTCCAGTGTTATATGCCATATGGTCTGCACCAATTCAATGTTTCTAAATGTCTCTAAATTGCATACATTTGTACCAGAAAGACAGGGGCAAAAGTACTGCTTGTTTGAGTTTAGTCAGTGAGATCTTTAAAGGGATAGTAATACTTCGTTTTAACTTTGTTTTATTTTGTAGGCATTAAAAAAACATGAAGAATGATATAAGTCTTATCTCTCAAACCTTTATGGTTTATGAGATATTCACAAGCAAAGTTCCCCTCCCCGCCCCTTTTACCTAGTGTAAGCCATCTCTTCTCAGATGTCAGTCTGGTTGTATGACTTCCAACACTGACATTTGTTTCTTTTTAAATGCAGATCTTAAAGGGATAGTAATACTTCGTTTTAACTTTATTTTATTTTGTAGGCATTAAAAAAACATGAAGAATGATATAAGTCTTATCTCTCAAACCTTTATGGTTTAAGAGATATTCACAAGCAAAGTTTCCCCCTCCTGCCCCTTTTTCCTAGTGTAAGCCATCTCTTCTCAGATGTGGATCAGGTTGTATGACCAGACAGATAACAGAAGGGGACAATTTTCTTTGTATGAAAACAATGAAAGCCCTTCCCCCCTTGACAAGTTTTTCAGCTTTTTCCATTATCTTAATTGAAGATTGTCCCTCTCTGCAGTCTACCTGGGCATCTCCCTTCTGATCTGGTTGAACAGGGGGGGGATACTTTGTTTGTGAATATCTCTTAAACCATAAAGGTTTCAGAGATAAGACTTATATCATTCTTCATGTTTTTTTAATGCCTACAAAATAAAATAAAGTTAAAATGAAGTATTACTATCCCTTTAAGTTGTATCACGTTAAAGGTTTCTTGTGGACTGAGTGGAGCACCTCTGGGGTAAGCAAGCAGGTATATATATTGTATAAAATGTACACTAAGCAAACCTATACAGGTTACATTTCCAGTGATCTCAGGGTCAGCTAATATTGAAAGTTCCCAGGTATGGAGATATACAATGATAAAGTTCCCCCCTCCCTCCCCTTTCACAGAGGTCAGCTGTAAAGCTGATAGTATGAGATTCGAGTCGTGTGACTTGACAGCGGCTCTTCAGCAGAGCCAAAATAAAGTTAGGTAAAAAGAAGTACTTCACTGGAACGGTCTAGAAAGTGTGCCTGGTTTGCAAGCACATTTTGCAGACCGTTCCAGTGAAGTATTTCTTTTTAGATAGCACTATTTCAGCTCTGTTGAAGAGCCACCAGCCAGCCAGGATCTCCTTCTGTCAGCTAGAGGCTGACATCTGTGAAAGGGGAGGGTGAAGGGAACTTTATCATTGTATATCTCTCAAACTATAAAGGTTTGCAAGACTGGACTTGCATTAGTTAGTTTATTTTTGTAATATCTACAATATTACATTTTATTGAAAAAAGACATTACTATCCCTTTAAGGGCTGATTTGATCTATGCCGACACGATGGCAAATGTGACCTGTGATGTGTACTGGCGCGCTGAGCAGGGCGTCTGAGAGAGACTGCTCTGGTCTTGGAGTGGTCAGTTTCACACCCTGTTTGTTCCTACAGCGCTCCCACAGAAGAGCTGTAAGTAAAACGTATGTGACGTGACTGGACTGTCACCGGTCCTTAAGGGAAAAACGGTGATGTTCCTGGCACGTCACATGGTCATTACGGGGTTAACCCTTTGACTGCTTGACGGGTACCGCAATGCGTTGGATACCCCTCTGGCACTCAAAGAGTTAAATCAATGGAAATTTAGGGAATATTTATGTGCCCCCCCGTAGTATAATTGGTCCCATATTTAATCAAGCACACCATAGAACTGCAGGCTCACTGTAGCTCTGAGAGGAGTCCCATAACCAATCAAGCACACCGTAGAACTGCAGCCTCACTGTAGCTCTGAGAGGAGTCCCATAATCAATCAAGCACACCATAGAACTGCAGCCTCATTGTAGCTCTGAGAGGAGTCTCATAATCAATCAAGCACACCATAGAACTGCAGCCTCACTGTAGTTCTGAGAGGAGTCTCATAATCAGTCAAGCACACCATAGAACTGCAGCCTCATTGTAGCTCTGAGAGGAGTCCCATAATCAATAAAGCACACCACAGAACTGCAGCCTCATTGCAGCTCTGAGAGGAGTCCCATAATCAATCAAGCACACCATAGAACTGCAGCCTCACTGTAATTCTGAGAGGAGTCCCATAACCAATAAAGCACACCACAGAACTGCAGCCTCATTGCAGCTCTGAGAGGAGTCCCATAATCAATCAAGCACACCATAGAACTGCAGCCTCACTGTAGTTCTGAGAGGAGTCCCATAACCAATCAAGCATACCATAGAACTGCAGCCTCGTAGCTCTGAGAGGAGTCCCATAATCAATCAAGCACACCATAGAACTGCGGCCTCACTGTAGCTCTGAGATGAGTCCCATAATCAATCAAGCACACCATAGAACTGCAGCCTCACTGTTGAGCTGTGAGGAAAGATTCCCTCTACAGATTAATGTACTAAACATGTTATCTACATTTATACATCTTCATACATAACCACCTAGGTGTATTCACACGTGTATGCCTCTGGTGACTGCTGCTGTATTGTTTTATGAACACTTAACATGTCAATGAGCATGGTATTGTGTTCAGACACGGCATGTTTAATTGTTCTTACACAATATCCATCTAGAGAAATCTTTACCATATTCAGCATCGGTTGTGGCTGCTATTGTTAGGTATTGTATTACTTACAGTACAGAATCATTTCCTTTATCCATTGTGCAAGAAGGAGTCAATACAACCTACAAGCGCCTCTAGATTGCCAGATGTATCCAGTCACGATGTATCAATTTAGTATACTGCTGCTGTATCTATTTGCATCACTCCATTGTATTATCTGTGACAGTAATTTGTCATCTACATATAATGTAACAAACAATAGACTGAGCAGTAGAACCGTAACGAGATTAGGAACAGGACCGTATTCAGAAAGAAAGTAACAATTTGGTGGCATACAAACAGCATGACAATTACAAAAAAGTTCCTGCTGATTTAACGATTTGCGTGCCAGAGAGATATGCAATGCAATGTCTGGCATACCCCGCTGGCATTCAAAGGGTTTTAACATGTTGAGTGCCAGAGGGATATCCATTGCATTGCAACGTGCTGGATAAATCTGTGTCATTTAAGGGGGGGGGGGCTTAGTGGGGCTCTTAACCCTTTGAGTGCCACAGTGGTATCCACCGCACTGATCGATATCTAGCCAATGAGACCTCTCCAGCTTACAGACAGAAGCCTCCGTCATTGGAGGAGGCTGGATAGAGGGAGGGAAGCGGAGGCAGAGTTACAGACTGCAGGAATAGAGCTGTACCCACAGTCTATCCAGAAGTGCAGTCTTTAAATATACATTTTTGGCCAAATAGGGTTAATAAAAATAAAATAATCAAGAAATACACCTAGTTGCTATATAATCTAACATTTAACACAGATTTGTATAGGGGTGATAGATCCCCATTAACAAACCATTCAAACTACTGAAGCTTGTTAAGAGGAGGTGTGAGCTTAAAGGCATAGTAATACTTAAAAGTAAAAAAAAAAACAATATGGTGTAGTGTTTATCCTCCTGAGTAAAACAAGACAAATCCCACGGATAAAAGATGTTTTATTCATAAGTTATTACAGCTCAAACTTGAAATTTTTAGTTGCAGTATCACAGTGGCCTGAAATTGTACAGTGGTGCTGTTGCTACACCATCCTATGGAGATTTCTGGTCAACTGACCAAAGCTGTCCATAGGATGGTGTAACAACAGCCCCACTGTACAATTTCAGGCCACTATGATACTGCACCTAGGAAATTTAAGTTTGAGTTCTAATAACTTTTAAACAAAACACCTTTCAGCAGTGGGAGTACCCTTATTTTACTCAGGGGAATAAACCTTATAACATATTTTGTTTTACATTTTAACTATTACTATCCCTTTAAGACAGACTTCAACAGGGCCCGTTACACAAGAAGTATATAAATAGATGTACCTGGCTGCTGTGGTACGGACTCCTACCTAAATAAGTACATCTGTTAACCCTTTTGGGACCAGAGGGGTGTGCAGTATATTGCAATGTAAAGCTCTGTACAAAACTGCTCCTCTAAGAGCAAACTCATTAAGCAAAATATACATTAACCCCTTCAGGGCCAGAAGGGTGCGCAACGCATTGCGTTCCCCTCTTGCACTGAAGGGGTTAAGCTAAATATCTCATAAACTAACATTTAAAATAATTTTTAATGCTCTTTTAAATTAACCTAAGTTGTGAAAATATGTTACTTCCACTTTAACCCACTGATGACCAGAGGGTTATACAATGGATTGCTTTGAGGGGTGTGAAGGCATTGCATACAGCTCTAGTCCTCAAGGTGTTAATGCTTTCAGTACCATATTGGTTCTCCCTCTAGCACTGAAAGGGTTAAAGTGCAACCTAATGTCAGATCTGCTCCCGTGAGAACAGGCCTGAAGACTAAGCCAGGGCTGAATGAGACTCTCTGTTAGAGTGCAGTGAACTAACAGAGACGTAGAAAGGGGGTCACAAATGATCTCCCCCTCATACCCTCCCAGTGTACCTGTACTCAATAGCACAGGACAGTTTCCAGCATGATGCAGGTTCCCATAGCCCTGCGGTATCTGGCCTGAAAGCTTGACACAGTGGGTCTATGGGGACTGCAAACACAAACCTGTACTTTATGGCTGAGATCCACAGACTTCAGGTTTGAGATCCAGCCAAGGTTTCAGACTCCCTGGATGTCCTGATTGAATCTGTTTTTGGAGCTGCACAGAGCTCCCATTGGGTCACACTTAATAAAACATGATAATTGCCCCTTACAAGCTTTTCTCTGTTAGGCAGCCATAGAGGGAGCTGTTGTCTGATAAGGAATGGAGATGTTTTCATGGGCTGTGGCTAAGGGAGACTTAGTCCTGTGGTTTCTGGGATGTAAACTTGTTCTTGTCTGCTCCAGGGAACATACAAGTTGTACACATGGCATAAAGATATATCTTCAACATATCTTAGAGCTATCAGTTGTATTTTTGGTGTATGACCTTGGTACAGTAGCTCAGCCTTAGCGAAGCTCAGAACTACCAGAGGGAGATCTGTTCTGATACATCACACCTAAGGTTCCAATGTCTCCTCCATAAGGCTGCACCTTCATTCAAAGTACAGAATGTACAGACCGCAGGTAGCAGACTTCAAATAGAACTGGCATGATACAATGGAGCTTTAGAATGTTTTTTCACAAAACACTGCATGTCAGCCTCTGGTTCTCTGTAATTGCTTGTCCTTGAATGTCTAAAAGTGCGTATCAGTGCATATTTTGTAAACGCTACAGAGGGTAGGTGCCATATGTTACAATATTACCTGTCACTAAATTATTACAAATAATGATCTCTATGTATAAAGATAATAGAGACATTCTGAGGCAAACAAATGACACCATATGGAACAAATATCCATTGCCAATCTAGCACATGAGGGGTTAAAATCTCCATTTAATGAAAACGAATATTTCACCCATTTGGTTTAGTTGGTTAGCTAATGAACCAGCAATAGGGAACAAATAAACACTGTAATTAACCTTCTGAGTGCCAGAGGGGTACGAAATGCATTGCGTACCCCTCTGAAACTCAAAGGGTTAATAATCCACGAAAGGTGAGTGTTAACTTACCACTTTCAGCATCTATGTAAAAATGTTCTGAGCCCGGCCCATGGAGAGAGTACTGGATTTCAGCATTGGTCCCAATATCTGCATCCTTAGCGCTGATCTTTAGGATCATTTTATTAGGAGGGATGTCTTCAGGGAAAGATGCCCTGTTTGTCACCTGCGTATGACATAAAATGATAGGGTGTCATTTGTATAGTGTCCGCATCTTCCACAGCGTTATTGTATATACTACAAATGTATGAATACCATTCCTAACTAAATTAAAGCGGAAGTATCATGGTCTGGTAAGTTAAGGTAGTCTAGTAGATATCCTCTTAATAATCATAAGAACATATGTCAAACTTTCCACGAGTCTTTCTATATTATTAAATCTGACCGTCTGCAGAAGCTACAAGAATAAGGAGATCGCAGCCATCTTACCAAATCCGTCTCTCCACACATGCGCCACCTTCTCTCTCTGCCTGTCAATCATAAACGTAATCTCTGCCCTTACTCCTTTTTTTCCTGGTGTACGCACGTGCCAGGCGCGCTTGCACATTACCCTGGATGATGTTCAGCTCCTCTTAGGGAGCGGGCATACTGCAGCCAACACATAGCAGTTAAAGGGTTAACGTGGAGTATACCTTAAGTATTGGGAAAGAGCACTGTGTAAGAATGTTTTCTGCAATAGTAAAATAAAATGCCGCGATAAGAATGAGAAGGATGCTTGTGTTGCCTGCCAGACTATTGGCTCATAACACTTCCCTGTATGCATGATAACGGACTTAACACTTCTATAGTACGAGCGCTTTACATGTACGCACTCCACTAAATGAACATGACCTGGACGTGCATGAAGCTTGGAGCGCACCAGGTCATGTGGTTATGAAGGGGAGAGGATGCAGCAAGGATCGCCAAGGGCAGTGGGAGTGACAAAGGTACCATAAGGTACCAAATCCGTCATGCACAGTATGTCTCTCACAGCTCTACACGTCATCAGGTACATATTATTTACAAAATTTGGCCTTTAACAAGCGTTTTTTTTTTTAACAAAACTAAATACACAGTGATTCTAACAGTATAAACCTTAATCCATACAACCACAATCATGTTGGGGTGAAAGTTCCACTTTAAGCACTAAAATCTGTTTTCTAGCCTCAAGTTTCCTTAATGGAATTTATACCAGATATTCTCTTCTTAACCCTTTGAGTGTCAGAGAGGTATACAAATTGTGTTGGACATCTCTCTGACACTTAAAGTGTTAACGCCACATTAGACAAGAAGAGGACAATGGGGCCATCTATGTGCATTTTGGGGTATTTATTTATTCTCTGTGCCCTGTTTAATGGCAAGTAGTCAACTATCGGGTAACTGATATCTTACCGGTGATTTAAATAGTAAATGTAGGGCACCAGTGCAGAGGTGTTTTTTTTGGATCCCCTTACAATAAATCTTGTCTCAGGGGTTTAACAATAACCTATTGGGCCCTGGGGATGATAGGGCACCCTTGTGTACTAGGTCCCTTCACAACCACACCCTCTATACTCCTGTACTGACTCCCCTGCACCTCACAGGTCTCAACAGTTTAGTTAAATGCCAGTTTTCTCACTGACTTGATCAAAATTGATCAGTGACTAATGCTAGAGCCATAACTGTTCACTTCTCTGTACCAATAAAATATTTTTATTTGCATTGCAGCTAAAACAAATCCATATAATGCCAACCTTCGCTAGCAATAAAAAGTGAATGCGGCCCCCACACATACGGATTTCTGATCATGTGACCTGCGAGTAAAAAAACATGGATGCACCTATACTACAGAGACCATACACTGTAGTATTCTCCCTTACACAGTGCATTAGAGGCTAACAGCTGTAACGGAACCCTTGAGTTTAAAATTAAATCCTTGTGCAACCATAACAGTCATATCCTTTAACACAGGGGCAACATATCCTCTCTCCCACTCCAGTTGCTGAAAAATGCCATTATTCCCTGCCAGCCAGAGGCCACTAAGAATACTTCTGGGGCGGAGCTGAGTCCAAGAGTCCTGCAAAAAAGAAACATGTCTGCCTCCGTTGTCACAATTTCCAGTACAAATTAAAATTGATTTTGGAGAGCCAAGCCACAAAGTATTGATTCATAATGGCCAATAGGCTTTTATATGCAGATTAAGGTAAGTGGGGGTTTATTATTAGGAGGTGTTAGTGTTCTTTTAAATATATTGGAATCCTTTTTGACAATAGTAAGTTTAAGGGCCTCTGCCCCCTACAATGAATGTGAAATACGTGTGGTAGCATATTAAGGGGAGAAAATATATCAGTGTGTTACAACTGCTGTGATCATATTCTAAAAAATATTTTTAAAAACTGTTTAGCAGGCTTCTTCTGTTGCTATAGCAATGGGTAAACACATTTGCTCTCAATTGCTGGTGATGCTGGCTGATTTTCCGGTGATGAAATTCTGAAATTCTGCCCACTTCTCCTCCTTCCCACCCTTATCTTCCCATTCCCTGCCTACTTCTCCTCCTTCCCACTCTCTTCCTACCCACAAGGATGATAAGCCCCACGCACACGATTAAGTCCAACCACTTTATTATGCAAATCACGTCACTTACATCCCCTGGTCGGCAGCACGTGGGCCTTCTTCATGGGCTCAAGGGAAGGAAGGTCCCAAGTATGATTTAGAGGTCCCAGAGGAAATCAGAAATATCAAAAAGCTAAGTACATTTTTAGGTTTTATGAGGCTAGTGTGAGGATGGAGCATCATGGACAAGTTCATTAAAGGGATAGTAATACTTCATTTTAACTTTATTTTATTTTGTAGGCATTAAAAAAACATGAAGAATGATATAAGTCTTATCTCTGAAACCTTTATGGTTTAAGAGATATTCACAAACAAAGTATCCCCCCCCCTGTTCAACCAGATCAGAAGGGAGATGCCCAGGTAGTCTGCAGAGAGGGACAATCTTCAATTAAGATAAGGAAAAAAGCTGATAAACTTGTCAAGCGGGGAAGGGCTTTCATTGTTTTAATACAAAGAAAATTGTCCCCTTCTGTTATCTGTACTGTCATACAACCTGATCCACATCTGAGAAGAGATGGCTTACACTAGGTAAAAGGGGCGGGGAGGGGAACTTTGCTTGTGAATATCTCATAAACCATAAAGGTTTGAGAGATAAGACTTATATCATTCTTCATGTTTTTTTAATGCCTACAAAATAAAATAAAGTTAAAACGAAGTGTTACTATCCCTTTAACTCTGAGTGCCAGAGGGATATGCAGGGCATGGCAAATCAAGGCTTTGAACACTTCTCTGGTACTCAAAATAGTTCAGGCTATATTTATAAAGAAAAGTGACATTTTTCTTGATGTATGAAGGCACTACCACTGAAGCTTTTGAGTGCTAGAGAGGTATCCAGTGAATTGAAATGGGGTTAATTAAAGTTGAAATGAGTAACTGTATCAGGTAACAAGTACCAGTTAATTTCATCTGAACATTTTACAGAGGACAAGGTTATAGTGCTTGCTATGAGTAATGTAACAGAACGCAATACCACAATGTATGAAATGTTTCAATCAACCTCTGAACCACAGTAACTATCTGCCAATCAAATCCTGTTCAGTCTCTCTCTGCCATTACTTCTATTTGTTCCATGAAACTGCCTGTTCTTCGTTATGAAACATAGAGGGAGATTTATAAAAAACGTTCCAAGTGGGTTTTTTTCTTTTATAAATAGATTTTTATTTAGTTGGCAGAGATAAAAATACAGGTGTACAGTGCAGTTCCTAATAATTTTTAAGCAACAGTCCTTATGTCCTCGCAACTGGAGATAACGTGAGGGTCGATTTATAAATTATTTAAGTCATTTGTATAAATATGGCATTATTAATTTGATATCAATGCCTTAGATTCTGGAGAAAATTCACTGCACAACTATTTGCAAACGGGTTACTCGAGTTTTTTTTTTTTTTAGACGTACCACATGCAGTACAGCCTTCCGAAAGTGGCGTTCTTTGTTTTATAATTATCGAAGACGCTGTTACAGCCATTTTAATGGATCTATTTGCTCAACTCCATGTTTATAAATTTCTTTCATAATTTGAAGAGACTGATTTTTTTTTAAAATGCATTATTTCTGAGTTTTTGGATTTTTAATTCTGTCCTGTGACGTCAGTTCAGGACAGACTGCAGTACAGCTCTGTTCCGCAGCCTGGCAATGTTCATCCCCAGTTTTTCCCCACTATTACCTACTCCTCTGATGGAGCAGACACGTGCACAGATAGACCGCAAGGGGGGCTTGAGCACCTGCCCTTTTTTGTCCAAAGTGCCCTTGTGCCCTTTTAACGAAAAAAATAAAAATAAATAAATAAATAAATGAGAAGTGCCCTTTTTTTTCATTTGAGCCCCTGTCCCCCAAAATGTCTGTGCACGTCCCTGTGATGGAGTAATCCAGCATGTGAGCTGGTGCGATCTCATTGGCAAGAGAAAGCTCCAGATCACATGCTGGATTACTCCGTCAGAGGAGGAGGGGATAATGGGGAACAAGTGGGAGGGGAAGAGACAAAGATTGATAGGCTGCGGTATAGAGTTGTACCACAGCCAGTCCTGAACTGACATCATGGGACAGAATTAAAAAGCCAAATTCACCAAAAATACTGCATTAAAAAAAAAAAAATCCAGATTCAAAATGTATTGGTATGGAAGATTTATTTAAGAAGCAGTTTACCAGAGGTGAGAGTTACCCTTTGCCTCTTTTAATGCCCAAGGGGTATATGGATACAGTGCAGTGCTTTTGGATACCCCTCTAGCACAGTACACTCCTCTAGCACTCAAAAGGTTAAGCTGCACAATATTTTGCTATATATTTTTATTAAAAGAATATATCTTATATATAAAAAATAGCAACTGCTCGGAATGTGCTTTTTCCAGCAAGGGTGTGAGCGCATGTTTAGGTGGAATGATCTGTGTGTGGATCTTGCAGTGAGGAGGTTCCGCACTGTACCTAGTACAACAAAATATCTGTATCTAATATTATCGTCAAGACATAAACATTTACACCTCACTGAAAAGACATCACAGCTGCATTCCACACATGATATACAGTAAGTTTTGAAATGTGTAAATATTGATAAATTTTCGATCTTGAAAACAATGCTTGCTTGCAAGTTCTTTCTCTGGCATGAAACGCGTTAAGTGATTATATTATTGCTGGTTACTGTCCTGACATTAAAACAGCCCTGACATGTGCATTTTTCATAAGTGTCCTGCATTAAAGGAATAGCAATACTTCGTTTTATCTTTATTTTATTTTGTAGGCTTTAAAAAAACATGAAGATCGATATAAGTCTTATGTCTCAAACCTTTATGGTTTGAGAGATATTTACAAGCAAAGTTTCCCCTCCCGCCCTTTTACCTAGTGTAAGCCATCTCTTCTCAGATGTGGAATGCAGTCCATAGACCAGACAGATAACAGAAGTGGACAATCTTCTTCCTATGAGAACAATGAAAGCCCTGCCCCCTTGACAAGTTTTTCAGGTTTTTCCCTTGAAGATTAATTGAAGATTGTCCCTCTCTGCAATCTGCCTGGGCACCTCCCTTCTGTTCTGGCTGAACAGTGTTACATTAGTAAAAGGGATGGGAGGGGGATACTTTGTCATTGAATTACTCTTGAACTACAACTCTGACAGAATTGAAATAACACTCTCCAAAGTCCAAATACTATGATTATTAATTAGAGCTGCTTTTATTATGAAACATTACTATTCCTTTAAAAGGACAGTTGGGTCACCTTCCTCTGTCTGTTCATTATCTCATGGACATAAATGCTTTTCAGCCCTTTTCATTTCAGAGGTTACTGCAACAGAGTGCTTTGCTGGTCACTAAGGTTTACGACATACTGGGCTGGATTCCAATAAAGCCAATAAAGTGGTCATGTTTTAGCTTTCAATTAAAGGGCATTTTATGTGTCTTAATTGCATCCAATAACATTATAGTGTGAAAAACATGCAGTTAACACTCAGTTGACATGTAAAATGCCTGAACACAGAGGAATGACTGTGCCTCTCTCCCATTTCCTTAATTGAGTCTATCAGCTCCTAATAATAGCCCAGCATCTTCAGTCTACTCTGGATGTCATGTTCATAGAGGCAGACATGACAGTTACTGGCACTTTTTTCAGACTGAAACAGCCAGTGTGAATGAGTCCACTTAAACCTTAAAGGAGCAGTAACATTTTTTGAGGAAAATGTTATAGAACTTTTCCTGCTGCATAAAACAAGGTCACTCCCACCACTGTCAGTTGTTTTATTAAAGGGATAGTAATGTTTCACAAAAACAGCAGCTCCAATTAATCTTCTTAGTATTTGAGCCATAGAGAGTATTATTTCAAGACTGTCCGAGTTATAGTTCAAGAGGAATTGAATGATAAAGTTTCCCCCTCCTGTCCCTTTTACCTAGTGTAAGCCATCTCTTCTCAGATGTGGAATCTGGTCCATACTCCAGACAGATCACCGCAAGGGACAATCTTATTACTGTGAGAACAATGAAAACCCTGTCCCCCTTGACAGTTTTTTCAGCTTTTTACCTTATCTTAATTGAAGATTGTCCCTCTATGCAATCTACCTGGACACACCCTGCTGCTCTGAGCTGAGCAGTGTTATATCAGTAGAAGGGGCGGGAGGAGGATACTTTATCATTCAATTACTCTTGAACTACAACTTTATAACAGTTCAAATAATCAGGAAGTGAATTTACTGTGCGTTTAACTGACATTCTATGGAAATCTGTTTGTCACCGACTTTCTTCTCCATTAGAATGTAAAAGAAAAAGTAATCGGAATTTGACCACTAGAGGGCACTGCTAATGTAAAAAAAAAAACACAGGTTTAAACTGTAATAACTCTGGAAATATGCATCTCTCAACAGTGAGAGTAGTCTTATTTTACTCAACAGGAAAAGCCCTACAATATATATTTTTTTATTAATAAAAAGTTTACTGCTCTTTTAATGTACCCGTGAGGTTAACAAAGAATTGTGAAGCTATTCATTGCACACCTTTCTAGTGTTCAAAGGGTTGACAACCATTATACATTCAGAAATGGATTAAAAAAACATACATCATAAAAGCTGAGGTTCACCTCATATGGCTACATACCTGGTCACACACTGGACTATTGTCATTGACATCAATAACAAACACTTCAACTGCAGTCTGAGACACATAAAGACCATCGGTTGCAGTTATATTGAGAAGGTACATGTCTTGTTCCTCCCGATCCAGCTGTCTCTTCACATACACCTTCCATTCATTCTGTATCAGTCCTAAGGCAAACTTCCCTTTTGGATTTCCTCCTAGAATGTAGCAAAGACAAACCTAGTTCACATATTTAGGTATAACAGAAAACGGATATAGTCATTAAAGTGGATACAACTAAACTATAATGGTCAGCGAGCAGGAGAGAAGAACGCTGACCAGTGGTGGAGATACATTCTTAATTGTGGGTGTGGCCAGAGCAATCTTATTGTCCTTGTACCAGTTTTATACCATTTTACAGGAAATTATTAACCCCTTAAGGACCCTTGACAGACCTGCCATATCATGTGTCGGCAAGCCATAAGGAACCATGACGTGCCAGGACAGTCATGGAATTCAGAGCACAGCCCTGAACTGGACGTGGTAATAAAAAAAAAAAAGTGGTCTGTGGTCCTTAAGTGCAGCCTGCATGCAAGATTGGCTGGTCCTTAAGGGGATAGCTCCTTGGATGCTAGAGAGATCCTCCGCAATGTATTGGAGATTTCTCTAGCAACCAAGGGATTAAAGCTTTTTCTTCTTCTTGCTTGTTTTAGGTCAAGGGTATTTTTGTGCAGGAAACAGTAGAGGAAGATGGGGGCGGGGTCATATAAGGAATGGGGGTGTGGCCATTGGCAGAGCCTTGCCTATGGGCCCTGGGCTACACAAGCTCCACAGTACATAATGGCTAAAATCAAGAGAGATTACAGAAAGTGTACATCTGTACCATAAATGTCTTTACACTGGGATCATGTCTTTTCTATTTGTGTAAATACACAACTCTTTGCTGTAAACTCCCCAGGACACACTTGAAAACAAAAGAAATCTCAATGTATTTTTCCTGGTAAACATTTTTCTAAAACAACAATAAATAAAAATAACTAAAAAAATGTGTGTCACCTGCACCACAGATACTGATTTTCAGAACAGGTAAGGGCATACCTATACCATATGCACATTTGTGGATATTACAATGGAATGATGTATGTGGGAGCCAAATATGGTCTGATAATTGGCAATAGGGGTGTGTAATTATCCAGTACTAAGACTTGTATTCTAATTACTACTAATTCTAATTTGTCTTGTGTCTATTATTATGCATATGTCTTAATAAACAGTACTACAGATTGTTCATGTGCACTGTTCTCCCCTCCCCTGCACTGTATTGCTAACAGCCATTTCAGTAGGTACATCATTTCAGTGTTGTAACTCTTTTACTGACACAGGAGAGTGCAATGCAGATCTCTATGGCACTGAACAGGTTATAGGAAAGCAACTGTTATTTCTGCTCTACACTGTCCTCTGGCTCCACAGAGGACTACAGGGAAATACCAGTCTCCGGCTGGCGATGTTGGGACTGTAACTTCCAACAGCAAAGGCAGCAATTGGAGCTTAATGCATGTGGCATCCATCAAGTCCAGCCCATGCCAAATCACTCGTGTTGATCCAGAGGAAGGCAAAATAAAAAATACAACACTGAAGCCAATTCCAATTAAGCTCCAAGTGGGTTAAAAAATTTCTTTCTGACTTCACATGGCAGGCAAATATTTTCCTGGAACAACAACCTATCTACCATGCAGCCAGCTGTCATAATTCTCAATATTATTCTGTGCTAGAAAGGTATTCATTACTTTTTTGAAAGAGGTTACAGTTTCTGCAAGCACAGCAGCTCGAGGCAGAGAATTCCATAGCTTTACCTCCCCTACTGTAAAAAATCCCTGCATTTGTTTTAGTTGAACGCACCCACATGAATATAATAATGACTCATTAAACTGAATTTCAATCTGCAAATGAGCCATAGACCAAGTGGTTTGTGTAAAATTGTAAACCTGTCAAAGACATGGTGGATTCATGGCGATGTCGGCGTACTTGTGGAGTATTCACAGGGATATGATGGGGAGGACATCTTAGTGCATATATTGGTATGTCACCAACACAAATACAACACAAGACTGCCATTGCATCTCCCCGCCATAAGTTTTTTCTTCAAGAAAAGAGGATAAACACTCAACTTGAAGAAGGGATGAATGAGATTTCAACAGCTGTAAACTTTATGAAGATCTATTGAAGAAGAATTAATACCTCTTAATAATAACTTCCCATTTAGATTGCTATGTCCTCTATAGATTTTGCTGTTGTACAGTTGCTGGCAGTTTTTCATATTGAAGAATGCAGTGTGTATGATTCTACTTAAACAAATAGTAACATAATAATATGTACAGTCAAATTAATTAAATTTTTTTTTCAATCTTCATCTATTTTTTTACATTTATCTCAATGACAGTGAGCTACCTACCTGGATCTGTTTGCAGAGAGCTGTCAGCAAGTTTGGATTTCACAGTAGGCAGAGTAGACAACTGCCTAAAGCTCCACAATTTGAGGGGAAAAGCCTCAGCTGTGCTGGTCACACACGCATTCTAAATAAATATCAACCAAGGGGTTCAAGTTTTTTTTTTGTTCATACTTGTTATAAGTCAAGGGTATTTTCTGTGCCAGGAAACAGTGAATGTAACTGGGGCAGGAGCATGTAAGGAGTGGGGGGGGGGCATTGGGGGAGCTAAGCGCACCTAGAGTGCCTTGCCTAGGTTAGCCTAGGATGTAAATTTATCCCTAGCTCTCTAGGGAACATGAAAGAAGTTCTAGATACAATATAATGAAGAAATCACACAGAGCATTCAGCACTGCAGGGGGACTGGAACAATGTATTACATTCTGCTTTCACAGTTTACTGACCTGAAAACCCTAGAGACTGAGATCCAAGTAGCTCACTGACATAAAAACGTACAAAGCAAAAATAGGTGATGAAAAAAAGTATAGGCAATTTGACTGTACGTATCATGTACTTGTAGTGTATTTAAAGGGATATTAATGGATGACAATAAATGTAGCTCCAATTAATCCCCATATGTTATGGTTAATGTACAGCAGTATTTCAATATTGTCAGACTTGTAGTTCAACAGTAATTACATTTTAAAGTATCCCCCTCCTGCCCCTTTACCTACGTAACGCTCCCTCCAAGCTGGTCCATGGAGTGCAGCGAGGGACAGTCTTCTGAGCTTAAGGAAAATCCTGCCCTCCTTCGTTAATGGGGTGGGGGCAGGGTTTTCCTTATACGCACAGTAAGAAGATTGTCCGTCACGGTGACCAGTTTCCACATCTCAGGGGAGACGCATACGAGAGGTAAAAGGGGCAGAGGGGAGATACTTTATAACTGAATTACTACAAGTCGAACAATATTGAAATACAGCACTACATGAACCATAACATATGAGGATTAATCGGAGCTGTATTTATTGTCATTCATTACTATCCCTTTAATTCAAAATAAAGGGTTAATAATCCTTTAGCCTTTTAAAGACAAGAGCGTTTGTGCTACGCATTGTATAGCAAGTTGTTGTATGCACTTCTAAATGTTTAAGATCAGCATGTACCCAGGTGGCTGCTAGTAAGTGTGATGACTGCCTCCATGGATATGACATCTTGGACTGATTGCAGATGATGGGGAGATGCACTAAGGTGTGATAAAGAGGTGACAGAGCAGAGACAACTTCCCCAGTGATATCACTTCTCCAGTTCCTATCTTATTCTATGGAGCCAATTCACTAAGATTTCTACAGGTCTGGAGATCTTAGTACATAGGTTCTGTAGAACAACATAGGAAATGGAGACATGATATCAGTGGAGAAGTCTTCTCTGCTTTATCACTACTTAGTGCATAAGCCCCCTTATCTCTTAAGAACAAACGCACAACAACAAAATTAATAGGATCTATGTCCATAGTAGGTTAACTGAAGGGAGTTATTAGGAGTTGTTCTTCTACTTGAATTTGGTCTTAAAAGATCTCTCCAACTACAACAAGCTTAAAGGGATAGTAATACTTTGTTTTATCTTTATTTTATAGGGATTAAAAAAACATGAAGAACAATATAAGTCTTATCTCTCAAACCTTTATGGTTTGAGAGATATTCACAAGCAAAGTTTCCCCTCCTGCCCCTTTTACCTAGTGTAAGCCATCTCTTCTCAGATGTGGAATCTGGTTGTAAGACTAGACAGATAACAGAAGGGGACAATCTTCTTTCTATGAGAATTGAAAGATTGTCCCTTTCTGCAGTCTACCTGGGCACCTCCCTTCTGCTCTGGCTGACCAGTGTTACATCAGTAAAAGGGGCAGGAGGGGAATACTTTGTCATTGAATTACTCTTGAACTACAACTCTGACAGAATTGAAATAACACTCTCCAAAGTCCAAATACTATGATGATTAATTAGAGTTGCTTTTATTATGAAACATTACTATCCCTTTAAATGTTTATAAGTGAGAGGACACAAACATACACATACAGTACATGCTACATTATCTGTGCAATGCCACACTGGTGACTTATGCCACAATTCTAAAATGCATATTTTTCTCACAAACTATTTCTTCTGTTTATAGCATTTAAATCATGATGACACCAAGAAGGACTCAAACTGAGAACAATCAAAGCGACTGTCTGACTATAATCATCCCTCGGAGTCTCAAGAGAGAATGCTCTTTACCATAGTACTTGCTACCTAGAAAATTTCATTAGCTCTTGATTATGCATCCAAGGAAGCAGTCGATTCTATTAAGGAATTATTTAATGAATGTTTTATCATACAGCTGTGCTGTTTGCTTAATTATTAGTTTTCTAGAAAAAAAAAAGAAGTTAGGAAGATACAGAAATACAGGCCAGAATTAAATAGCCCAAACGAGGGGTCATTTAAGGAGCAGTTGAAAGATAAGCGTTGTAATTAGATGGAATTTATCAGACTGAAGGATAGTAAGGAATGGGAGAGATGAAGCAGAACAACCTTTTATTAAGCTGGAACACTGACATTGAAACTGGCAATAACACTTTTCCACATCATTAAACTACACAGAGACAGATCCTCCTTGCAAAAGGGACATGATTTTGAGTTGCCTTGCAAAGTGAACTCCCTGGATTAGACCTAGAAACAGTCTTAAGGGTGATAAAGGTGGTTTATTCCCTGAAATGGCATAGGGGATATGTACAAAGAGATCTGATAACATGTGAACATTAAATGCATTGGTGCATATGTATACCATACCTCCCAACATTTCAGATGGCCAAAGAGGGACACTTGTGTTTTAGGGGTGTAGCTGGGGGCGTGGCTAGTAGGCGGGACAGTACCGAGTATTTTTAGGTTATTTTGTGACCTATTGACACCTCCTTGTGTAACTGAATAAATGATTTAGAACAAGACCAACGTGTTTTAATCACGCAGACTAATTTATATACACAAATACTGAAGTTTATACAAACATATATATGAGTTTTATTGCTGTGGAGCAATTTAATACACTAACATACACACCACACAGTCTGATCTCCTAAAAAGAGGGACACCAGGGTGGGAAAGAGGGACAGAGGGATTTGGGTCTAAAAGAGTGACTGTCCCTCCTAAAGAGGGACACTTGGGAGGTATGGTATACAGACAAATATGAAACCATTTGCACCCCATGGAACAAATCCAATGCATTGGTGACCTCTTTACCAGTCAGTTGGCTTAATGTCTCCATATAAATCAATAGAAAAATATTTGTTTCTATGATGAAGTTAGTGTGTTCCACAATTGTTCTACTTTTCCTTTATTATAGTGCATATCCTGTGTCATGAGTCCTAAGTGGTTAAAAGCTCAGTATAAATCACCAAAGCTAGACATAATGTACATGAAAGAAAAGAATCAATGTATAATGTATCATACTTCTAGCTAGATTTGAATGAGCTGCCTCATTGAAGAACAGGTTCATACAGGACCGGGTAACTGGCTCGCCAAAGTTTAAAACAAGGTGATCTTCTTTGCAAAACTCATACTGGTCAGCAGGGACATGCACAGACATTTTGGAGGGCAGGGGCTCAAATTAAAAAAAGGGCACTTCTCATAATTATTTTTTCATTTATTTTTTTTTGTTAAAAGGGCACAAGGGCACTTTGGACAAAAAGGGCAGGTGCTCAAGTTCCCCTTGGTGTCTATGTGTGCACGTGCCTGCTGGTCAGATTGCAAGTTTCAAACACTACATCCTATATAATAATTCGCCAAGTTGTGTGTAACGCCCGACATGCGCAGTAGATACTGCTGCGCGTGCGGCAGTCACACACAGTGGAGACTGCTCGCGCTGCGGCTGATACAGAGCTGGGTGCTCCGAAGGAGCGTCCAGCTCTGTATCAGCCGAGGCGCGGGCAGTCTCCACCGCGTGTGACTGCCCCGCAACCGGCTGCCAGAGGCTCTGTATCAGCCGAGGCGCGGGCAGTCTCCACTGGGTGACTGCCCCGCGACCGGCTGCCTGAGGCACTGTGGCCCGTGTAACGGGCTGTTCAACTAGTTTAGAATAATTTAGGATGAGAAACAGGAAATACCATTTCTACATCCAGGCCTGTTATTATTATTAGTAAAACTTAGGTGCAATGTCAACTTGACTTTTTTTCAGATTTTGAAAAAGTCATTCAAAACTGCCTCTATGTCATGGTAACCAAACCTCTAGCACATCCTATATAATAATTAGCTAAATCGCGTGTAACGCCGCGACATGCGCAGTAGACACTGCTGCGCGTGCTGCAGCCATGTGCAGTAGAGACTGCCAGCGCTGCGGCTGATACAGAGCTGGGCACTCCGAAGGAGCGTTCAGCTCTGTATCAGCCGTGGCGCGGCAGTCTCTACTGCGCGTGACTGCCCCGTGACCAGGTGGCTGTGACACTGTGGCCCATGTAATGGGCTGTTCAACTAGTGTATAAATATATAAATATTCACATTTTTATTTCTGGGAAAAGTAAAAGTCAGAGTATCCTGGTACAGTATAGAACATATCATATGAAGTGAAAACCTTCATTAACATATGAAACGTCACTGAAAAGGTTTCATTAGCATATGAAATGTCAATAATAAACATAATTAGCATATAAAACATCACTGGTACCGCAGGGTATCACAATTAACATACATCAGAATACAGTATGAATATCTTCTTTACTATACATTTGCTGCTGTTTTTATTAATGACGTTTTTAAATATGCAAACTTGAATCAACCATTAGTGATCAATTTATTTTTTTAAATTGACAAATCTATATACATTAATTTGATGTGTAACTGCATATTCATATGTTGTGCTTTATATAATACTATGGCAGAAATATGCATAGTAGTAACATAAAAGCATACAATGGATGTGTTTCTGCTAAAATTGTTAATGTAACCAATGACCCCTCTATTGTGCCTCTAAATAAACAATAATAAAATAAGGTTGGTGATATGTTGTTGATACAGTTATAGGAACTAGACAGTTTGGGAATTAAGTGGCCAGGTTGAATGTTGAAATATAGTGTTTGCTGTTACAAAATATGGAATGTGGGCTGGAGATCTTTGACATTCCAAGTCTGATGTGGTGTTTGAGATAATCAAAGCTTATTTCTTATAACTTTTTTCCATCAGCATTATTGTGAGAATAATATCTGTTCAGTTTTCAAAACTGTACTGGATTCTTGGTAACATATTAAGGGCAATATACAAATCAACCAGTGCATTGCATGAGCTATAATTAAAGGCATAGTAATGTTTCATAATAAAAGCTACTCTAATTAATCATCACAGTATTTGGACTTTGGAGAGTGTTATTTCAATTCCGTCAGAGTTGTAGTTCAAGAGTAATTCAATGACAAAGTATCCCCCTCCCGCCCCTTTTACTGATGTAACACTGTTCAGCCAGAGCAGAAGGGAGGTGCCCAGGTAGATTGCAGAGAGGGACAATCTTCAATTAAGATAAGGGAAAAACCTGAAAAACTTGTCAAGGGGGGCAGGGCATTCATTGTTCTCATAGGAAGAAAATGGTCCCCTGCTGTTATCTGTCTGGTTTTACAACGAGATTCCACATCTGAGAAGAGATGGCTTACACTAGGTAAAAGGGGCGGGAGGGGAAACTTCACTTGTAAATATCTCTCAAACCATAAAGACCCAAATCTCTCTGTCCCTCTTTCCCACCCTGATATCCCTCTTTTTTAGGAGATCAGACTGTGTGGTGTGTGTATAAGTGTATCACATTGCTCAGCAGCAATAAAATGCACAATAATGTTCATGTAAACCTCAGTACTTGTGTTTATATATTAGTCCGTGTAAACAAAATACTTTGAGCTTGCTCTAAATCATTTATTCAGTTAAACAACAAGGGGTCAGTAGGTGATGGAGTAACCTAAAAAGTCTCAGTAATGCTCCACCCACCAGCCACACCCCCAGTTACACCCCCTAAAACTCAAGTGTTCCTCTTTGGCCATTTGAAATGTTGGGAGGTATGTTTACATAGTACTGAAAGACAGGAAAATCATGCACAGTAACTATGGCTACATGTGTATACACTTTTATTAATGAAGTGTCTGCTTCTGTGCTTGGAAAAGATATCATAGTGGAGGGATGGGCAACACGAATCCCTTCAGCAGCTTTAAGACTATAACTCCCATCATTCTCTGCCAGGTAACGGTTGGTGGGGAATGATGGGAGATGCAGTCTTGCAGTTGCTGGAGGGATTCACATTGCCAGCCACTGCCTTGGGGCCACATGTTAAAAAAAAGTGGATGAGTTCTGTGGTAGACCATTTGTACTGTAAGGGAGGACTAAAAATTCCTGTTGATTTAAATGGGGATTTTGCTCTGTTGTCCATGGTGCCTTATTAATCCTTTGAGTGCTAGAGGAGTACACAACGCTGGCACTCAAAGGGTTAACATATGGAGTGGGAAATGGTACAAAGGAAGAGCACACCTGAAGTCATTTTTCTTCACACAACTAGCTTTATACATAGGCATCAGGTAGACATTGTGAACAAACACGGTTATTTTATTTTATTGCTCATATTCAGCCTCACTGACTGATCGTGCAAACATGTGACCAGGCAGAAGTGCTTTATGCCATTCCCTTCGCCTCTGACTCTATATTTCAAGCACTACTTGCTTTTTCCCCTGAACACATACAATAAGTGCTCAATTGAAGGAGCGTGATTAACAATACATCATTAGTTTTAAGTACTATGCCCAAGTCAGCAGCAATGTATTGCCACTTAAAGGGGGGTAAAATAAAATCCAATTAAAAGCCGTTGGTGGTTGATGCAGCTTAGTAGTAAAATTTGCTTAAAGTGTCTCTGGAATCAACAGCACAGTTGATTGAATATCCACTGTTTTTTTTCCTAATCATGTGCTTACAATACTGAAGCATGGATTTACTCCAAGGGCCTATAATTCAGCCAGGTATGCAAAAGGCACAGTATAATTTTACTTTGTAATCATCATTAAAGTAAACCAAGTGGATCTCATTATGCTGGAAAGTATTAGGATTGTTAGAAAACCTCTCTTGTAATGTAAAGATGATGGAAAGTATCATTACAATATGTAAAAGTATTATCACCTAGCTAAATACTCTATTTTACGGTAACACAATAGAAGAGTGTAATTAATTTTCACTTTATTGTAAACTAGTGTAAAAGCCCATGTACATGGGCCAAGGTCTGGGTGATGTTAACCCTTTGAGTGCCAGAGGGGTATGCAACGCATTGCATTGCGTACCCCTCTGGCACTCAAAGAGTTAAGAGGCCGGTCCTGCTCTGCATCCTGCCGCCTACGCAGTCATGCACTGTAGAGACTGGCCGAAAGCACAGAATGCTCCCAGCACAGGACTCCCAGCATTCCGCACAGAATGCTCCCAGCACAAAACTCCCAGCATTCCGTGCTCCCAGCATTCTGTGCTCCCAACATTCTGTCTGTGCTCCCAGAATTCTGTGCGTTTGGGCAGTCTCTACTCTACATGACGGCTTCTGACAAACATCCTTAGCAAATTTTATATAGGATATGGAAGTAAGTGAATAGTAGCTTTAAAAAGCAACCACTAAGGGCCAAATGTTCATAAGTGGAGGAGATCAGGAGCAAAACATTTGCACTATAGGGAAGAACTAAAAATTCAAAAAATTCAGATTGATTTAAATAGGTATTTTAACCCCTTGAATCTTTGAGTAGTCTCCAACGCATTACTTTGCAACTGCAACTCCAGTTGTTGGGGACTATAAATTCCATCTTCCCTATCAAGTCATTGGCTGCTTGGGGATGACGGGAGTTGTAATTTCCAATAGCTGGGTTGCCAATGTTTGTCCACTGCTGCTCTATATATTTGTAACTCATCAAAGTCAGAAGTCTGGCTCATTCTACAGGTATATCCACATACGATATCGTTTTGAAATGCCGCACACTATTGTGCGAGCAACTAAACTGTGCATTAACTATGTCACCGGGATAAAAAGGGAGACATGAGAGTCTTGCCGCATCAAAAGGGCGAGATTCTCATGTCACGGGCTTAAGCGTAGCTTATTTAAACAATTAGTGTCATTCATTTAAACAGACTCCGCAGCTCATAATAAAAAAAGACACAGGCACATTTTGTGTAACCAGGCTCAATCACAAGGTCTCCTCACCATACCTTCACAAATTCACTCTTTAGTTGGAAGTCAGCGTTTTCAGCTGCCTTGCAGCCAAATTGCCTGAAATTTCACTGATTTGATCCAGAAAAATTCAAGCTAAAGGTGTTACACAATATAAGGCTTGTGCATGTTCAAGGGCACTTACACTGCCCTGCTCTGTGAAGTGTTGGGCGCTATGGCTGCAAATCGTGTGAAGACGCCAACTTCCAACTACAGAGAAAATTTATGAAGGTATTGTGAGGAGACCTTGCAACTGAGCCTTGTTACACAAAATGTTCCAGTGTCTTTATTATTATGAGCCGCAGGCACTGTTTAAATGACACTGTTTAAATGAACAACGCTCATTCTTTTAATGAGTGACATTTAAGCCTGTGACATGAGGATATCAACCTTTTGATGAGGGCGATATTCTCATGACACCCTTTTCATCCCGGCAACATGGTTAACGCTCCGTTTAGTTGCTCGCACAATAGTGAACATTTTGATAGTGAACCCCCATATATTATGGGCTCCACTAAGGCAGGGTCGGATTTAATCCCACGCAAACCTAGGCAAGGCAGACAAGGTGCTTGTAGCTCTGCTCATGGTCACATCCCTTCTGCTCACCTGACCCCACTCACAGTCCCATTCACTGTTCCCTACATAGGAAATACCCTTAGTCTATAACATGAAAGCACAAAAAAATGTAACCCCCTTGGTTGTTGGAGATCTCTAGTGAACTGGGTCACAACACATTAGAGAACCATCTAACATCCAAGAGGTTACATAACAGCCAGTTAAAAGGGTATATAAAGTGGTGCAGAGATTTATTAAAATGGAGTCATGTAAAATGTGGTATATGTGGCATTAAGCTTAAAGGGATAGTAATACTTCATTTTATCTTTATTTTATTTTGTAGGCATTAAAAAAACATGAAGAACGATATAAGTCTTATCTCTCAAACCTTTATGGTTTAAGAGATATTCACAAGCAAAGTATCCCCTCCCGTTCAGCCAAATCAGAAGGGAGATGCCCAGGTAGACTGCAGAGAGGGACAATCTTCAATTAAGATAAGGGAAAAAGCTGAAAAACTTGTCAAGGGGGGCAGGGCTTTCATGGTTTTCATACAAAGAAGATTGTCCCCTTCTGTTATCTGTCTGGTCTTACAACTAGATTCACATCTGAGAAGAGATGGCTTACACTAGGAAAAAGGGGCGGGAGGGGGAAACTTTGCTTGTGAATATCTCTTAAACCATAAAGGTTTGAGAAATAAGACTTATATCATTCTTCATGTTTTTTTAATGCCTACAAAATAAAATAAAGTTAAAACGAAGTATTACTATCCCTTTAACCCTTTGAGTGCCAGATGGGTACGGAATGCATTGCAAAGCAATACATTCCGTACCTCTCTGGCATTCAAAGGGTTAAGATCTGCATTTAAAAAGAAACAAATGTCAGTGTTGGAAGTCTTAAAGAGTTAGTGATGTTTCAGTACTACAGAGGCTACGATTGTTCCTTATAGTTCATACTATTGTGGTCTGATGGTCGCACTGTTATATCTCTCTAGTTTCAATGAAATTATATTATTAAGTGTCCCCCTCCCGCCACTTTACCTATGACAGTCTTCTTGCCTTAGATCTGACAGCGGATCGTGACGATGGACAATCTTCTGTCAGTAAAAGGAAAAACCTGCCCTCCTTCGTCATGCAGGGAAGGGTTTTCCTAATACTGACAGAAGGAAGATTGCCCCTTGTTGTGATCTGTCCAGTCAGATGAACGGATTTCATATCTGAGGGGAGGCAATTTACACTATGGAAAAGAGACCTGAGGGAGACACTTTATAATATAATTTCATCTCAGCTAGAGAGAGATATGAACAGTGCCATCAGACAGCAGTAGTTTAAACCTTTGAGTGCCAGTGGGGTATGCAACACATTGAGCAGCAATGTGATGCATACCCCTCTGGCAGGCAAAGGGATAAACAATAAGGAACAAGCTTAGCTTCTGTTGTACTGAAACATGACAAAACCTTTAACCCCTTCGCGTCCAATGACATACCCGGACTGTCACGCTGGTCCGGCACTTAAGGACCAGTGACGGTTCTAGCACGTCACATACCGGGGACTGAAGTTGATCGCTCCAAGACTAGAGCGATCTCTTTCAGTCCCTTGTTCGGCATGTCGGCACACGTTATCAGTTACGTGGGGCGCCACGTCGAACTTCCCTATCTGGTCCTTAAAGGACCACACACCCGGGGACCGCTGGTCCTTAAGGGGTTAAAGGAGAAGTTTCATCAAACTGTGATTTTGTTTTAATAGGTAGTTTAACATATACTCTATCCACACAGGTGTTTATTTTTTTCAAAAACAAATTTCTGTTCAGGAAAAGCGCTTTTCAAAATGTATCTAGGGATGTAACAAGCTGTACCGCACTGAAACTGAATCTGTCCTATTCTCTGGCAAGCGCACACCCACTCTCCCTCCCACTTTCCCTTTAGACCAGGAGAGCTCCCAGCATGCAGTCAGTGGAATGGGACCGGCCAAACACATGATGTCACAGCAAGCGTTCGGGACTGCAAGGCATCTTGGGACAAATGGAAGCAACATGGCACCGCTCTTCTATGTAAGGAAGATTACTAATAAAGTAAGATTTGGGAAATATTTAACTTTTTAAACTATTTCATATACATTACACAAGTGCTTAGGGGGTGATTGATCGACAGAGTGATCTTTCTATAAAGGTGAAACATCCTCTTTAACACTATGTAGTTCTGATTCTGCAGAAGTAACGTTAGTGAGGATGAAAATTCTGGTGCAGTGAATTTATATAGAAATGTTGCTAAATGCGACAATTTTGTGACAGCATTTTTGCCAGAATATTAACCCCAGGTATAATCTGTTATTACTCTACCTAATGGGAAATCCGGCCCTGATGGCAGCTTTGAAGTGTGAAAATGCTGTTTGTGGGATTTCAGGGGCCCTCAAACACCTTACATAATGGATCTGGTGAAATAGATATAGAAATGTAAATGATTCCGTGTAAAGCAACAGTGATGAAACAGGCAGTATTATAGTTAACACCTTCAGTGCATTGCTGCTGCTCTATAATGTCTCTGTATCAAAAGGGTCAGTAAAATCTTAATGTGAAAAAAATTATATATATATATATATATATATATATATATATATATATATATAAATGTACAATTACATATATATATATATATATATATATATATATATATATATATATATATATATAAATAAATGTACAATTATATATATATATATATATATATATATATATATATATATATATATATATATATAAAAATAGGGACAGTATTCATCAGCGAATTTCAAGCAGAAGATTTATTCACTTATCATGCTGTTTAGAAGAGCCAAATGTTTTCGGTCCCTCAAAGGACCTTCATCAGGGCAAAAGCGTCTGTCTCCATCCACAACCGGGACCCCCAGGCTGAGTACATTTATATTCTTATTTCTATGGGATGTGCACCGCATATTTAATTTGATAAGTCACTAATTCCTAGCGTGTGTGCCATTGTTACTTGTATATGCTATATATATATTTGTTTTATTCTTTTTAAAGGGATAGTAATGTTTCACAAAAACAGCAGCTCCAATTAACCTTCATAGTTTTTGTGAAACATTACTATCTCTTTTAAGAATTTCTTCTCTTTAGTTCACTAAACAGGACCCTCAGAACGAAATGTGGCCCATTAGCTATTGTTTGAAAGCTATAAATGTAAGTGTTATTTGACACTGGTCACATTTTGATGCAAAAAATCACACTGCTGCCTTGATACAGAATAGCACACCCTACTAAATTAATGGCAAAGTGAAAAAGAAGTATGAAAATGTGCTAACTGGTTTGATGAATTAGGAGTAGTCACTAACCTGCAAGCAGATTGGCTGATATTTTAACAACAGCCACTTTTTGAAATGAATTCACTAAAAAAAAAAAAAAAAAAAAAAAAATCAAACTTTCACTAATTCATAAAAAAATGTCCAGTTCAATAAGGTTTTGGCGCTAATCGTTTTTCCATCAAAAGTACATAGCAAAATAGTGATTGTGTCCATTTCTTACATTCCATCCTAAGGGCCACATGTTCGTTGGGATCATTAAAGGGGAACTACCACCCCGCAATAACTTTACATGTATTCAGTCTTCATCTGGCGACTAGCTGCTTAGTAGCGCTAGTCGCCAGAAATATTACCTGGTTCCAAAGATTTTGCCGTTTTTCCGAGGCTCACAGGAGCAGGAAGCACAGACATCTCGTCACAGTGACGTCCGTGCGCCTGCGCTGTCAGTCCCTTTTGGAGCCAATTGCTACTAAGCAGCTAGTCGCCAGATGAAGACTGAATACATGTAAAGTTATTGCGTGGTGGTAGTTCCCCTTTAATATTTTCAGAGTGTGTCGGTTGTGATCAGAAATATGTCATTTGTCCTAATTAAAATTGTTATGTATGTTTTAAACCCTTAAAGACCCTTGACAGTCCTGGTACGTCATGGGTAAAAGTGACTAAACGACCCATGACGTACCAGGACCGTCATGGATTTCAGGGCTCCCTGCACGGCTGCACGCCATTCAGGGAGCCCTGAGTCAGATCGACAAATAAAAAAAAAATTGCTCCATGGTCCTGCGCGGATGGTCGTTAAGGGGATAACTAACGACAAAAATGTCATAACTAAAGACAAAAATTCTCACATTCAGAACTTCACATTCACTCCACTTTATTCGTAAAGTACAAATTTTGTCTTTTGCAAGACATTTTTTTGCATTACTTACGTCAAATTTTCTTTTCCTCTATACGACAATGGAGAATAGTTTAGCCATGCCCTTGCCCCGCCCCTTTGCCCTGCAATTCTAGAGTTGTGTCGTACACAATGGACTAGTTTTTTGTTGTATTCTCTATAGAAAATATGTCGTTCATGCACACAATTACTTATTTTTGTCATTCATACAACATTTTTTTGCCATTATCCCTTTGAACATGCGGCCCTAAGTCTCTAAGGAATTAAGAGTAATAAATAATGTTTTTCATATCCACAAATGGAAACATTAATAATAACATAACAGTTGACTTTTCCTTTAACATAAAATGGTGCTACATATATCACTTTTGCACCTGTTCTTACATTAGTAAAAAAAAAAAAAAGAAAGATACAATTTAGATTTTTTGCATACCTCCCAACATTTCAACTGGACAAAGAAGGACACTTACTTTAGGTGGGTGTTGCAGGGGGCGTGGCTGGTGGGCGGGGCATTACTGAGAATTTTTAAGTTATTTTACAACCTAATAACACCTGTTTGTGCAACTAAATAAATGATTTAGGGCAAGTCCAAATATTTTATTTACCCAGACTAATTTAGAAACAAATATAATTAAGTTTATACAAACATTAACCTCTTAGACTCTTAAGGACTAGCTCTTAAGGACTTAAGTACCGGCGTGCTGAGCAGGGGTCTGAGAGAGACCCCTCTGGTCTTGGAGAGGTCAATTTCAGGCCCCGCTTTTACTTACAGCACCTCCGCAGAAGCGATGTCAGTAAAAAGTATGTGACTTGCTGTGACCGTCACCGGTCCTTAAGGGTATAAACCGGTGATGGTCCTGGCACATCACCAGTCCCTAAGGGGTTAAGAACCGCATGGTCCGTGGGTGGGGCACTCTAGAGGACCAAGGCACTTTTTTTTTTTGCACTGATATATTCTGGGATCCAGAGAGGCTTGCAATAGCATTGCAATCCCAGAATTCCATGACATGCCTAACGCCGGATGCACATGATGGTCCTAGCACGTCACTCGTTGTTAAGAGGTTAATGTGTGTTTTATTGCTGTGGAGCAACATGTTACATTTATATATACATCACACCGTCTGATCTCCTAAAAAGAGTTACACTAGGGTGGTAAAGAGGTACAGGGGGATTCGGGTCTCAAATAGAAACTGCCCCTTCTAATGAGAGACACTGGGGAGATATGCCCTTATCTCCTGATGACCATGTAACACTGAATCTAAGTAGGGTCATGTTGCCTATACCAGGGGAGTCAAATTTGGTCCTCAAGAGATACCAGCCGTGCAAGTTTTTGGGATACTGGTAGCACTGTTGGTAGTGCTTAAAGACCAGAGTTGGCTATCCCCGGCCTATACTGTTCAGCTCTTTATCACACTCAGTTTAAAACACCTGGCTCATCGCCTCGGTTACATTTTACACATGGGAAAGCGCCAAAAAAATTACTCAAACACAAAAACAGCTCATTTCCTATAGAGAAACTGTGTGCCTAATTGTTTTATTATCTTCATTAATAACAAGAATTATAATCAACTGGACAATTAGTTAGTAGGAAGGACAAACTTTATGAGCCATAAATTAACAGTCATTACTCAGTCAACATGAGCCGCAATGTAAAGTGGTTTACGTGCTGTTTGCTCTCAAAAATTAAGAGCAAACAAATGAACTTGATATTAATTCTCAGACTGCAAGAAGATCTTCAGGCTGATATTGTAAGGCAGGGATAGGATGGCACAAAAAGAATATGCCGTTAACCCTTTGAGTGCCAGAGGGGTACGTTGCACACCCCTCTAGCACTCAAAGGGTTAAAGGGGATCTCTCACCTACATATATGTAATGCTCATTAGTTAGAGCATTTATCAAGAAGACTGAAAATATTGTTTGATGTTTTAACCCTTTGAGTGCCAGAGGGGTACGCAACGCATTGTTTTGCAATGCGTTGCGTACCCCTCTGGCACGCAAAAGGGTTAAAAAAAAAAACAGTCACACACGCAAAAATTAAACTTTAAAAAGTATCCGGCAGCCTACTTCCGGCTTGCCGAACCTTGCCAACCAGAGGCAGCTCCCGTCCCACTACCCATCATCCTTCCATGACAGAGGCTGTCACTAAGGTGGAGCGATTGCATTGGCTATATATCGATCTCTGCCAATGCGATCGCTCCACCTTAGTGACAGACAGCCTCCGTCACAGAAGGACGATGGGTAGTGGGACGGGAGCTGCCTCTGGTCGGCAAGGTTCGGCAAGCCGGAAGTAGGCTGCCGGACACTTTTTAAAGTTTAATTTTTGCGCGTGTAACTGTTTTTTTTAAACAACAAACAATATTTTCAGTCTTCTTGATAAATGCTCTAACTAATGAGCATTACATATATGTAGGTGAGAGATCCCCTTTAAGCTCTATGGTCAACAACACCACCCAGGACAAAAAGATATTGATTTCAGCGCAGTCTTTAACCCCTCCAAAGCTAGAGAGCTCCCCAATGTATAGGAGGCCTCACTGGCACTGAAGCCTCACTAAAACCAATGGAAACTTGGGGAACTTTCAATAGTTGGTTTCCCCCAGAATTGCTCCACTTTTATTCCATATATAAAGCCAAATGCCCTTTGCTAAAGCAGTCTATGGGATAGCTACATTAACCCCTTAAGTGTCAGATGGGTATCCATCTCACTGGATACCTCTCTGACACTAGAAGGATTAACCAAAAAACATACAAGAAAAACATATTTATCAAGAAAAAAATGTGTGGCAGAATTGTGGAATATAAACGATAGCTTAAAGGAGCAGTTACATATTATTATGAAAAAAACATGCATCACAGAGCTTTTCTTGCTGGGAGATGCTTTATTCAAAAATTAATACAGTTAAGTCTTCACTGATGCTGCTTATAGATTTGTCATTACCATAAGTGAAATCTGTGATTTAAGTCTGAGACTTCACTTGTGTAGTTCAGTCCACTTGCCAGTCTACCACCCACCATCCCTCACATACACAGAAAGGCATATACATACCACACACACACAAAACACACACACACACAGACATCTACACAAAACACATAGACACACACACACAGATACACAGGGACACACACACACAGGGACATACACACACACACACATACACACACACACACACAGACACGCAGGGGTGTCCGTAGAAATGCTTCCGGGGGGGGGGGGGTGAAAGACATATTATGACCTCCAGGCCAGCCCATCTAGCCCCTTTGTTTATATGAAGGGGGTAATTGTAGAGGGGGCAAGTGCCCCCCCTCCGGACATCCATGCAGACACGTACACATAAACACACAGAGAGGCACACAGTGAGAAACAAATGTGCACACACACACACACACACACACACACACACAAACACACAAGCATACAGACACACACATACAACACACAGACTCACAAATATACACAGTAAAGTCTGGGGTGTCAGACAGTATATGCATGGTTCTGAGACTACCAGAGCACAGGAAAACAAGACTGGAGTGTCAGACAGTGTATGAGTAGTTCTGGGACTACCAGTACAAAGTGAAACAAGAAACAAGACTGGGGTGTCAGACAGTATATGTGTGGTTTTGGGACTAGCAGTGCAAAGGAAAACAAGACTGGGGTGTCAGACAGTATATGTGTTGATTTGGGACTACTAGTGCATAGGAAAACAAGACTGGGGTGTCAGACAGTGTACGAGTGGCTGTGGGACTGCCATTGGATGAGTGGGCCAGTGAATGATTTCACACAGTGGAAATTTAGTTAATGTTAGATTACTCCTGTAATATAGGGTGACCAGACCTCCCCTTTAACCAGGGACACATATGAAAAATACATACTGCAGGGTTGCTTTGATTTCGAAGCAGTCCTGAAATATGCCTATTTCCTATGTGTCCCCGGTTAAAGGGAAGGTCTAGTCAGCCTACTGTAATAACCTTCTAGGAAAACAAAATTATCAGATAGAATACCATTACCTTTTATGCAATTTATTTTAGCCTAATAGTATAGTCTTAACTCCCTAGTACCAAATAGCATCCTAATATATTTAATACTGGCACAAATTTAACCTCTTAAAGGGATAGTAATGTTTCACAATAAAAGCAGCTCCAATTAATCTTCATAGTATTTGGGCAATGGGGAGTGTTATTTCAGTACTCTTAGCGTTGTAATTCAAGAGTAATTGAATGATAAAGTTTCCCCCTTCGGCTCCTTTTACCTAGTGTAAGCCACCTCCTCTCAGATGTGGAATCTGGTCCTTTGACCAGACAGATCACAACAAGAGACAATCTTACTATGAACATAAGGAAAACCCTGCCCCCCTTGACAGGTTTTTCAGGTTTTTCCTTATGATCACTGAAGATTGTCCCTCTCTGTGATCCATTTGGACAGTCTTGCTGCTCTGAGGTGAGCAGTGTTACATCAGTAAAAGGGGCGGGAGGGGGATACTTTATCATTCAATTACTCTTGAACTACAACTCTGACATTACTGAAATAACACTCTCCATGGCACAAATATTATGAAGATTAATTGGAACTGCTTTTTTTGTGAAAAATGACTATCCCTTTAAATGCTAAGAGAGGTCTCCAATGCAAACAGACAGTGCAGCCACTGTTTATTGACATCTACTCATCAGTTTACACATTCACTCAAAGCCAGCGATAAATAGTGCATCACTGGAATGGTTTCTGAAATTCCAGAAATTGCAGAGACAGGTACAAATATAACTGTTTATTAAAATGTTAACAAGTCGTATGAAAAACTATCACGCAGTTGAACTCTTTACTAACCATGCTTAACCGTTTGAGTGACAGAGAGATATGCAACTCATTGAGTTGGATACCTCTCTGGCACTCAAAGGGTTTACTCATTTTCTGAAGGATCTGCTATACTAGCTTATTCGTTTGATATATAGTTTTTTCAGAGGGAATTTTAGCAATGTGAAATGAGGAAAATGATTAAATCTAACACAATTATCCAATGGTTTGTGTTATTTAAAGGGATAGTAATACTTAAAAATAATTTTATTTTATATTGTAGCCCTTAAAAAAACATTAAAAATGATATAAGTCTTATTCACAATTAAAATAAAGTAAAGTTCCCTTTTCCTGGCTGTTTCAGCCAAGTCTGCCATCTAGTTGACAGATTTGGGATCCAGACCACAGATCAGCGGGCAGCTCTTTAGCAGTGCAGAGTTCACGATATTTAAAAAGAACTACTTAATTGGAACTGTCTACAAAGTGATCTCGGCACTTCTGGAGAGCCATGGCCAGTCCGGGGACCGGATTCCAAATCTGAGAGCTAGAACAGTGACGTCACTCTGGGGGAAACTTTGCTTGTGAATATCTCCCAAAATAAAACTTATATAATTTTTCATGTTTTTTTAGGGGCTACAATATAAAAAAAAAATATTTTCAAGTATTACTATCCCTTTAAAATTAATAATACATTGCCTGACACCCCAGCCTTGTTCCATTGTCCACTGGTATTCACAGAATTACACATACACTGACACCCCACCATTGTTCTGTTGTCCACTGGTAGTCACATTCACCCACTGACACCTTAGCCTTGTTGAATTGCTCATTAGTAGTCACAGAATTACACATACACTGTATGACAGTCCAGCATTTTTTTCATTGACCAGTAGCAGCCACAGAGCCAAACATACATTGCCTGTCTCGCTAGCTTTGTTCCATTGTTTGCCATTGTTATATTTGTTCGGGGGAACCCCTTGTACTTCAAGAGCCCTAGAGTTCTAAGGAACCCAGTTTTAAAAAGCACTGTCTTGTGTGTTAGCATTGACTTAATTAATTTCATAACACTAATGATTTTTGCAGTAGTACTTACCAGTAATGTGGTAGCTCACTTGCCGATTTATATCTGATGTGTCTTCATCCCAAGTACTGAGTACTGCAACAACTTCCCCAGGGGCATCACTTTCTTTCACAAATCCTTTGTATACTTCATGTTCAAAGACTGGTCCATTGTCATTTACATCTGTGATAGTGACAGAGACTACTGTCGATGAAGAAAAAGACAATGTTTCTCCAAGGTCAGATGCCACAACTGTAAAAGTGTAAGTAGGATGCTTCTCATGGTCTAGATCATTTAGTGTACTTATCCATCCACTGTTTGCATCAATAGAGAATGTTTCTAATAGTTTATCTTCTTCTCGTTCTGAAACAAGACTATATGTAACTTGACCGTTAGCACCCCAATCTGCATCAACTGCTTTAACCTGTAGAATGTTGGTTCCTATCGGCATTCCTTCCATTATTACAGCCTCATACTGGGTGGAAACAAAAATAGGTTTGTTGTCATTCAAATCCAATATCTTTACCTCTACATCAACAGTAATTAAAATATCAACCATATCTACTGGTACTGTTGCTGCAACCTTGAAGTGAAATACAGAAATGGATTCATGGTCAACTTTCTTGTCCAGTTTTAATACTCCAGTGTCTTTATCAATGATAAAAATGCCATCTTTGTTATTTTCAGGGAGTTCGCCACTGACTATGCTGAATGTAGCAATTTGAATTGGTGTAATGTGAAATGAGTCTATTGTAGTTCCTATTACAGAGTCTTCTGACAATGAAAATGCGTACTGAGGTTGGGTAAAGGATGGCAAGACTGTTTCAGAAGGTACTACATGAATGTAGACTGGAATGAGAGAGTGCTTTGTTGGAATGCCTCCATCTACTGCTTTAACAAAGAAGGAAAGTACTGTATTTTTTAACTGGTTAAAATTGCCTTTTGTAACCATCCAGCCATTGTCAGGATCGATTTCAAGTAGATCTGCTACCGACACAGAGGCCTCACTATAGAGCGAGTATGTAATCCGAGAGTTTGCCCCATCATCTTTATCGAAGGCCTGGACTTGAGTTACTAGATGACCCTTTTCTACATCAGCTTTCACACTTGCACGGTATTCTGTAGCTTTGAATTGTGGGGCATTGTCATTTTCATCCAACACTATCACCTGTACAGTGCAGAATGCCGCTCTTCCTCCACCATCAAGGGCTCTTAGAGATATGCTAATGTCTTGTTCCAATGGATTCTCTCGGTCAAGTTTTTCAGTTGTCACTATCTGGCCCAAAGTGTCAATGAAAAACCTATTTTTGGCCAAGTCATTTATGATTGTGTAGGTGATATGGCCATATATGCCAGAATCTCCATCAGTTGCTTTTACATATATTACTTTGGTTCCAGCTGCAGAGTTTTCTCTAACTTCAGTCACATAAACACTCTGTGCAAAAACAGGACTGAAAAGATTAGCACCAAGAATCCGCACATGGACCTGCGCTGTACTCGTGAACAAGCCATCAGAGACAGAGACATTTAAACTGTGCATTGGTTCCATTCGCTGTTTGCGATGGTTAGAGAGAGTAATAACGCCACTTTTACTATCCATGACAAAGTTTACACGGTCATTCCCAGATAATATACTGTACTCTAATCTATCGATGTCAGTGCTGTCTGCATCAGATGCTTGGACACAGGTCACAAAATGTCCTCTTGGAGCAAGCTCACTAACATAGGATTCATAAATCAGCTGATTAAAAATGGGAGGATTATCATTTAAATCTGTTATATAGATAGTCACTAGAACCTCGCTACTAAGTGATGGAAATCCATTGTCTGTTGCCCTGATTTTCAAGCTGCTTTGCTGGAGGACTTCATGGTCTAACAAGCGAGCTGTCAGTATTAAGCCACTGGTGCTGTCTATGTGAAAGGAATCTGTGTTATTAAAAATATCCTGAACTATTTGATATCTTACAACTTTATTGTTTTCAGAATCTGCATCAGTTGCAACCACCTGCAAAACTGGTGTTCCAATTAGTGAGCTTTCTGACAGGGTAGCATTATAAGATGGAAACTGGAAAACAGGTGGGTTGTCATTAACATCATTAATAATTAAGTCTACAATAACTTCTGCCCGTGCACTAGTAAGTGAATCACTTGCTCTTACAGTCAACTTAAAAGAAGGATTTAGCTCAAAATCCAGTGGGCTTATCACACTTAGTACTCCAGTATCAAAATCAATGTTAAACTGGTTATATGGATCCCCATCAACTATAGTATAAATTATTCCCTGGCCTTCTGGGCTAGTGGCATTAATACTTAGGATTGGGGTGTGCATTTCTACATCCTCATTTACAGAAGCAGTATAAAAGGCCTTGTTAAATACTGGCATTGCTTTGTTGACAATAGTAACTGGAAGCTCAACAGAAGCTGATAGAGGAGGATCGCCACAATCTTTTGCAATTATTATCAATCCATAGTCAATGTTAGATAGGTCCGAGTCAAATTGTTTTTTCAGTGATACGCTCCCATTATGTTTGTCAATTTCAAAATGGTTGTAGTCGTCTCCAAGAAAAAATATCAGTTCACCATTTTTACCTTTGTCTTTATCAATAGCGTTAACTTTATATATGAGAGTCCCAGGTTCAGCATCAACTTGAACAGCAGCATAGTATGGAAGCCCCACAAAAACAGGAACATTGTCATTTATATCCTCAATGTTGACCTTCACAACAACTCTTGCAACACGCAGGTGATCAAATTCCCGACTTGCCTCTACTATTAACTCATATACTTCTCGTTCTTCTCTGTCAAAAGAAACTCCAGTAGTCTGAATAACTCCTGAAGTACTTTTAATTTTAAACTTGTTTCCTGGATTCAATATTGTGTATTTTAATGGTTCATTGAGATGGTAACCTACAGCATTCACTACTGCTACTTTAGTGATGTTGGTGCTATTTTCCACTATAGAAGTGGAATAAAAGTCTTGCGCAAAATAAAGACCACTGTCCATTGCTTCCTTTACCATTATTGTCACAATTGCAGTGCTATAAAACTTCCCATCAGACACTTTGGCCATGAGCATGTAATGGTCTTTAGATAAACTGCTATTTCTTACTGTAATAATACCACTGCTGGAATCAATTAAAAAATGGTTCATGTTGCCTTCTGTCAAAGCATATGTTAACTCGGGTGGTATTGCGGAATCTGGATCTCTTGCACTAAGTTGAAGAACTTCAACACCCACATAGGTAGGTAAAAGCAATGTTGTTTCAAACACAGCCTCTGTAAACACTGGGGGGTTATCATTGACATCATTTACTTCAATAGAAACTTCAACCGGGCTTTCTGCTGTAAGTTGTGGACTTCCACTATCTCTCACATGCACATGGAAATGGAAGTAAGATATAGTTTCATGGTCTAAATATGCTATAGTCCTGATGGCCCCTGTGCTCGAGTCCACTGTAAAATATTTCTTGGCTGTTGATTCAACAATCTGATAAACCAACAAAGCATTTTGGTTGCTGTCTGCATCGTTCGCTCTTATTACAAGTGGATTGTTATCTGAGCTGCGGACAATGCTGTTAATTGGAGCAGCTTCACTTATGCTGCCTACATATTGAGAACTGAGAAAAACGGGTGGGTTATCATTTTCATCAAGGACCTGAATGTTTACAGTGGCATTGGAAGCCATACCAGCCATGTTAGTTGTTTGAACAATCAGCTGGTAGGATGATATCTGCTCATAATCAAGAGCTTTTTGACTTGCAATAACTCCTGAGTAAGGGTTTATTGTGAAGGTTCCTTCTGTATTTCCACCTTTAATTTCATAAACCAATGTAGACTGACTGATGGCGGAAACCAAGACAACCGATGTTCCCACATCTACATTTTCATGAACTTCAGCTTGGTATTCATTTTGTGTAAATTTGGGATGTGAATTATCTGACAAAGTTAAGGAAATCCTCACAATAGCAGCTGCGGAGAGGGGCGGACTTCCTCGATCAGTTACTTTAACGGACAGCACAAACTGACCCATAGTAGCAAGTTCAGGTTCTTTAGCAACTGTGATGATTCCTAGAACAGGTTCGATTTTAAATGTATTTCCGGTGTTTCCTAAAAACATAAATAAAAACAAAAAAATAGGATCACCATCACAATATCAATTTAATAATGATAAAAACCATATTGCAAATACATCAGTTTGTAAATGCTGTTGCTGTAGAAACGATCTGAGTCCTACGATACAGACTTGTTGTTTTGACCCTTTGAATGACAGAGGGGTACGCAGCGGATTGTGCATCCCTCTGGCACGCAAAGGGTTAAAGGTGAATCACATACACTGTACATCATTTGTACTAACGGTAGATGAGTTGCTTAGTGATGTATGAAGAATAAGGCCATTGATGATGATTTTTTGCAATGTGTCGCATAACCCTCTGGCATTCAAAGGGTTAAAAAAGGGAGGCTGATATACTCAGATACCACCTACACAATAAAAATGTCTGAAATTCCCATTGATTTAACCCTTTGAGTGCCAGAGGCATAAGAATTATAAAGCAATGTGTTGCGTACCTCTGGTACTCAAAGGGTTAATTGGTGATTTTTATTTTTTTTTTTTACACTGAATGCTAGATAGGAAGACAGCTGCACCGCAGGGGGAAAATAAAAACATTCCCTGACTCTCATTTATTTAAATGAGGTGTTTAACCCCTTGAATACTAGAAAGTCTACAACGCATGGTTTAGCAATGCACTGTATACCCCTCTTTCTCATTTCAATCAAAGGATATTTTTTTATTGTCAATAAATCTTTATTAGTAACAGCAGAGACGTCAATGGGGATTTTAATTCCATCCTATGGGGGCAGTTGGTTTGCTCCAGAATTGCACTTCTTGTTAAATGTGCTCTTTATTTTAGGAAAACAATTTGGCCAATGTACTGAGGAGAAATGGGACAAACCCTCCAGCATTTTGCATATAATGACACCTCTGGAATTAAGGATTAATAAATCCCAGTAAAATCAATGGAAATTTTTATTTGGTGTATGTAAGTATGTATATTTATTTATGTAGCGCCAACCAGTGTACTTGGCACTTCACAGTTTACATTTAGTATAGAAGGGGTACAATAAGAGCAGTGATTACGTGCTTATATATTAAATCATAATGGGAACACGAGGTGAGTATACATTAGGATAAAAGGTCTCTGCCCCGTAGAGCTTACAATATGATGCAGTTGGGTTGAGGTTGAAAATCTGGGAAATTATTATATGTCCACTCTGGTACAGCTGGTTGGCACCAGAATTACTG
The DNA here is from genome assembly GCA_037306005.1 of Rhinophrynus dorsalis. Taxonomy (NCBI): domain Eukaryota; kingdom Metazoa; phylum Chordata; class Amphibia; order Anura; family Rhinophrynidae; genus Rhinophrynus; species Rhinophrynus dorsalis. The sequence goes on from CM074719.1 coordinate 580,766,216, forward strand.
AAGTTCTACTTAATACATAACCGTCATTATTCTGCTGTAATGAAGAACCATATTTAAAGGGTTAGTAATGCCCAAAGATAACCTTATGTTTTATTGTAGATTTAAAGGAGCAGTAAACTTTTTCTTATGAAAAAATATATATTTTAGTGATTTTCCTACTGAGTAAAATAAGGGTACTCCCACTGCCCAGAGATTTATATTTCCAGAATTATTACAGTTTAAACCCATTTTTTTTCCATTAGCAGTGCCCTCTAGTGGTAAAATTCTAATTATATTTCCTGTTAGATTCTGATGGAGAGGAAAGTCAGAAAAGTCAGAGACATACAGTTCTCCATAGAATGTGATAGAAACTGCCTGTCACTTCCTGTCAGTTAGAACTATCAGGAAGTAAACACAGTAAATTCACTTCCTGGTTATTTAAACCGATATAATATTTGAATAAAACATCAGACAGCGATGGGAGTGACCTTGTTTTATTCAGCAGGAAACGCTCTGTAAAATATGTGTTTTCATTAAAAAAAAGTTTACTGCTCCTTTAAAAAAAAAGAAATTATGTGCAGCAAATCCCATCTCTCAAACCTTTATGGTTTGAGAGATATTCGGTGCTAAACTTTCCCCCTTCCCGCTCCCCCTTCTCCTGACGTCAGCGCTGTACTGACAGCAGGAGATCCCGGTCCTGGGACCAGCTGACAGCTCTTCAGCAGAGCCTACATAGCTATCTTTAAAAATAATTACTTCATTGGAATGGTCTACAAAGTGTGCCTGGTTTGCAAGCCACTTTGTAGACCGTTTCAATGAAGAAATTCTTTTTAAATATCACTATTTCCGCTCTGCTGAAGAGCCACTTCGAGTTGGCTGACTCGAATCTCCCGCTGTCAGTTTTACAGCTGACATCAGGGAAAGGGGCACTTTAGCAGCGAATATCTCTCAAACAGTAAATGTTTGAGAGATGGTATTTGCTGCACATAATTTCTTTTTTTAAATCTACAAAAAAACATAACATTATCTTTGGACATTACTAACCCTTTAAAGACATAGTAATGTCTCATTATAAGTGAAGATTTGATCATTGCTTATAGTTTGTAATAATGCTCTGCACCGTTGCGAATGTTCATATCGGTCTAGTTTCTATGTAATTATATTATAAAGTTTCCCCTCCTGCCCCTTTTACATACGCCACTACTCTGCCTTCACATCAGAAGGTCGGTCAGAGGGATCGCAACAAGGGACAATCTTGCGTCAGTATAAGGAAAAACGTGCCCTCCTTTATCAAAGTGGGGGTTCCTTATACTGATAGAACATTTCCCTCATTGCGATCTGTCCTGTGAAGTGACCAGATTTCAGATCTGAGGGAAGAAGACTGACATCTGCCGATATGAACATTGGCAAAGTGCAGAGCAACTATAAGGAATGATTGAACCTTAATTTATGATAAGACATTGCTATCTCTTTAAAGGGATAGTAATACTTGAAAATAATTTTATTTTATATTGTAACCCTTAAAAGTCATTAAAAATGATATGTCTTATCTCCCAAACCTTTATGGTTTGGGAGATATTAGCAAGTAAATTTAAGTTCCCTTTTCCTGGCTGTTTTAGCCAAGTCTGCCATCTAGTGGACAGATTTGGAATCCGGTCCACAGATCAACGGGCAGCTCTTTAGCAATGCCGAGATCACGATCTTTAAACATAACTACTTCATTGGAACTGTCTACAAAGTGTGCCTGGCTTGCAAGCACACTTTGTAGACCATTCCAATGAAGAAATTCTTTTTAAATATCATGATCTCGGGCACTTCTGGAGAGCCGCGGCTGGTAAAGGAACCGGATTCTAAATCTGAAGGCTTGAGCAGTGACTTCACTCCAGGGGAAACTTTACTTGCTAATATCTCCCAAACCATACAGGTTTGGGAGATAAGACTTATATAATTTTTAATGTTTTTTAAGGGACACAATATAAAATAAGATTATTTTCAAGTATTACTATCCCTATCTATTACTAAATAGGTGCAGAGCAGAATGAAAATCCCAAATGAGTTACATAACACTTTTAACCCCTTCAATGATAAAAAAAAAGATTGGAATAGTTATTTGTTCCCTAGGGTATATCTGATTTGCTACAGAATTGCACCTCTATATACCTTTTTGAATGCCGCTTATGATACTGCTCTTGTTACATATAGCACTATACATATCATATGGCAGTGATTCTCATACAGTCATACAGTAACATACATAGTAACATAGCAGATAGGGCTGAAAAAAAAGATGTATCCATTAAGATCAGCCCATGCCAAATCACCCTTGCTGATCCAGAAGAAGGCAAAAAGAAAATAAGCAAATTAAGCCCCAAGAGAGTAAAAAAAATAAAATCATTCCTGACTCCAAAACACATTTGGATATTCCCTTGGTCAGCTTTTCAGGATAACTCTAATTAAGAACAAGCAGCTCAAACACATTGGCACAGCTATTGATTGGTCACCTGTATTTAAGCAGGGATATCTTAAAATGCTGACCTGTTAGTGTACACGAACAACTAACATTGAGAAAAACTGGCAATCTTAAGGGTACGTCTAAAATTGCTCATCACAATCCGAATGCTACGTCTACAATTTCTCATCATTACCTGTTTCTATTGAGTAAATAAGCTCTGCATTCTCTCCTTTGTCTCTGTCCAGTGCAGTTACTTGTATAACTGCAGAACCAATGGCAGCGGACTCAAACACGGAAGCGTCATACAAAGGGCTGGTGAAGTATGGGCTGTGGTCATTGGCGTCTTCTACAGTAATAGTGATACGAGCCAAATTTCTTCTGTAAGGAAATTCTTGATCTCTGACCTTTAAAAGAATATTGAACATTACTGAAGAAATATTAAGTATGCTATTTTTCAATCATATAATTATAACCTATAGGGAAACTTCAGCTAGACCCGAAAGTGAGCAGGTATTAAAAGATAACCAAAGATTTTATACAAAAAATCTATCTATCTATCTATCTATCTATCTATCTATCTATCTATCTATCTATCTATGGTTTGAGAGATATAGGCATTCAAAGTTCCCTCCTCCCTCCCCACCTTTACAGCTGACAGCAGGAGAATCAAGTCATGCGTCTCAAGGAGGCTCTTCAGCAGAGCCGAAGTTGCGTTATTTAAAATTAATTAATTCATTGGAAAGGTCTACAAAGTGTGCTTGCAAACCAGGCACACTTTGTAGAACTTTCCAATGAGGTAATTATTTTCCAATAACGCTATTTCGGCTCTGCTGCAGAGCCGCCGGCTGGTCCCAAGTCCAGGATCTTATGTTGTCAGCACAGCGCTGATGTCAGGAGAAGGGGAGGGCGGGGGGAGCTTTCAATGCCTATATCTCTCAAACCATAGCAGTTTGAGAGAAAGGATTTTTGCCATAGAGTTTATTTTCTGAAGCTCTAAAAAACTCTTAAGAATATTTTTGGAACATTACTGACCCTTTAATGTAGACATTACTATCCCTTTAATGAGCAGAGCAAATAATCCTTTTACTGTGACTTCTACATAAAATGTATATTCATGTCATGTATGTCCATAACCCTTTAACGTCCAGCGGGATGTGCAACGCATTGCAAAGCAATGAGTTGCACACTGCTCTGGTCCTTAAAGGGTTCATAACCCAAGAACTACTGCAACCAACTAAGATTTAGACCTCTTTCCTATTACGGGGATCAGACCTGTTACAGCCCGCTTCCACAGTTCTTTCACTCAGCTTCACTTGCATTCCACAGATGACATGAAGGAAAGGTGTCACTTAGAATAATCCAATGTGAGTGACACAATATTATTGTCTGGCCACTACATTAACCATTCATTGGAGGTTTCAATAAGTATTGCAACATCCAACACTGCTAGCATGTAAAGGTTTGCAATTGGCCCCATAGGCCACAGTGCAGACTTTCCTTACTGCATTGATCGGGGGGGGGGGGGGGGGAGTTCACTAAGGGGCATAGCTGGGAATGCCCCAGTTTTGCCCTGGAGACTCCGGTTGTGACTCTGCATTACCGGGTCTCAGGGGCGGAGTCTGATTCTCCGGATATAGGAAGATTCTGATGAAACTCCGCCCACCTGTGCTCCATCCCATCCTGTTCATCCCACTCCTTGCCCTTTTCTCCTCCTTCCCTAGTCTATTATAGCTTTTTTTTTTTTTTTTGCCCCGTCCATTTGATGACGCAAATCTGGGGAGCCCAGATCAAAAAGTTGCCAAGTATGCTAAGCGGTGATAAAGAGGTGATAGAGTGGAAATGATTTCTCCATTTCCTATGTTATTCTATGGAGCCAACACACTAAGTTTTCTCCAACTTTGGAGATTTTAAAGCATAGGGTCTATAGAATAACATAGGAATTAGAGAATTGGAGAAAACATCTCCACTTTATCACCTCTTTATCACCGCTTAGTGAATCTCCCTCAGTGTGTTATAACATGTGATAGTCTCCCGTATGAAAGGCACCTTTGCACAGCATAGAATGTTTCATCATGGGCAACATAACCAAACAGGCATCACTGAAATGGTGTTACCCTTGTAAAAGGGGCATTAATGGGATAATATACACAGCACGTGCACACAAGCCAATAACCCTTTGAGTGCTAGAGGGGCATCCAATTCATTGCAAAGGGTTGGCACTCAAAGGGTTAAGCCTTCTCCATATTTTAGCAGACTTGGGGCTGCATTCAAATGCAGAAGATAAATGTTACCTCCCGTTTTATCAAAACCATTTCCTATTCAAGTCTGTGGGGATACCTGGAGATAAGAGCAGAGATAAACTTAGCGCGTGCATTTGGATCCAGCCCTTACTGTTTACATGAAAATTTCCTCCTTGTACGCTATTGTAGAACAATTAATGGTAAGTTAAAAAAAAAAAGAAAAATGTGGCTATAAAACTTGATTAAACATATTCCTTTTTAATTAATTGCACACACACAAGAATTTTGATTTTTTCATGTTAAAACATTTCCTCCAATCAAGACATAAAGCAGACTTCAACTAAACATTTTTTCTGTTCCCTTGATTTGACTTTACCACCTGTAAATCTTGCCTTTCAAGTGTTATTTTATCAAGTGCATTACTAGAATTAAATAACCTACACAACATGTACTGCCAAATCCTGGAACATGCACTTTGTTCATTAGTACCACTAGACTAGTATAGCCATGGTACTCTGATGTATTTGTACTAATCAATTGAAAACGGACCTCTAGAGGTCAGCAACGTATTGCAAAGCAGGGTGTTGGAGTCCTCTGTAGCATAAAAGGGGTTAGACTGAATTTAAAGGAATAGTGATGTTGCACAATAAAAGCAGCTCCAATTAATCTTCATAGTATTTGGGCCTTGGAGAGTGTTATTTCAATACTGTCAGAGTTGTAGTTCAAGAGTAATTGAATGATAAAATAACCCCTTCCCCTTTTACTGATGTAACACTGCTCATCTCAGAGCAGCAAAACTGTCCAGATGGATCACAGAGAGGGACAATCTTCAGTGAGCATAAGGAAAAATCTGAAAAACCTGTCAAGGGGGACAGGGTTTTCATTGTTCTTACAGTAAGAAGAGTGTCCCTTGCTGTGAGCTGTCTGGTCAAGAGACCAGATTCCACATCTGAGGTGAGCAGTGTTACACTAGGTAAAAGGGGCGGGAGGGGGAAACTTTATCATTCAATTACTCCTGAACTACAACCTGCTGTTTTTGTGAAATATTACTATCCCTTTAATAAACTTAAAAGTTGTAATCTGTAGTAAGATCTAGTGCTGAATTTCCCTTCATTATCATTACACTGAGATTTCAAGGATAATAAAATGCAACAGCTTCTAACAAGCCTAGAAGGTAGACTTTTATATCTGAAATCTCAGTGATCTACATATTTTATAATACACTTCATCTTATTTTTACAGTACAGGAATGCTCTCATAGTTAATTTACAGATGAATTGCATCCCATTTAGCTTGATGAATGCGGTCATTGGGGCCTTCTGCAGAAATAAAAAATGAGCAATTGTGGAGCATATAAACTGTACAATAGGAGAAAAAACAAAATTTTCTAAATGGATGGTGATGTCAATTTGAATTTTAACCCCTTGAATACTAAAGCTAGCTTTCAAGGTGTTAGAAACCTATTTAAATCAATTGGCAATTTCCCCCCTACTCCAGCATTGCTCAACTTCTTCACTCTGCAAAAGGCCATTAGCCTTCCCGGTACCTTTGTTGGCACCAGGCCCCAGAGTAACAAGTGTGGCTTAAAAATGGGAGTGTCCAAATGATGTGATTTCCGTCACAATTCAGTAGGAGCGTTAGGAGTGGGAAGGATTGGGATGATGCAAGGTGGGGCTTTTCTCAAAAATGGGTTGAGCAGGGCAGGAAGTAGGCAAAAAAAGTGGGAAAGTATCCGGGGTTACCCCAGATCCCATGCACCCGGGGAATCAACCTCAGTCCCTGGAGATCTGATAAATAATAACCCTTTCCATTCCAGAGGGGTATCCAACACATTGCAGAGCAATGCGTTGAATACCCCTCTGACACTCAAAGGGTTAAGCCCAATAGAGTTCCCAGGGCTGTATATAAAAACCTATAGAGAGGATAAGTTCTAGGTAAAACCAACTATAGCATTGGGGGGGGGTGTAAAGATTTCTACTGATTAAAATGAGGCTTTTAACTCCTTAAATGCTACAGCAGTCTCCATAGTGTTGCTTCTGAATGTGTCATAGACCTCTCTAATATTTAACATAGTAACATAGTTGATGAGGCTGAAAAAAGACATGCGTCCATCAAGTCCAGCCCATGACAAAATACCCCTGTTGATCCAGAGGAAGGCAAAATACAAAAGAAAACACTGACATTATTTCCAATTTAGCCCAAAGTTGGTGCAAGCATTCCTTCCTGACTCCAAATGGCAGTCAGATATTTCCCTGGATCAACAAACTATCTGCATTGAAGCCATCTGTCATCATTTTCAATATTGTTCTGTGCTAGATAGGCATCCATTGCTTTTTGAAAGCAGTTACATTATCTGTAAGTATAACAAAAAATTCCATAGCTTTACTGCCCTTACTGTAAAAAAATAACTGTTAAATACCCCATTTAAATCTAGTGGTGCATCTTGTGCTTTCTGAGTCCCGTACTGTATATACTGTAAGGAAAAGAGAATGCTCAGGTCTTACCATCACAGTGAGGATATGGTGAGCTTGGGCTTCATGGTCAAGCTTTTCAGCAGTATAAAGCACTCCGGTGTTTGGATCAATTCGGAACTTCCTCATACTGTTGGGATCAATGCTGCTGTGGATTATATAACTTAATTTGTGATTTTCGTCTTTATCGGTGGCTTTGATCTGTAAGATTTCAGTGTCCGGAAGAACGTCTTCTGAGATTACACTGTCGTAACTTGGCTGGGAAAACTCAGGTCCGTTATCGTTATTGTCGAGGACCCTAATGATTACCTGAATATAAATAAATAAATGTTCACGTGATCTTAGCCATTACAATATACAGGATAATGTATGGTAAACTGTACTAAACACACTTCCATACACTTAAAGGGATATAGTAAAGGCTGCATTTAACAAAGTCTAATATTGTATTTATTAAAATAATAAATGAATTGCTGTAACTCCAGTCTCTCAAACATGTAAAGTTTGAGAGAGATACTTTTCTAAAGTTCCCCCCTCCCCCCCTTTCACAGACGTCAGAGCTGTAGCTGACAGCATGAGATTCTGGTCGTGCGACCAGACGGCGGATCTTCAGCAGAGGCGAAATAGCGCCATCTAGAAAGAAATATTTCATTGGAACGGTCTACAAAGTGTGCTTGCATACCAGGCACACTTTGTAGACTGTTCAAATTAAGTATTTCTTTTTAGATAGCGCTATTTCGGCTCTGCTGAAGAGACACCGTCTGGTCGCACGACCAGGATCTCATGCTGTCAGCTACAGCTCTGACGTCTGTGAAAGGGGCAGGAGGGGGAACTTTAGAAAAGTATCTCTCTCAAACGATACATGTCTGAGAGACTGGAGTTAGATCAATTAATTTATTTTTCTAATAACTACAATATTAAAATTCTCCATTAATTTTTGAGTTCGAGAGGGGTGTGTAATTCATTGCAAAGCAAATGACTTGTATTACCCTCTGACATTCAAAGGGTTAAACTGCAAATCAATGGGGTTTAAAAAAACAAAGCAAAATAAGGAAACTAGGGATTTATTATAAAAATGTATAAAAAATTAACGGTACCAGAAGGGAGAAATGAAAATCTCCAGTCGTTTACCTCTCTAGCATAGAAAAGGTTAAATATCCACTTTGAATCAATGGGAATTTTTATTTTTACCCTATACTGCAGAAATGCGCCTCTTTTCTTTACACATAAGATCCCTATTTGATTTTTTTTTCTTTAGGTAATTTTTTCCTCTACCCTCCCTATAGTAACTCTTTGAGTGCCAGAGGGGTGCCCAACGCATGGGTGCCCAACGCGCACCTCTCTGGCACTCAAAGAGTTAAGTACAAGAGAAGAGATGAAAGGAGCCACAGTAAAAAGTTAAAGCACAATACACAAAACAAATAAAAGTGTCCTGTGATGCAACATATCTTTACTTTTTTTTAATAAATTGTCAGCAAATTCTACGGTTAACTCTTTGCATGCTAGTGGTGTGCACAACACTTTTCAATGTGTTGCGTACCCCTCTGGCACTCAAAGGGTTAATTTATGTCAAGGAAAAACTTTATACTAGTGATAAGTGACTCATAGGTGAGTGTCCTCTTGTAAGTGAGCTGACCGCATGTCCCTTTAAATCAGGGACACTTATGAAAACTTCATCCTGCAGGATTGCACAGGAATCCATGCAGTCTTGTCTCTGTATGTGTCCCTGATTTATAGGGATATGTGGTCACCTTAAGAATTGCTAGTTGTTTCTGTTTACAGTCTGATAAAGACTGATAGAAACTTTTATCCCTTACGATCCTATTGGACTATTGAAGGTCAGTTTTTACTGTTTGAAAACAGTAAACTTCAGATATAATGCAAGATTGTATACATATATATATATATATATATATATATACAGTGGGGCAAAAAAGTATTTAGTCAGCCACCAATTATGCAAGTTCTCCCACTTAAAAAGATGAGAGAGGCCTGTCATTTTCATCATAGGTACACTTCAACTATGAGAGACAGAATGGGGGGAAAGAATACAGGAAATCACATTGTAGGATCTCTAATGAATTCATTGGTAAATTCCTCGGTAAAATAAGTATTTAGTCACCTACAAACATGCAAGATTTCTGGCTCTCACAGACCTGTAACTTCTTCTTTAAGAGTCTCCTCTGTCCTCCACTTGTTACCTGTATTAATGGCACCTGTTTGTCCTTGTTATCAGTATAAAAGACACCTGTCCACAACCTCAAACAGTCACACTACAAACTCCACTATGGCCAAGACCAAAGAGCTGTCGAAGGACACCAGAAACAAAATTGTAGACCTGCACCAGGCTGGGAAGACTGAATCTGCAATAGGCAAGCAGCTTGATGTGAAGAAATCAACTGTGGGAGCAATTATTCGTAAATGGAAGACATACAAGACCACTGATAATCTCCCTCGATCTGGGGCTCCACGCAAGATCTCACCCCGTGGTGTCAAAATGATCACAAGAACGGTGAGCAAAAATCCCAGAACCACACGGGGGGACCTAGTGAATGACCTGCAAAGAGCTAGGACCAAAGTAACAAAGGCTACCATCAGTAACACACTACGCCGCCAGGGACTCAAATCATGCAGTGCCAGACGTGTCCCCCTGCTTAAGCCAGTACATGTCCGGGCCCGTCTGAAGTTTGCTAGAGAGCATTTGGATGATCCAGAAGAGGACTGGGCGAATGTCATATGGTCAGATGAAACCAAAGTAGAACTTTTTGGTAAAAACTCAACTCGTCGTGTTTGGAGGAGAAAGAATGCTGAGTTGCATCCAAAGAACACCATACCTACGGTGAAGCATGGGGGTGGAAACATCATGCTTTGGGGCTGTTTTTCTGCAAAGGGATCAGGACGACTGATCCGTGTAAAGGAAAGAATGAATGGGGCCATGTATCGTGAGATTTTAAGTGAAAACCTCCTTGGGTCTTTCAGCATGACAATGATCCCAAACACACACCCCGGGCAACGAAGGAGTGGCTTCGTAAGAAGCATTTCAAGGTTCTGGAGTGGCCTAGCCAGTCTCCAGATCTCAACCCCATAGAAAACCTTTGGAGGGAGTTGAAAGTCCGTGTTGCCCAGCGACAGCCCCAAAACATCACTGCTCTAGAGGAGATCTGCATGGAGGAATGATCCAAAATACCAGCAACAGTGTGTGAAAACCTTGTGAAGACTTACAGAAAACGTTTGACCTCTGTCATTGCCAACAAAGGGTATATAACAAAGTATTGATATGAACTATTGTTATTGACCAAATACTTATTTTCCACCATAATTTGCAAATAAATTCTTTAAAAATCAGACAATGTGATTTTATGGATTTTTTTGTCTCATTCTGTCTCTCATAGTTGAAGTGTACCTATGATGAAAATTACAGGCCTCTCTCATCTTTTTAAGTGGGAGAACTTGCACAATTGGTGGCTGACTAAATACTTTTTTGCCCCACTGTATATATATATATACATATATGCCTGATTGTTGTTTAAAGGATACTAACTTATTTAATTTAAAGAAACAGTATAGGGTTAGAACCAGTTAACTTTAGGTGAAAGGATATTTCATACTGGTTTGACTAGTCATTGCTGTGTCTTCATTACTTTAGCGGTGATTGGGGTTTATGCAGTAAGGTGCGATAAAGAGGCGATAAAGTGGAGATAACTTTTCCAATTTCTATGTTATTCTATGGAGCCAATGCACTAAGATCTCTCCGACTTGAGAATTTTTAGTGCATAGCCCCCATAGAATAACATGGGAAATACATTGCATACCCTCTGGCACTCATAGGATTAAAAGTATCTTTTCACTCATGCTTTACTACAGTATCTTTTTACTCATGATTTAATAAAAGTACATTTTCACACATGCTTTAATAAAGTATCTTTTCACTCACACTTTAATACAAGTAACTTTTCACTCATGCTTTAAAGGGATAGTAATACTTAAAATGTAAAAAAATATATGATGTAGGGTTTATCCCCTGAGTAAAACAAGGGTACTCCCACTGCTGAAAGGTGTTTTATTAAAAAACTGTAACAGCTCAAACTTGAATTTTTTAGTTGCAATATCACAGTGGCCTGAAAACTTACAGTGGTGTTGTTGCTACACCATCCTATGGACTGCTCTGGTCTGTAGACCATAAATCTCCATAGGATGGTGTAGCAACAGTGCCACTGTACATTTTCAGGCCACTGTAATATTGCACCTAAAAAATTCAAGTTTGACCTGTTATAATTTTTTAGTAAAATATCTCTCAGCAGTGGGAGTACCTTTGTTTTACTCAGGGGGATAAACCCTACAACATATATTATTTTACATTTTAAGTATTACTATCCCTTTAATAAAGTATCTTTTCACTCACACTTTAATATAAGTAACTTTTCACTCATGCTTTAGTAAAAGTAAAATTTAGGTCATGCTACACCATTTTCTACACACTGATACCATTTTAAACGACTTAATAAAATCACACAGTGCAAGGCTATATCTGAACAAGTGTTGCCATAAAATCTTGTAAAATGCCCCATTTTAAAACAAATCAACACATTTTAATTAGCCAGATGTTTGTGGATAAGAGAACTGCACAGTGAAATTTCAGCTTAAATTACAACAAAATCGACCACCCTCCTGGATGTACAGCTTAGTAAAGTAGGCCTATGTCATTCAAGGTTAATTTTTATGCAAGCCCTTTCTTCCTTTTTATCTACTCCTAGCACTGCCTTGGCTGTGCGCTGCACAAACCACCTTCCCTTAATATGTATCCGCACTGCACAGCCTTTGCCAGTCTCTGTTTGCATCCCACTTAGCTCTCATTTATAGTTAGATCACGTCCCTAGCTACTTGCCTCATATTTCCCACAGTTCAAGAACTTTCAAATAAAAAAGAATCTTGTGGTTCGCTAATCTTACAAATTAAGGAAGGCAATACCAAAGAATAGACATTAAAGAAAGAAAATAAAAGAGCTTGCAAAAATAAAAATAAAACCAGCCAAAACAAATGGAAGAAAAAAGTCTGTCCAAAGCAATTTTAGCTTTATTAATAAGAAATGCCTCCGGTTTATTCACAAAGGTCCGTATTCACGCACTAAAGAGGTCCAGATCTGGGAGAAACCAACTGCATTACAGGGTGAGAATTAATATTCCCATTGATGTAAATGGGGGCATCACATTGCATGAACTAAAGCAACTCTCGGACAAACCAGAACAAATCTAATTATTATTATAATTATATAAATTATATAATTAGTATTATAATAAGTACAATAATTAATATATAATTAATTATAATATTAAAAATCATTTAAATTGAAATGAAATATAAATTATTTCAGTTTTGTTTTTATCCCTTTGAGCTCCAGAGGGGTATGTAACGGATTAGAGAGATTTCCAATGCTTTTAGCTGGGACTTTTAACCCCTTTGAATGCTAGAGATCACCAACTCATTTAAATAGGGTCTTTTATCCCCTTGAATGTTAGAGAGGTCTTCAATGTGATGTTTTATTATTTTATTTTCTACAATGCAGTTGGTTTATCCCAGAATGACTCCGCTTTTCTATTATACATCTGGTGCAATGTGTTTTATGCACAATCTAAATGAGGTGCAACTCAACTGCAATGCAATCTAGGCTCGTGGCACTCAGACCTGTTCCAGCTCCACCCATAAGGGCAAATTTTTAGAACTTCCTCAATTAAACACAAGTGAATGTCGTCATATGATCCTTCAGAATGACTGATCCACTGACTAATTCGCCTAAGTGAGGAGATCCTGAAATCCTGCACCATTGGGAGAAGATCCTGAAATCCTGCACCACTGGGAGAATGTCCTGAAATCCTGCACCATTGGGAGAATGTCCTGAAATCCTGCACCATTGGGAGAAGATCCTGAAATCCTGCACCATTGGGAGAGCCTTAGGACAGGTATGAGAACACCTGATCTAGGTCACTGTCAGAATGGGATCATTTTTTTAACCCTTTGAGGGCCAGAGTGCATTGTGTACCCCTCTGGCACTCAAAGGGCCATATGTTCAAAGGGATAATGACAAAAAAGTGTTGTATGAAAGACAAAAATAAGTAATTGTATACATGAATGACATATTTTCTATATAGTATACAACAAAAAACTAGTAATGTCCGTTGTGTATAACACAACTCCAGAATTGACAGACAAAGGGGCGGGGCAAGGGCGTGGCTACACTATTCTCTAGTGTCGTATATAGGAAAATAAAACTTGTCGTAACTAATGACAAAAAAATGTCTTTCAAAAGACAAAATTTGTACGTTAAGAAAAAAGTGGAGGGAATGTGAAGTTCTGAATGCGATAATTTTTGTCTTTAGTTAAGACATTTTTGTCGGTAGTTAAGACATTTTTTAAGACATTTTTGTCGATAGTTAAGACATTTTTGTCGATAGTTAAGACATTTTTTTGTCGTTACATAAGACAATTTCAGTCAGGACAAATGACATATTTCTGATCACAACCGACATTCTCTGAAAATATTAATGATCCCAACGACACTATATTTTGAAAAGTCGTTACAAACGGCAAAAGGTATTTCACTACTTCTTTGAACATATAGCCCAAAGAGTTAATTTTCAAGGACCTTGCGGGGAGAAGCATTAAAGTTCGATAAGGGCTCAGGATGGCGATGTTGAGTCAGATCTGTGTCAAAGGTAAATCACAGGTAAGAAATAACACGTCATCTCCATCATATTGCAATCAATCCACCACCACTCCACCCTCATCGCCATGAATCCGCCATGACTCATTTCCATATGGAAATGCAGGTTAATAAGCTTCTGTCATATTCATGTGGGTGTGTTTATATGTTAATGTGGATGTTCTAAACTCTGATAGCTGCCTCTCACTGTCACAACTTCAACTACCTGAGGTTTGAGATGTTGAGATCTCCCTGTAGCTCTGTGTGGAGCCAGAGGACAGTTTGTTAAAGAGCAGGGACAGCAGATTGCCTCCTGTAACCCTTTCAGTGCCATAGGGATGTGCATTGCATATCCCTGAGGTACTGAAAGGGTAGAAAAGTTGTAGTAAAAAGCTGAAGAGGAGAGGCTAGATAGGGCGCCAAGTAAGACTGTTTGCCTGTGAAATGTATAGCTGCACTGAGAGATAGAAGACTTGTTACTGCTCATATGATATTTTTGAATGCAAGCTATGCTGCTATGTCACTAAGCTGCCCCTCTGGCATCCGCTAACATTACATCTTGTACAGTGTGTCTGGTGATGTGAGGGATGTGGCTTTGTCTAGCAGAGCAAGATACACACACATTCTCCTTCCCTGCCCTCCGCCCACCTTCCACCCTCCCTTTTCACTCACCAACGTTTCACCCATTCATAATGCCCCTTCTACTGTCCCCTTCACAGCCCCACCTGTCCTTCCCCTTCCACTACTACTCATAGGAATTATGTCATTTAAAGGATGTGCTAGAACGGAGGAGACAGGGCTATGCAATGCATTGCTCTGTAGTTCTACTTAACAAAAAGGACACTATTTTGCTCATTAACTGTCATGCCCTGACCTTGTGCCACGGTAGGACACTGTTGTGTCACACTCACTTTTGGGTTGGTACTTCTGGCTCACTTTCACGTGTCTTCCTTGAGTACATGTATGTGATGCTGTGCATCAGTATTGTGTCATTTGCAAGGTTTATGTAAGCAATTGGATGCTCTGGACTTGTGCCATTTGGTGCACAACTCAACGTACCTTGCGTCACTTATGTGATGAGCCCTTACCAGATGACGCAGGTTCCCGTCTTTGGCTCCCTATTTAAGCCCTGGGTTGTTCCTTGTTCAGTGCTGAGTTGTTCTGGTGCCTCTGTACTTATGATCTATAGTTCCTGATTATCCTGATCTCCTGTTGCTGACTCCTGGCTGGTGTATTCTCTCCTGACTTCTGGATCCCTGACCATTGGCTTGATTCCTGGCTTCCTGACCTCTGGCTTGTTCTACTGCTTACCTGAACTCTGGCTCCCTGACCCTTGGCTTGACTCCTGGCTTCCTGACCTCTGGCTTGCACTACCGCTTACCTGACCTTTGGGTACTGCCCCACAGACTCTGTTCCTATCTCGCTAGCTTGAGAGTTCCTGTATTTTGGACCTCCCTGCCTGCTGGACTCCTACTCTGGGGCATAGCCTCACATTAACCCTTTGAGTGCCAGAGAGGTATCCATCACATTGCACTGCAATGCGTTGGATGCCTCTCTGGCACTCAAAGGGTTAAAAAAAGTTACTGCTCATTTAAATTCATGGGAGTTTTGGGAATCTACATTTATCTCCAGTGGTGAAGCTGGATTGTCCCACAATTGGTCCTCTTTTCTTTATACACAGTACCCAATCTTAAAAATGCCTAAACCCCTAGTCAAACTTTTCGCCTCTTGGGTGCCACAGACATCTCAAACATGTTGAGAGTAAATGTGTTGGAGACAAATCTAGGATCCAAGGCAATAACCATTTGTCAGAGGCAGCCAGGGCTTGGCAGAGACTTATGATGCATCTGATTTTATAAAATAGTCAAAAAAAGTTTCCAGTCCTCTGAAAGCTCTGATGTCCTTGAAGTAGCAGTGAGATACACAAGGGATTAGTTATGCCTGCTTGGCAAGCATTAAGATTGCTGAAGTCAATTAGATTCTTTTGGACACCTGCAGTTTACCCACATCGTTACAGAATTACTAAATTAAATACAATGTTAAATATTCTAGTACACACAATTACTATTGTGTACTTGGATTTTATATGCTAAAATAAAGGGTTTGTGGGAGCAATGACCTGTTGTAAAGGAGCACAACAAAAGCCAGTGTGGGTGTGCTGAGTTTGTGTGTGTCTATATGTGTATGAAAGTGTGCTGTGTATAAGTGTCTGTGTGTCTATGTGTGTATGCGAGTGTGCTGTGTACAGGTGTCTTTGAGTGTGGTGTCTGTGTGTGTGTGGGTGTGTGTGTATCTTGTATGTGTCTGTGTGTGTGTCTATGTGTGAATGCGAGTGTGCTGTATATAGGTGTCTTTGAGCATGGTGTCTGTGTGTGTGTAGGTGTATGTGTGTTTATCTGTGTGTGTCTATGTGTGAATGCGAATATGCTGTGTTTAGGTGTATTTGAGTGCGTTATCTGTGTGTGTAAGTGTATGTCTGTGAGTTTGTTGTTTGAGTGTAGATACATGTGAGAGTGTATTGTCTGTGAGTGTAGATGTATGTGTGTGTGTTTATGACTGTATGTGTGCGTCTGCTTGTATGTGTGCGTAGGTGTATCTGTGTGTCGGTGTATGTGTATAGGTGTGTATGAATGTGTTGTCTGTGTGTGTAGGTGTATGTGTGCGAGTGTATTCTTTGTGTGTAGGTGTGTCTGCGTGTAGGTGTGTGTTTTTGTGTGCGTAGGTGTATCTGTGTGTGTCGGTGTATGTGTGTGTGCTGTCTGTGTGTGTAGGTGTATGTCTGCGAGTGTATTCTATGTGTGTGTGTGTGTATGTATGTGTGTCTGCGTGTAGGTATGTGTATTTGTGTGTAGGTGTATCTGTGTGTGTTGGTGTGTGGGTATATGAGAGTGTTGTCTGTGTGTGTAGGTATATGTGTGTGTGTGTATTTCAGTATGCTGTGTACGTGTGTGTATGTGCGTGTGTGTAGGTGTATGTGCCTATTTGTCTTGTTTATGAGTGTGTGGCGCGTGCATGTATGTTTGCATGCATGTGTGTATACACATAGTATATATGTGTGAGTGATGTGGTCTGCGTGTTCGGGGTGGGGCTGGGGTATAATGACCACAAACATTAGGGCCACATGCACTAAATGGGACAATTCTGATGAAACCAGCTGCACCACATGGAACAACTAAAAGTCCCCAAAATCCCCATCAATTTAAATGGAAGACATTGCTAGAATTCAATTGGTAAAAAGCACCTATTTAAATTGATGGAAAGTTTATTTACCCTCTATAATATAGTTAGTTTGCTCCAGAATTGTTCCTCTTACTTGTCTATATGGCCAAACATTTTCAAAATGTAGACCTCACCTTGCTCTACCAAATGCAAAGGGGTGAAGTAAAAAAGGGGTCAACAATATGTCCCTCATTTAAGACAACACAGAGTGGGCGTCTCCAACATCCCTAAATGTAATTAGGTGGATGGGAGGGAAAGGCGGTGTCCCATTTAGCACTGTGCATTGCTGTCTATGGAGAAGTATCCCATTGGTTTTCAGTGGGCTGCAGTTCTTCGTGTACCATGACAAATGGTTTGGGGGAGAGAGTATGAGAGTGTTAGTAATGCCTATAACCCTTTACGTGCCATTGCAAAGCAATGCGTTGCTTACCCCTCTGGAACGCAAAGGTTTACAAGAGGACACATATGAATAATGTCTGCTGCAGGGCTCCACTCCATTAGGTTGTAATGATACATGCAACAATGCAGCAGGCATTTTTCATGAGTGTCCTCTTGCAACCCTTTCAGTGCCAGAGGGGTATTGCATTGTGTACCACTCTGGCACTGAAAGGGTTAAAGGGATGATCTGACAACCCTAGTTATTTTTAAATTGATTGCTTGAAGGCAACATAACATTGCATTGCACCCCACACAAAGGGTTAACCAGCGAGAGACGGTGACATCATCTCAGCTCATAAGTCACCACTAAGATACAGGCAGGTGAACCTTAGGGAAGGAGCCAGGTGTGACCTGTTTTCAGTATTAGAAAGTAGACTAAGTAACAACATTTAATTGATTCTGTTCTCATTTTTGTCTGCTCAATTTATAGCATAATATATCATATATGCCTTATTCATTTACACAAATAGTATAGCGATGCACAGCGAAAGCCCTCAAGAGGCCTCTAATCAGGATTTGTTATTTAGATAATAAATATGTATGGATACCCCTGCGTGAGCACAGGCTGCCAGTCAAAATCAGTGACCTCTGGCTTAACCTCGTATATAATTACATGGCTTGTTAGGAGACTATGAATACTGGTATTTTGCACCACTGTAGAGGAGAACTGTCAGTATGTTAACCCTTTGAGTGGCAGTTCCCCTCTAGCACTCAAAGGGTTAAGGTACAAACATTTTTTTAAACTGGACACAGAAGTAGGATTAACCACTATTAACACTTAAAGTGTGACTATCATGCACACATAAGTCATGCCCAATTAAAGGGGAGCTACCACCCCACAATAACTTTACATGAATGCAGTCTTCATCTGGCGACTAGCTGCTTAGTAGCGCTAATCGCCAGAAATATTACCTGGTTCCAAAGATTTTGCAGTTTTTCCGAGGCTCACAGGAGCAGGAAGCACAGACATCTCGTCACAGTGACGTCCGTGCGCCTGCGCTGTCAGTCCCTTTTGGAGCAGGGGTGGTAGTTCCCCTTTAATTGCTAGTATCTTGTTAAACATGAAAATAAGCATAATAAAGTTACTTAAGTGCCGCCATAAGTTGGAATCATAATATGAAACTAAAGTCAATAGGACAGCGCAGATATCTTGGAGAAGACGGATCTGTGCCCCTGAGCTGCCTGTCCCTCTCTGTATGGTACAATGGAACTCCCCCTTTGGCAAATAACCTATCAGTGACGAGACAGGGCAGACAGCCCAGGAGCACAGATCCCTCTTCGCCAAGATGTCTGTGCTGTCCTATTCACATACATTTAATACAAAGTTATGATTCGGACTCATGCCGGCAACTAAGAAACTTTATTACAATATTTTCATACTTAAAAAGAACTAGCAGTTAATTAGGGATAACTTATGTGTGTATGATAGTTCAGCTTTAAAGAAAAATTAACAACTCCTAATAATAACCCCCCCATTTACCTTACTATGACCTGAAAATTCAAATGGCCCCTATGAACTTTGCTCTTGCACCTATGTTCAAGATATAACATCTCCAGTCAGTCCCAGTGGTGCCTCTGAATTTTTTCCTTACCCCTTGATTCACGATAACATCAAACAGTATAGCTGGGAACTCTCCGGATCTGCCCCGGAGACTCCTCTATTTACACTTAACCCCTTACCGCCCGAGGACGTACATGTACGCCCAGAGAGGATATCCCAGGTGGACAGAGGACGTACCTGTACGTCCCGGAAATAGCTTTAAAAAATGAAAAAAAAAGTTCGGCGGGCGTTAAGTGCCGGCCGCATGAGCGTGTGGACGGTCACTAAGGGGTTAATTGACAGGTCTCTGGGGACAGAGGCTGATTCACTGGTGGTGGGGAGTTTGTCATGAAACTCTCCCCACTTCTTCTCCTTCCCAGCCTGTTCCTCACATTTCCAGCCCACTTCTGCTCCTTCCCCAGCCTGTTCCTCACATTTCCAGCCCACTTCTGCTCCTTCCCCAGCCTGTTCCTCACATTTCCCACCCACTTCTACTCCTTCCCAGCCTGTTCCTCACATTTCCCGCCCACTTCTACTCCTTTCCAGCCTGTTCCTCACATTTCCCGCCCACTTCTGCTCCTTCCCCAGCCTGTTCCTCACATTTCCCGCCCACTTCTGCTCCTTTCCCAGCCTACTCCTCCCATTTTAAGAGGCCATAGTCTAAAACTAGAGGGACACAGGCTTAGATGTAATGTAAGAAAGTTTTACTTCACCAAGAGGGTAGTAGATAAGTGGAACAGACTGTCAGCAGAAGTGGCAGAAGTTAATACAGTGACAGAATTTAAGCATGCATAGGATAGGCATAAGGCTGTCCTTAATGTAAGAAAAGACAAAGGTTTAAGGTTTTTACTGTAGGAAAATGGGCAGACTAGATGGGCCAATTGGTTCTTATCTGCTGTCAAATTCTATGTTTCTATTTCCCGCCCACTTCTGCTCCTTCCCCAGCCTGTTCCTCCCATATCCCTTCCACTTCTGCTCCTTCCCCAACTTGTTCTCCCCACTTCATCATTCAGTCTGGTAAGCCCTGCCCCATCTGTGATTAAACGTCGCCCCTATGTGATGCGAGTTACGCCCTTTATCTCCCCCAGAAGCAACTCATGAGTCCCCCCCCGGGACTCTAAAAGAAAAAGTGCAAGATGTTACGTTCATGGAGTCAGACTGCACCATAACGGATTAATACTAATTTCCTTTGATTTAAATGGGGCTTTTAACCCCTTAAATGCCAGAGAAGTCTCCAACGCATTGTGTTGAGACCTCTCTGGCATTCAAGGGGTTAAAAGCAACATTAAATCTAGCAAATGTAGGGAATTTTATTTTCTGCCCCATGGTGTAGTTGCTTGAGAACTGCAGAAGGACCTAATTTAATGTAATAATCCTTAACCTTTTGAGTGTCAGACAGGTCTGCAATGCATTTCTCTGCAATGCACTGCACGCCCCTCTGGCAGTCAAAGGGTAAAAAAAGCTCACGTATATTACCCCCACCCACCGTGGGCACGGTATGTTTTTGTTGATAGGGAGGTGTAGCTGTGCTTGTACACTACAGACACTACAGAGCTAATTCTTCCCTCTGTCACACACTAGGAACACCAATCTTCCCACTGAAAATACATTTATTCAGAGCAAGAACATGAAGGATGGAGTTCACCTTCTGTCTTGCAAAAGTAATCACTTTCCAAACATGGCCCTGGGCAATGATGTATTAAGCAGGGGCATAGAAACAGCATGGGTTTTACTCACAGTTCTTGAAAAATTCATTAGTTTGATGCAACAGTAGCATAACAATACCTTACACATTAGAGAGCTAAGGTTATGTGAAATCATGTTAGAAATGTCAAAAGCGAAGGAAAGTCAGGTTGCTAGACTAATCCAGAATTGGGCAACATGAAGCCCTCCAGCTGTTGCAGCACTATAATTTCCATCATCTCCCACCAGCCAAAGGCTGTCAGGGAATGAAGGGAGTTGAAATATGGCAACAGCTCTGATCTCTTGGGCATCTCATTGCCTCCACCTAATCTGATCACTTGGTAATCTCGTTGCCTTCACCTGCAGTGATCTCTTGGGCATCGTGTTGCCTTCATCTGCTCTGATCACTTGGACATCTCGTTGCCTTCACCTGCTCTGATCACTTGGACATCTCGTTGCCTTCATCTGCTCTGATCACTTGGACATCTCGTTGCCTTCACCTGCTCTGATCACTTGGACATCTCGTTGCCTTCACCTGCTCTGATTACTTGGTCATTGCGATGCCTTCACCTGCTCTGATCACTTGGGAATCTCGTTGCCTTCACCTGCTCTGATCACTTGGTCATTGTGTTGCCTTCACCTGCTCTGATCACTTGGACATCTCCTTGCCTTCACCTGCTCTGATCACTTGGTCATTGCGATGCCTTTACCTGCTCTGATCACTTGGGAATCTTGTTGCCTTCACCTGCTCTGATCATTTTGGCATCTCATTGCCTTCACCTGCTCTGATCACTTGGTCATTGTGTTGCCTTCACCTGCTTTGATCACTTGGGCATCTCGTTGCCTTCACCTGCTCTGATCACTTTGGCATATCATTGCCTTCCCCTGCTCTTATCACTTTGGCATCTCGTTGCCTTCACCTGCTCTGATCACTTTGTCATTGCATTGCCTTCACCTGCTCTGATCACTTCGGCATCTCTTTGCCTTCACCTGCTCTGATCACTTGGTCATTGTGTCACCACCTGGTGTGATCACTATGTCACTGTATTGCCTTCACCTGCTCTGATCACTTTGGCATCTCATTGCCTTCACCTGCTCTGATCACTTGGTCATTGTGTTGCCTTCACCTGCTTTGATCACTTGGGCATCTCGTTGCCTTCACCTGCTCTGATCACTTTGGCATATCATTGCCTTCCCCTGCTCTTATCACTTTGGCATCTCGTTGCCTTCACCTGCTCTGATCACTTGGTCATTGCGTCACCTTCACCTGCTGTGATCACTATGTCATTGCATTGCCTTCACCTGCTCTGATCACTTTGGCATCTCGTTGCCTTCACCTGCTCTGATCACTTGGTCATTGCGTCACCTTCACCTGCTCTGATCACTTTGTCATTGCATTGCCTTCACCTGCTCTGATCACTTCGGCATCTCTTTGCCTTCACCTGCTCTGATCACTTGGTCATTGTGTCACCACCTGGTGTGATCACTATGTCACTGTATTGCCTTCACCTGCTCTGATCACTTTGGCATCTCATTGCCTTCACCTGCTCTGATCACTTGGTCATTGTGTTGCCTTCACCTGCTTTGATCACTTGGGCATCTCTTTGCCTTCACCTGCTCTGATCACTTTGGCATCTCATTGCCTTCCCCTGCTCTTATCACTTTGGCATCTCGTTGCCTTCACCTGCTCTGATCACTTGGTCATTGCGTCACCTTCACCTGCTGTGATCACTATGTCATTGCATTGCCTTGACCTGCTCTGATCACTTCGGCATCTCGTTGCCTTCACCTGCTCTGATCACTTGGTCATTGCGTCACCTTCACCTGCTCTGATCACTTTGTCATTGCATTGCCTTCACCTGCTCTGATCACTTCGGCATCTCTTTGCCTTCACCTGCTCTGATCACTTGGTCATTGTGTCACCACCTGGTGTGATCACTATGTCATTGTATTGCCTTCACCTACTCGGATCACTTGGTCATTACATTGCCTTCACCTGCTCTGATCACTTTGACATCTCTTTGCTTTCACCTGCTCTGATCACTTGGTCATTGTGTCACCTTCACCTGGTGTGATCACCATGTCATTGTATTGCTTTCACCTGCTCTGATCACTTGGTCATTGCATTGCCTTCACCTGCTCTGATCACTTTGACATCTCTTTGCTTTCATCTGCTCTGATCACTTGGTTGTAGCCCAGTGTGGGCAATGTGCAGCCTGGGGTCTCTTGCATTTCTCAGTGGCTTCTCCTGTGACCACCAGTCTATTCTCTAATATAGGGGAAGAGGAGACATTTTCCCTCCACCACACCACAAACACCTGGGGGAGATTCTCTAAGCGGTATAAAACGGAGATGACTTCTCCAGTTTATCACTTCTCCAGTTCCTATGTTATTCTATAGAAGTCTAAGCACTAAGTTCTCCAAAGTTGAAGAAATCTTAGTGTATAGTCTCCATAGAATAACATAGGAACTGGAGAAGTGATATCAATGGAGAAGTCATCTCCAATTTATCATCTCTTTATCACCGCTTAGTGAATCTCCCCCCTTATTTTCATCCCAAAATGCCAGCATACTCTTTATTTTGCTTCAAAGATGATTTTACTTTATAATTAACACTGTTCCACCTTAAGGGGAAATTTTACCCTGGGAATAAATGTCTCTTATTTTGTTTAATATAATGATTTACTTTGGTAAGTGTCCATCACACAGCAGTCAGGTACATCTATGTAGTTCATTTTGTGTATATGATCTCTGTTTTAGACCACTACTGATTGGTTATGTTTACAATCTGATAATGACTTGCGTGCCTTACAAGCAAATAAGGCAATAAAGTCAACTGAAGCCTATAGGTTGTTGAGAGAAGGTGAGACCTAGAGGCAGACTTCAATAGAGATCATTATTTATAGGAAACAGCAGATAGAATTGTATTATTTACTTAGAATGGTATTATTTATAATACATTTCCTTCTGCAATTCTATCGCTACTGAGTTTTAAAACTGAAAAATCCACAGGCGAAAGTAAAAGTTGTTAGCAGGCTGAGCCCTACAGCAGAATAAGCCTTAAAAAAGTGTTAGCAGAATCAGTGGCGGTGTTACCAAACAATAAATAAATAGTTGACCCTGCCTGCAATGAGCCATGCATATTGTACAAGGTGGACAGTCTGCAGATGTTTCTTGTATCATGCATCCTATGTCTCCACAATGAACAGGCTGTTCAGTGTGATAAATGTCAATGACCATGACAGCACATGATTTCTTGGGAATGGTTTAACACTGTCAACCTTAGGATGATTATGTTGTACATATTTATTTACAGCAGATGTGCTAAGGTGTAATGCCTCCATGACACTCTTCATACCCATTTTACACAGTGTGCACATTGCAGTTATTGGTAACTACACAGTCCCTGCACCCAAACAGAAATATTCTCACTTGAATGATTCCAGGAGAAGAGGAGAAATATTATGGTGACCGGCTAACACAGCATTATTTATCAATCATTCATTTTCAGTGATCATA
The DNA here is from genome assembly GCA_037306005.1 of Rhinophrynus dorsalis. Classification (NCBI taxonomy): domain Eukaryota; kingdom Metazoa; phylum Chordata; class Amphibia; order Anura; family Rhinophrynidae; genus Rhinophrynus; species Rhinophrynus dorsalis. The sequence continues at coordinate 580,790,454 of CM074719.1, forward strand.
GCACTGGTCCCAACTGTCATAGATGGTGGCAACTACATAGTAACATAGCAAATTAGGTGGAATAAAGACACAAGTCCATCAAGTTAAACCTTCTCCACATACCCCATTAATTTTATAGCTTTCCTGCTACCAAATAAGTTAGTCTTTATTAGACCTTCCTAATCTGCCTACTAATAAACAGTATAACTCTGTATGTTCCCTTTGGAAAGATATGTATCTAATCTTCTCTTGAATGTATCTATTGTATCTGCCATAACCACCTCCATGGACAAAGAATTCCACAATTTAACAGACCTTACTGTAAAAAAACCCTTCCTCTGCCGAAGTCTAAACCTCCTTTCCTCTCATCTCAAGGGGTGTCCCCTGGTCATCTGATCAGGCCTTGGAATAAATAGCTCACCGCAGAGATCCTTGTATTGACCTCTCTTGTATTTGTACAATGTGATAAGGTCTCCTCTTAGTCGTCTTTTCTCTAGAGTAAATAAACCAAGTTTCTCTAGTCGTTCCTCATACGTCAAGTCCTCCATTCCCTTAATTAATTTTGTTGTTCTTCACTATACCCGCTCTAGTTCTAGTATATCCTTTTTCAGAACTGGTGCCCAAAACTGCACTGCATACTCAAGGTGAGCTCTTACCAATGATTTGTACAATGGCAAAATAATGTTATCCACTCTTGCTTCAATGCCTCTTTTTATGCAAGACATGATTTTGTTTGCCTTTGCTACTGCTGTTTGACACTGGTCACTGTTTCCAAGTTTGTAGTTGACAAGGATACCCAGGTCTTTCTCTAGCAACGAGTCCCCTTACTCTGCAAATCTCTCCTCCTCAGTGCTGTTACGACCACTAAATGAGCCATAGGATTCTCTGTCCTGTGTTTTTCCCATTTCTGCTAAATATTCCTTTGGTATTAGAAATCTACCAACACTGTTACTGGACAGATATGCCCTGTGGGTGTTAAGTAAATAACTAGCCACACTGAAAACCCTACTGAACGCTTCCTGGTGGGCAACCACTGATTCACAAGTGCTGGCTACACACAATTTTTTTGACAGTACTCAAGGAGGTCATCGTTTCTGCTTAGAAAATTATTATTCTGCAAGTACCGTAAAATTTCAGGTATAATACGCACCTGTGTATAATAAGGAGGTGTATATTAAGCCTAAGAATTCAGGGGAAAACAAGAGTGCCTATGTATAAAATGTACCCTTGTTTTCCCCCTTACTAAAAAAAAAAAATAGGGGTAGAAGATATCTTTCCTCCCTCCCCCGGCGCTATCCGCTTTGAAAAATAAGGCTTAGTTTGTGCAAGTGACGTCCCCACTGAAGCAAATAGAAGAGAAGGCACAAAATAAGCCTTATTTTCAAAGCGGTTAGTGCTGGGGGAGGGAAGGAAGATATCTGCTACCCCTAATTTTTTTTTTTTTTTTTTTTTTTTAAACTCATGTATAATATGCACCCCGCACTTCACCATAAAATTGTGCGTATTATACCCAAGATTTTACAGTATTCTGCAACCATCTCACATCCCTTAAAATAACATCATATCCCTAAAAATAACAGCTTTTGTATGTTTTGTATATTTATGTGTATATATCTGTGTATATATTGTTTCTCTATTTGTGTAAATATGTAACTAAATAACTAAAATACCCTGGAGCAACTCCTTGGAGGTAGATGGTTGGAGGGGGTGGTGAAGTTACCAATCCATACTCTGGTAGGAATCCCCGTACAGATTTGCTAGTGCCTTCACCACCCCCATTATCACAAATGTTAGACTATCACCACAAGACACATTCATTGATTTCCCTGATGATGATGATGACGTATTCTGCAAATTGTTGGGATTTTGTTGCTGATGCTGATGGTATAATAATTTTCTTAACTTCCTTTGCGCTATGCTTTATAGTAGATTTGTCCTTCCCTCTCTTATCTTCCACAATGAAATATTAACCCTTTAAGTGCCAGAGGGGTATGCAACGCGTTACAAAGCAATGCGTTGCGTACCCTCTGGCACCAAAAGGTTAATACAGTGTCAGGCAACTGGTGGCCCTGGGGACTCATACAGCCCTCAGAGGCATCTCTTTCTGTCCCCAGTCTGTTCTCTGAGCAGATGAAAGAAGAGATCATTTCCCTTTGTCACAGGATATCCTCTTTGTTTTGTCTCAGTGCATACTACCCTTACTACTGTTCTGTCTTTACCAGTCAGGTACTAGGGAGGTCTCCAACATATTGTGAAGCAATGCACTAGTGATCTCTCTAGCATCCAAGGGGTTAATCTCCTTTTTCAACCTGTTATCCATAATAGACTTGAGGACCACATATGCGACCCTCAGAGTTAATCTAGTTGCCTGCCACTGGTTTAATACATCTACAGCTTTGTGGGATCTTCTCTCAAAGCATAACTCCCAAGTGTTCCTCTTTAGGAAGGACAGTCCCTCTTTGAGACCCAAATCTCTCTGTCCCTCTTTCCCACCCTGGTGTCCTTCTTTTAGGAGATCAGACTAAGTGGTGTGTATATGTAAGTATATCACATTGCTCCACCGCAATAAAATTCACAATAATATGTGTAAACTACAGTATTTATTAGGCTGTGTAAGTAAAATAATTTGGTTTTGCTCTAAATCATTTATTCAGTTACATAAAGAAGGGTTAATAGGTCATGAAATGACCTAAAAATTCTCAGTAATGCTCCTTCCACCAGCCACTCCCCCATTAACACCTCTCTAAAATAAAAGTGTCCCTCTTTTGCCATTTGAAATGTTGGGAGGTATGTTCAAAGCTATGCATGCTTAAATAATTACGTAAATGGTACGGGCTATCGTGTTGCTGGCCATTACTGCTAGTGCCAGATGCAACCTTGGTATTAACCTGCTGCTGCCCTCTGATGTAAAAGACACCCAGTGAACAGTGATAGTTATATACTAACATTTTGATGCTAATTAGCAAATGCTCCTATATTAATGGCAAAGTTAGTTGGACATATGAAAATGGGCGCTAATTGCTTTGAAGAATTAGGCACAATCTCTAATCCTTTGGCCATGGCCACTTTTTGAAAAGCATTTGCAAAAAAAAAAAAAAAAAAAAAAAAAAGTTTGCTAATTCAGAAAAAACAACATATTGTAGGGATTTTCCTACTGAGTAAAATAAGGGTACTCCCACTGCCAAGAGATTTATATTTCCAGAGTTATTACACTTTAAAGCCCTGTTTTTTTTACATCAGCAGTGCCCTCTAGTGGTCAAATTCTAATTAGTTTTTTCTGTTAGATTCTACTAGAGAGAAAAGTCAGAAACATACAGTTCTCCATAGAATGTGATAGAAACTGCCTGTCACTTCCTGTCAGTTAGAACTATCAGGAAGTAAACACAGTAAATTCACTTCCTGATTATTTGAACTGCTATAAATCCTATATTATAAGTTGCTAAGTATGTTTGTCAGAAGCCGTCATGCGCAGTAGAGACGGCTGTGCGCTCTGCAGCCATGCACAGTAGTGACTGCCCGAACACGACGCGGCTGATAGGTAGAGGGGCGCTCCGAATTCAGACTGGAGTACTCTCTGCGCACCGGAAGGAGCACAGAGAGGACTCCGGTCTTAATTTGGAGCTCCCCGCTCTATATCAGCAGCTCCGCATCCGTCAGTCTGTACTGAGCGTGACTGCAGCGCCACCAGTGTCAGCCCATGTATACAGGCTTTAAAACTAGTTCTGAATAAAACAACTGACGGCAGTGGGAGTGACCTTGTTTTATTCAGCAAAAAATGCTCTATAAAATATGTGTTTTCATAAAAAAAAAAGGTTACTGCTCCTTTAAGTGATTTCCAGCATAAGAATGGCATTACAAATGTATTTGTTATTTATAAAATTCATAATGGCACTTTAAGAGAGAGTAATGCCACGTAGTTGATTGTTTTGAGAAGTAGCATTTGGAATCGTAAAAAAAAGTGGCGCAGTGGATTTATAAAGAAAAATTACGCTATTTACGATAGTTTAGCGACATAATTTTAGCCACAATATCAACACCATGTCTGACCTGTTCTTATTTCTGGCCTGGTTTACTGCATTTATAAACATTCCTATTTTGTGTTATACATATAAACTATCATAATAAGGAATAGGGTCAGGTTAACCCTTTGAGTGCCAGACGGGTATGGAACGCATTGCAAAGCAATGCGTTCCATACCCCTCTGGCACTCAAAGGGTTAAGAATAGTTTATGACCATATGAACAAGAACACTTTTTATAAATCTCTCCCTGTGTTCCATATTTGGAGTTATTCTGGAGTGAACCAACTGCACCGTAGGGGACAGAATAAAAATTATTGTTAAATTAAATTGGGATTTTAACCCCTTGAATGCTAGAGAGATCTCCAAGATCTCTCTGGCATTCAAGGGTTTCAAAATTCCTGTTCAACTGCATGGGAATTTAGGAAAGCGTTCGCTCCAGATCTCATCCTCTTTTGAACATATAGCCCTAAATATATATTTATATATAAATATATATTTTTGTGCAAGGCTAATCCTACTGAGTAAAAGTAGGGTGTTCCCACCACTGAAAAATGTTTTATTCAAAGGTTATTACAACTTTGCATTTTTTGGTGCAGTACCTCGATAGCCTGAAATTTGATGATGACGTTATTGCTACAGCAGTCTATGGACAGCTACTGTCATTGACCATATCCCTCCATAGGCTGCAGTAGCAACAGAGCCACTTAATGTTTCAAGCCATGAAGATACTGCAACCAAAACGTGGAAGTTTGAGCCGCAATAACTTTTATATAAAACATCTCTCAGCAGTGGGAGCATCATCATTTTACTCAGAAGGTTAAACCCATATTACATAATAATATCATTAATGGCAGACTAAACTTTGTTTTTAATAAAAGTGTTTTATAACTACTACTCCTGGGAAACATGATGTTCCAAAGTTATTACAGTTTAAACGGTTTTTGCTTGTTTTTATTACATTAACAGTGCCAACTGGTGTTCAGACAGTTCATTTACAGTTAAACTGGTGTCCAGACAGTTATTCTGTTGCATTTTATGATAGAGGTGATTGGTGATTAAAGTTCACCATAGAATGTAATAATAGCAGCTCCAAAAATCTGAATTTTTATAACTTTGGAATACAATATCTCCAAGAGAACTATTGCTTTACTCAGCAGAAAAAGCTGTACAGCTTATATTTTTCATTAAAAAAGATATTTTGTCCTTTATGGAATAGAGTATTATATTTAAAACATACCTGAGTAGATGCAATGTTTGTTCCATCTGTAACTTCTATTGTCATGTTATAAATGGATCTGAGTTCAGCATCGAGGGGTTTTGCTATGACGATCGTGCCCACACCTTTTTCAATGTCGAAAGAGCTGTCCACATTTCCACCTATCAGGAAGCAAACAAGTTAAAGTTTGTTCTACTGACTAACCAGAGTCACCAATGTATAGTATATGTGGCCCCTGAATCTACCAAAAGGTTGAACTGTATCCTTAAAAATTCTAAATATGGGTTGGGAAAAAAAGTAGATGACCCCCTTGGATGCTAAACATGTCTAAAACTCATTAATTCTCAATGCGTTTGCCATCTCCCGCACCTATGGGGTTATGTTATAATACTACAAGTGTAAGTCCTCGTTCACATTGGTGATTGTAATGTGTTGCAACACAGCGCAGTTCAAAACACCAAGTTTATTTACCTGTGATGTCTCTGTGTACCCCTGGAAAGCCTGTTGCTATGGCATTGTGATGACATGGCAGCCCACTCAGGCATCATTAGCTGACACCTCCATGAGCCAGCCATTCATTTGATGCTGAAATGAGCATTGCAAAATCCTGATTGCTAGTGTGAACAGACCTGCACTACTACCCACAAGCTACTGTGCAGATCCACTCTGCTGAGCTTTCCGGTGCTCAATGCATTCATGCAGGAAAGTTGCAGCAGGTTGCATTCCCTTACACACATGAGCTTTCAATTGCTCCAGTGCTAACAATTGGTAGGTGTTCAACTCACTGACGATTAGCTCGGCATTACAAATACTACACTAGAACTGTCAATGTGGTCGAGGCCTAAAGGGAAGCATTCAGGCAAAAGAAAGAGGGTTTGAGTTTTCTAGGTGTGAAATTGTGTGTGTTTGTGTTGTAGAGGGAAATTATCTTTTCTTTTTTGGGGGTGAGAAGTCTCTGAAGGACATATGTGACCCCGAGGCTGCCAGTCACCCAATAAAACTATTCCTTTAACATTTTCATTTACACATAAATATGTATGTTTTTATTTCAGTCAAATGTAGCATACAGTATAAAATAGTCTGGCATGCGATTCATACAAGGGAATGCTTTGTTAATAGGTTCATGTGAAATTTAAAAAATAAATGTTTTGTGCACAATGTAGAATAGCAGGACCAATACAAGATTAAATAATGTTTTAAGGCTTTTAAATATAGAACAATGAAGACCTTTAATAGGTTATAAACACTTAAAAAAATATATTTTAGGGATTTTCAAGATGAGTAATATAAAGGGTCTGCTACCATTGTAAAATGCTTCATTCAAAATGCATTACAATTCAAAACCGATTCTTTGTGACTTAACAAAATAAGCTAGAAAGCAAAAAAAAAAAAAAAAAAAAAAAAAAGAGCAGCTTCGCCATTAACCCTGTGAGTGCCAGAGAGGTATCCAATGCATTGTATACGTCTCTGACACTTAAAGGGATGAAATGACTATATATAAAAATTCAGTAATAATTACTGAACAAAGCATCTTACACAAGTTGAAATACCATTGTTTTGGTCAATAACAGTGATGTATTCAGACCTAGACCAAGCAGGACTGGGACTACAACAGCAGATTAATAGGGGTGGCATATTCGGTTGGCTTTAGGCCATTCTATTTCATAAAAAAACAATGAATATACTTCAAAATGCATTTGCTACTCCTCTGGCACGCAAATGGTTAATGTTTAGGACTTCTCTGCCATTAATAGAGATGATGCAATATAGTTCCTTCTCAGTCTATTTTGTACGTAAGTATTATTCCAACACAGTACAATTCTAAAAGCCGCATGTTAAAATGACAGTCTCTTTTATACTTGTGTCCTTCAGACAACACTAATAATTTTGTATGGATTCATTCTGCAGACAAAGAAAGTTCCAGACTATGCATTTTGTTTAGTTTTATTCAATTTCTCCATTCCCTTTAGGTTTTTCTTCTGTCCCAGAAAATGCAATTGCCCTATAATATCACATTAATATAACGCTGAACTATATTACTTTGTGTGCCCAAGAAAAACAAATATATATATCTCCTTACAACATACAAACAACCTTGAATTAAAGATGTATAAATCTTACTTGTTTCCCAGGTTCTGATCTTAACACAATTTTATACCTGCTATTTGCTTCTACAGAATACTACCAGTAGATATATATATATATATATATATATATATATATATATACTATTATGAAAGCCCGTATACACGGGCTAAAGTGCACCCAGCGGCCCCAGTTGCTGCCCTGGAGCAGAGGCAGGAGGTGAGCCATCTGGAGCTCCCCGCTCCGGATCACGTTCATGCGCAGTAGAGAATCGCCGAACGCGCTGATCCTTAACGGGGAGCTCCAGATGGCTCACAGCGAAGCTCCCTGTGTGCGAAACCACACACGCACAGTAAAGACTGGAACAGCAGTCTCTACTGTGCATGTGCGGTTACGCTCACAGGGAGCGACGCATTCTATCACTTTATGTTATAGGATATATATATATATATATATGATGTAGCAGGATCATATATTAATTCCTACTGTGAGACTGCTTTCTTTTTATATGATAATTTTAATAATGTATTCATATAAAACAATGATGATTTTATTACACTTATCTTATAAATTTTAATATAAATCTGATATAAGGAATGCAATGTATAGAAGACTGTGCTTTATGTACTTTCCTTTATCTCTCTAAGTAGCTGGAATCTCTTCTGACTGTACCTCGTGTTTCAGTTGCTCCATCTCCTTCCAGATCAAGGCATGTATGTTTACGTGAGTATTCATCAGTGTGATATTAATGCCCCCAAACATAAGCAATATGTTGGATGAGGCTATTAATATGCATAACTATCACAGTGTGTGTGTCAGAGCTCACATGCACATGCTACATCTTTCTAGACTCCAACAAGAATGCAGTGAATCTGCTACAGAGATGATATGCATGGCATTCTTATACCTCCCAACATTTCAAGTGGCCAAAGAGGGACACTTGTGTTTTAGGGGGTGTGGCTGGGGGTGTGGCTGGGGGGTGGGGCAGTAACGAGTATTTTTAGTTTATTTCATGACCTATTGGAACCTCTTTGTGTAACTGAATAAATGCTTTAGAACAAGACCAAAGTGTTTTAATCACACAGAATAAGCATGTACTGAAGTATATACAAACATTAATGTGAGTTGTATTGCTGAGTAGCAATTTAATACACTAATATAAATACCACACAGTCTGATCTCCTAAAAAGAGGGACACCAGGGTGGGAAAGAGGGACAGAGGGATTTGGTTCAAAAATAGGGGTGCCCCTCCTAAAGAGTGACACTTGGGAAGTATGCTTTCTATAGGGCCACTGTGCAACTTAATTGTTGTGAAGTTTACTGCAGGGATCCAATCAACAGATGCCCATGAAGGCATCATCCACACCACTGATGCCCCCCAGCGACTGATCACCAAGGGTACTCTGGTGCATAGCTAGAGAGTTAGTAGAGGCGTCTTGATTGGCGCTAAAACACATCATTGTCACGTTGCTGGGTGAACCCTGACTGCGAGCGGAGCTGCTACACAGATCATGTACCAGTTCTGTATTATACACAGGAACTCATTACTTTACCAGACATCTTGGGTATAATTTATACCTTTGTGTTATAAACAAATTAGTATTTTATCCAAGATTTTACAGTATCTTGGAAGTTTTATTTTGACATTTAGTCATGCATTTGACTTCATAAAGAGAGGCTGCTTGTCCTGAAAATGTTGTTTATCTAGCAGGCTTCACGTTTGCCTTTGCCACCCGCTTCCTCTACTGCTGCTCTGCCCTGCAAGATCCCATCCTCACTGGAAAGATGTCTGAGTGCCCTGTCAGGACCTCCAGGTCTTGACAGGACAGAACAGAGTCTGCAAATCCCCATGAGGAACACAGGAAAGTGGAAGGTATTGTGTTGTACAACCCTCTGATCTTCTAAGTGCAAGTAGCACATTTAACAGGAGGAATTAGGAATCTGTCATACAGTAGTCCATTCATACACACAGACACATATATCTGTAAATGACACACTTTTTCATTTGGGTTTGTGTTAGCAGATAAGTGGTTGAATGTAATTATAATGCTATATATATATATATATATATATATATATATATATATATGTATAGATTTCACACCTCCACAAAACAGATAATACAAATAAAATCTGTGAATGAGCAACTAACCAGCCCCAACCACATTTTTCTATAAAACAATGCAAGGAGATAATCAGGTTATAAAACAGAAATGACAATGCATTTAATCATATAGAAGTATATAAATGTATTTGACCGTTGACTATTATTTCCAGACAATTCTAATGTGTGCTGTGAATATTGCCAACATACAGCCTCTTCAGCCCATCCTGGAAGGACGTAGCAGAGTGCATGAGTTTACATAAGATTACAATGTGCAGTCAGCAGAGTTTGTAGCCCTGTTAGCAACTGTCATGTCCACCTCAATGGATATTATATCCAGGACTGAATGTAGATGTTATATCTTTAAGAAAAGCAGAAAGGCAAGATTCATGAGGGCCCTTAGAGTTTTCTGGCCATAGTAAGGTAAGTGGGGGTGCTATTATGAGGAGATGTTACTTCTTAACCCCTTAAGGACTACATGACATTGTATGACCGTTGTGGTCCTTAAATACTTAAGAGCCGATGACGGTCATAGTACGTCACGTACTTTTTACTTACAGTGCTCCACTGGGAGCGTTGTAAGTAAAAATGAGGCCTAACATTGACCGTTCTAAGACTGGAGTGATTTTTATCAGGCCCCAAAGTGGCGCGCCGATACACGCAACAGGTCATGTGTACCGGCATGTCTGCAAGGATCAAAGCGGTCCTTATGGGACGGAAACGTCCCAGGACCACTGGTCTTTAAGGGGTTAATGTACATGTTTGAAAAGTGCATTAAAAGCTGCCTATATGTCATGTTAACCAAAAGTCCAGCAGGCATATAGTTTAGGAGATTTTCACACTTTTATTTCTGGGCAAAGTGAAAGTGACAATTTCCTGGTACTGCGCAAAAAGCTCATTAGCATATTATACATCACTGAAAAGGCATTGTTAATATACGAAATGTCACTGAAGTATGTAATTAGCTTATCCAAAGTCACTGGTACCACACAGGTACCGCAATTAGCATACATTAGCATATTGTTACAAGTATGAATTTCTACTTAACTGTATATTTGCTGATCCTTTGACTAACATGACATATAGACAGTTTTTAATGCAGTTTTGAAATACGCAAACCTGAATTAAGGTGAAAGTTCCAGTTTAAAGGGATAGTATTGCCAAGTTGTAACAAAAGCTATCTTGTAGGCATTAAAAAGTTAAACTAAATGCCTCTAGTGACATCTCGCAAACCTTTTCCAGGGACCGGATTCCCATGCAGTCAGCTTGAGCGCTGACATCAGTGAAAGGGGAAGGAGGGGGGTATTTTGGTCCCGAATATCTCTCAAACCATAAAGGTTTGAGAGATGAGACTGGGGGCATTTAGATTAATTTCTAAATGCCTACAAGATTAGCTTTTGTTATAACTTGACAATACTATCCCTTTAAAATGTAGTGCAAATGTGAAATATTATAGTTTTTTTCATCTTCCAAAACACAAACATACTTTTTGCAGCTGTTATGTGCAAAATGTTCATAATTGCAAGTGAGGACATAATTGTCCTTGACATTTAATTTAGGTTGTAGAGATACTAAGGTAGCTTGAAACAGCTCTTAGATTATATGCTTTTTAAATTTTATGCTAAAAAAGACATGGCATCTATCAATTAACGTTTTAATTGATTTACTTGGGAAATGCTGCAAGAAAAAATTGACTGTAAAATCGTTTGAAGAACATAGTTGCAAGGAAAGACTTTAATCGAAAGCCTTGGGAGAGTATAGTATTTTTCAAAGAGAATACTTTGTTCTGTTAATTAGAAGAGAAAAAGAAAATAAGCATAAAAATTCCAGTGGCCTAGCTAGAGATGAAAAGCACAAGTGAAAGGCATGGGCAGTTGTAATATAATTCAACTGTATATTATTTAAAACCAGCAGAGCAAAATAAATTGCAGGTGTGGTTATGATTTGACTATAAAGGCTAACATTGGTTCCAATGAAATCTACACATAAGACGGGTTGTTGCCAAAGTGAAGAACAACAAGAAAAAAGTGCATGCAAGGCCAATACAAAGACTTTCTCAAGGACATTTTGACTCCAAGGTCAGGAAATGGAGAAACTTACTGATTACAGGTAAGAAAAAACTTTATATGAAGGTATGATAACTTGAGAAATTAACTGCCGAGGGATGTGCTGATGGAAGACACCACAGATACATTTAAAAGAGGATTAGAAGCATATCTAACATAAGAGGGCATAGTTGGTTACACTACTTTTCATCTGTCTTCACTTGCATTAACCAATAACTGTTGCACAGCTTTTCAACCTTATTAAGAACGTCATTGTGAATTATAAGAAGACTCACTGAATTATTCAAGTAGTGCAAAATATTGTTCATGTACCTGTCAAACTGTACAATAAACTCACCTTTTGCTTATAAGATATATACTAATTTGGAATGACAGTTATATTACCTACATAAGAGGTGGGCCAACTATGACCTACATAAGAGGCGGTCCAACTATGATCTACATAAGAGGTGGTCCAACTATGATCTACATAAGAGGTGGGTCAACTATGACCTACATAAGAGGTGGGCTAACTATGACCTGCATAAAAGGTGGGACACCTGTGACTCTAGATATATGACCTAAATAAGAGGTGGGCCACCTGTGACTCTCTAGCTATTGTTTGAGTACAAGTCTCATCATTTGCAGCCAGCCAATAATTGGCCATCACTGCCCTAGTAGGGCAACTAGTACTCTGGTTTATGACAAATCTGTCCCTTCTATAGATCTGAATGTTCATGTGATACGTCAATATAATTATATTATTATGTTGTGCCACGGTTGTTCTTTTTTGCATAGTTTAATTATTAGACTTAATGCTTCATTGCTTAGCAACCGGTTGGACTGTAATTAAGAGAAATATTACTTTTAGTGAATGCACATTGTGACAAAAAAAGACAACACTACAAACACACCACTTGCTTTCTTTCCCCAAGTGTGCCTATTCCTGAAGGATTCTGGGAGCTCAATTAGCAAATAGGCATAAATAATTTCATATATTAATGCTGCTTGACTGTGCAAGCAGATGGGGATTCAAAAAAATCAATATGTAATTTGATTTTGACAACCATAATAAATCAGAATTAACATATATTAAACTTTGACCAATCATCTACCGTAAGTAATGTACATTGGACGTTTTTATATTGTACGCATTGTACTCACAGAAACAGGTAATATGATGTAATGGTATTGATTTCTTCTGAAGGTAAACCATTAAGTGCCAGAGGGGTATGCAATGCATTTAAAACTTTATTATGCAACCCTGGATGTCTAGCTATCATTGTATAAGGTATCCAAAGAGCAACCAACATTTCATATATATATATATATATATATATATATATATATATATATATATATATATATATATATATATATATATAAAAACTTCACTGGATATTATTTTGGAGAAGAAAAAACGTTAGGAAAAATTATGTAAATTCCGAGTCTTGACAGACACTTCGAAAGACTTTCCAAAAGAGGCTGAGCTAAGAAGCTGGGATTTGCAAATACATTTTGCACCAATAATACCTTCTGTTGAGCAGTTTTGCCCACAAGCTGTCTGCAGAACATAGAACATCTCCCTCGCATGCTTGCCACCTTGAAGCAGAGCAGTCAGCAGTAAGAAAAGACAGAGAAATGTAAAGAGAGAAAGAGAGGTGAGTAACACAGACAAGTTTAGTATACAGAAATTATTGAGCAGGGGTAGGCAGTCTATGGATCTTCTGCTGTTGTTGGATTACGACTCTCCTCATCCCCCAAACAGGGGATAGGAGCTGTAGTCCAATGACATTTGAAGACCTACAGATTAAACTCTGCTCTATTAAAGAGAAAATTCAACAACAGGAAAGAAAGGCGAAACGCGCTAAGTGTTAAGATATTAGTACAAGCATAGCATGCTAAATCACAAAGATATGTGGGATATAGAAGCATTTTGCATAAGTCAGAATTATTGAAAACTCAAGTTAAAATAATTATTAATTAGTGATATCGTTCGTAACAGAAAAATGTGCACGCATGAAGGGGTCATTTACCTGTATTAGGCAGACTATAAAAACAAATTTTGTTTTTTTTTTTGTAATGGAAAAATATGGACGCCGATCATGAAGGGGTCATTTACCTGTATTACACAGACTATAAAAACAAGTAATTTTTTTCAACAGAAAGTGTAATTTCTTTATTTATTACTTTGTGATATTATGGAAGCTACAGTGCTGGGGGACTCCATTTTGTCCTTGCTCTTACCTCAGACAAAGCAGCTGAGAGTATGGCTCGTTAAATCTTCACTTTCTACTTCCCATGAAGAGGAAGGAATTGATGTTGTGATTGGGTTAGTCGTAGATAAAAAGGAATCCTTTTATCTGGATACTCAGGAACTGGTAAGGATGGGTACTGCAGACCCATCAAAAATGCAGGAAATATGGTCTCAGTGAACACCAAATTTTGAACAGTGCACCAAATTTATTGGGAAAACATTTTAGTGTATTGCATCATGCCATCTTACAGTATATCCTGATGAAGTTGTCATGTAATATACCAAAACATTGCCACAACAAATGTATAATGCAATTGAAATCCGAGTATCAGAGTTGATTTTCAACCAGATCATGCCAGGTCAGCAACCCTGTACCTTTTGTCGCTGTCCTCGTGCTTTTCATCAGGCATTCTGGCACATGGTTCACTAAGAATGAGGTAACCTGGTAATTTTCTTTTTATAAAATCACCCCTATTTGGTATACTAGCCTTTACCATTAGCTATGAATACCCTTTTGTCGTAGTAAGCTCTACTATGTGGTCCTAATTATCTTAGTGGTATGTTAATGGTAAATGAATTATGTATGCTAATTCATTCTCATGTGGATCATTATGTACTTCCAGTTCACTGTGCCTATATATGGCAAGCAATTTTGTGTAATTTTGTTACACCTAACGAAGGCTGGAATTGAGCCACCCTGAAATGATGCATAAATTTCAAGCCTGAGTGTGTTTCCAATACACAGGAAGCGATACCACTGCCAATTATTACTTCTGCGTCATGATTGCACAAAATGAAATTTGGTCTAACAGGCACACACTTCCATGTGCCTTATTTGAGGTAGCTGCAAGGACAAAAATAAATCTCCAAATATAGCACCTTTCAGTTTAATAAGAGATAAATTAAGAGTCAGGATCCAGTGAAAAAGTACTTTTTTTCAAACACAACACTTGTAAATAACCATTTCATGTTTCAAAGGAATTTTTCCATTTACTGACAACATTAATCTGTAAAATGAATGAAAAAGAATGTTGTTTTCTGTTCTTATTTTGAGGATACATAATCCTACCTTCCACATCAAACCAAAGAGGAATGTTTGATGGTTGCACTGTCACCACACCCACAATTTCTGTCACTTTGTCACTTTCCATTATGGTAAAATTATAGAACGGCTCATCAAAGGTCAAAGGAGTGGATGAAGGTGGTGGTTTCTTAATCCACTCGATGTGTAAACGTGCGGTTGATGACTTCTGTGGACGCCCATTGTCAACAGCTTTTATCTGCAAAGAAAAACAGGTTATAGTTGTGCAATGATTCATTAACCCTTTGAGTGCCAGAAGGGTCTGCAACACATTGCTCATGGCTCTGAATGATTAACCCTTTGAGTGCCAGAGCGATACGCAACGCATTGCTCTGCAATGCGTTGCGTACCCCTCTGGCATTCAAAGGGTTCAAAGTAAATGCCTTTGCATAGCCCATCAGTGAAATAATAAGGGCATATAATAATACAAACCCATGAAGTAACATGAATTGGAACTTATTTCTTAGTCTTATGTGGTTTACTAAGATATATAGGCCAAAAAGACACTGCTTAACCCTTTGTGTGCCAGTGGGGTACACAATGCATTGCAGAGCAATGCGTTGTGTACCCCTCTGGCACTCAAAGGGTTTTAACTCTGTGTTTGCAAAGGAAGAGATTGGGTAGGTATTCCAATCTAACGCCCTTTGACTCTTTGTGTGCTTGAGCACGCAAAGAGTTAATAAAGAAGGAGAAAAAGAAATGGGGTAACTTTACTCCGCTCCCCTGTGCATTCTAGAAGGAATACATCCATGGTTTACTGGCATTAAAGTCTTTGATGATGGTAAGAGTGCAGCGGTATTTACTAAGGTAATCATACTCTCTAGTGCATTCACCAAAAGTGTATAACTTTATCAACAATTTCATCCATAAATAAAATCACTGTCCTTGGAACTGGAACTCAATGGAGACTATTAACCGTCTGTGTACAAATCCACCACTACATACTTCACTGGCTGAGTAGCCAGCTTCCTCAGGAGGAGGAGGATTGCTTCATAGGAAGCTGGCTGCTCATCCAGTGAAACGAGTACAGAGGTAGATCCATACAGAGATGGTTAATAGTCCCCACTGGGTTCCACTCTACCTGATGAAGTACTGACAGCAAGACAGAACGGTACGACAAGGGGCTAGGATTTTACCATGCATGAATGTCAACTTTCATTTTAATGTGACTCACCACTTTTTGTGCTTTTGGAAATTTACCCTTTAAGTGCAAGAGGGGTACACAACGCATTGCAGAGCAATGTGTTGCGTACTTCTCTGGCACTTTAAGGGTTATATTTATTACAATAGAAAGAAAAGAAAAAGAGTTGGATGGATGTCTTGACAAAGTGCCGGTAAGGCACCAAGCAGCTGTCGGTGTGCTACTGGGAACACTAGCTACCCCTGTAAACGCTGTGCTGTGTAAGCATAAAACTTAATAAAGAGTGAATTTTAACCCAGTGACTGCCAGCTGTTTCTTTTCTTTCTATTGTGGTTTATTGTTTGAAGATACATTGGAGTGTGAATACCGGGAACCTGCCGAATTGCTGGTGCGGAAGATTAAATGCCCTAAAAGCTAATATTTGGCGGCTGCAGAAGCAGGTTTCTTAAAGTACGAGAGAGTATTGCACCAGCACCTCCAAATCACATAGCTCATAAGGTCTGTGTAGCCAGCCCGTTACTTTTGATTATATTTATTAAACTGATGTTGCTCATGGCGGTGTGCTCTCTAGTTTTTGTTTGCAGTGTTTCATTACTGAGGGGAGAAAATCAGTGGTTTTGGAAGCAGCACCCAATCATTATTTGTTGTTTCCTGAACAGGGGTACGACTGGATTACCCTGATGCTCTTGGCTGATGTGTGGGAAGAACTATCCGGCACATATCAACATAGTATACTCTGATATATTTTCTTCTAAAAAAATATGGTTTCAAGAGTTTAAGAAGACGAGGAGCACCCCTACAAGTTATTATTTTTTATTTCAATGAGTCCTGGATGTCATGTCTATGGATAAACACATATGGGAACTGTTGGATATGTTTACAAAATGAAGCAGGCAGAGGCCTAAACCTACTTAAAGGGATAGTAATACTTAAAATGTAAAAAAATATATGTTGTAGGGTTTATCCCCCTGAGTAAAACAAGATTACTCCCACTGCTGAAAGGTGTTTCATTCAAAAGTTATTAATTTTCAAAGTTGAATTTTTTAGGTGCAATATCACAGTGACCTGAAATTGTACAGTGGCGCTGTTGCTACACGATCCTATGGGCAGCTCTGGTCAGTTGACCATAAATCTCCATAGGATGGTGTAGCAACAGCGCCACTGTACAATTTCAGGCCACTGTGATATTGCACCTAAAAAATTCAACTTTGAAAATTAATAACTTTTGAATGAAAGACCTCTCAGCAGTGTGAGTACTCTTGTTTTACTCAGGGGGATAAACCCCACAACATATTTTTTTTTACATTTTAAGTATTACTATCCCTTTAAAGCGGAATTATAAGCAAAATTAAATCCTTATTAACATAGCGATAGGCATATAAATTCTGATGGAAAAGTCCGACATTATTGAGGAAAAACAACTTCTTTGGCAGGCACCAGTGGGCAACAGCACAGACATGTTCGAGAAAAGGTATCTGTGAGTCTGCGTTGTCCATCCTATTCACTGCCAGGGTTGGTGAGTGGCATTTCTTGGTACCCTAAGGCACAGGAAGGGAATGACGGAGTAGGCGCACAGAGAGTCTCTTGCAAGATCTGTGTCCCTGATGCCTGCAGAACAAGTTGTTTTTCCTCAGTAATGCCAGACATATTCAGCATAATAAAAGTATTTATACGCCTATCACTATGTTAGTAAGGATCTGGGGGGCAATTTAACCCTATCCCGACAATAGACGTACATGTACGTCCTGCAGAAACTGTCACATAGTGACAGAGGACATACATGTACATCCAGGAATTCGTTCAAAGCAATGGGGAAAAAAAAAGTTCGGCGGGCGTTAAGTGCTGGCCGAGTGCATGCGCGGCCTGTCACTAAGCGGTTCATTTTGATGATAGTTCCGCTTAAAACCCTTTAGGAACAGAAGAGTGTATAATGCATTCCCTCTTGTCCTTGAAGGGTTAAGGTTTCCATGTGCAGGGGACTAAGTTTGTGTGTTGCAGTCCTGCTAGCAACCCTCACGTCTGCCCCATGACATGATATGCAGAACTGATTGAAGGGCAAAACTTACAGGGACCTTTAGAGTTGTCTGATCATAGTAAAGATATTACTCATCTTTTAACAATGTTTGGATTTTATGAGAAATATGTAATTTCTGACTGCATGTGTTCAAATTCTCAAAGGTATTGTCTATTTGACCCTGCCAACATAAAATATAAGTGTTTTGGTTTCACGTTAGCCTTGTAAACAATCCTATATAATAAATGGCTAATGTATGTTTGTCAGAAGCTGTCATGCGCAGTACAGATGGCTGCACGTGATGCAGTCATGCACAGTAGAGACTGCCCACGCCGCAGATGATAAAGGAGCGGGGCTCTCCGAATTCAGAGGACTACGGTCTGAATTTGGAGCGCCCCGCTCCGTTATCAGCTGCCACTTGGGCAGTCTGTACTGTGCATGACTGCACCACAGCCGTTCCTGCCTGGCACTGTGGTCCGTGTACACAGGCTGTTCAACTAGTGTGAAATAAATACGTAATGGATTCTCACTGTTAAGATGTCATAACTCCCCGCTGAAAACTGTTTCCTGGAAGATACCATGCCAGTTTTAGGGTCAATAAAAAACTTTCCATCTTCATTCCCATCTATGATGCTGTAAGAGATTTCAGCATTGGGACCTTCATCTTTGTCAAAGGCAAAGGCTCTGTAAATCGGTTCCCCCTTTTTTTTACGGTCCCTCTCCGGAAGCTTGATCTGATAGACCTTCTCGGGGAATTGCGGCTTGTTATCGTTCTCATCCAGAACCTGAATTACCAGCCATACAGTTGACTGTTTGGATGATGGCCCCCCATCACTGACTGTCACCTGCAAACAAAAAACATTGATAAGGTTTACATTTTAAATTGTAACAATTTATAGATTATACATTAATCCTGTAAGGACCGGAGGGTGTCACACCACGGGTCTTTAAAGGGATAGTAATGTTTGAGAAAAACAGCAGATCCAATTAATCTTCAAAGTATTTGAGCCATAGTGAGTGTTATTTCAATACTGTCAGCGTTGTAGTTCAAGAGTAATTGAATGATAAAGTTTCCCCCTCCCGCCCCTTTTACCTAGTGTAACACTGCTCACCTCAGATGTGGAATCTGGTCCACAGACCAGACAGATAACAGCAAGGGACAAGCTTCTTACAGTGAAAAGGGCGGGAGGGGGATACTTTATCATTCAATTACTCTTGAACTACAACTCTGACAGAATTGAAATAACACTTTCCATGGCCCAAATATTATGATGATTAATTGGAGCAGCGTTTATTATGAAACATTACTATCCCTTTAAAGGGTTAAAGACTATTTGCACAAACAAGGATACATTTTGACCAACCGATTCTTAGGGATCAGATAAACATATCCATTGATTTAAATGGGGATTTCTTTCTCTCGCATTCAAGGTGCAAAAAAAAAAAAAAAAAACATTTAAAGGGTTAGTAATGACTTCTTTAGATAATCAAAAAATAAATGGAACAATGCCAGTCTGGTCTCTCAGACCTTTATGGTTTGAGAGATACAACGTTTTAAAGTTCCCCCCTCCCTCCCCTTGCAATTATGTCAGCTGTTAAGTTGACAGAAGGAAATTTGTGTCGGTAGGCTCGAGGCGGCTCTTCAGCAGAGCCGAGATAGCGCTCTATAGAAAGAAATACTTCATTGGAATGGTCTACAAAGTGTCTTTGTAGACCGTTCCAATGACGTATTTCTTTTTAGATTGCACTGTTTTGGCTCTGCTGAAGAACCGCCTGACGGTCCGGGGACCAGGATTTTCTTCTGTCAGCTAGAGACTGACGTCAATGAAAGGGGAGGGAGGGGGGAATTTTAAAATGTTATACCTCTCAAACCATAAAGGTATGAGAGACCAGACTGGCATCGATGGATTTCTTTTTTGATTATCTACAATATTACTTTTTATTTATGTAAAACATTACTAAACCTTTAATTACATTCAGTTATTTTAATTGATATAGATCAATAGCAGTAGCAAAAGCAAACAAAGTCCTGTCTTGTGTGAAAAGGGGTATTGAAGTAAGAGTGGATAACATCATTTTGCCACTGCACAATTCATTAGTAAGACCTCACCTCGAATATGCAGTGCAACGACTAGACAAACTTGATTTACTCTACATAAAAGACGACTAAGAGGAGATCTTATTACAATGCGCAAGTATATGAGAGGTCAATACAGGGATCTCACTGGTGAGCTATTCATTCCAAGGCCTGATCAAATAACCAGGGGCCACCCCTTAAAGGGATAGTAATACTTCATTTTAACTTTATTTTATTTTGTAGGCATTAAAGAGATATTTAAGAGATATTCACAAGCAAAGTTTCCCCTCCCGCCCCTTTTTCCTAGTGTAAGCCATCTCTTCTCAGATGTGAATCTGGTTGTAAGACCAGACAGATAACAGAAGGGGACAATCTTCTTCCTATGAGAACAATGAAAGCCCTTCCCCCCTTGACAAGTTTTTCAGGTTTTTCCCTTATCTTAATTGAAGATTGTCCCTCCCTGCAGTCTACCTGGGCACCTCCCTTCTGCTCTGGCTGAACGGGGGGGGATACTTTGCTTGTGAATATCTCTTAAACCATAAAGTTTTGAGAGATAAGACTTATATCGTTCTTCCTGTTTTTTTAATGCCTACAAAATAAAATAAAGATAAAACGAAGTATTACTATCCCTTTAAGATTAGAGGAAAGGAGGTTTCAACTTCAGAAGAGGAAGGGTTTTTTACAGTAAAGTCTATAAAATTGTGGAATTCCTTACTCAAGGATGTGGCAATGGCAGATACAATGGATACATTTAAGAGAAGATTAGATACATTTCTTTTAAGAGGGAACATACAGTGTTATACTGTTTATTAGTAGGCAAAATAGGAAGAACATATATACATGTATACTTTACAAAGACACTCTGCAGCCTAATGATACGTTACCCAAGAAAAAAGTTAGCAGTGAGTCATTGTATTAGGTTAATGTTTATTTACTTTTAAATAGTAAAGCTTTGCCATTCACCCTGCACTTATGTTGATCTCAAAAACAGATTAGAACTTATTTTCATAATGAGTCGAATAATATATGTTAAAAAAAGAACAATTTTCATCTTGCATAAGAGACACTCATTTGCATCTGATTAGTTTGCATACATATTCACCATAACACCAAATGGCAATTAATCCTTATATTTAGAGGCAACCACATGATAAGACAGAATGTAATTAGCTAAATGCTGATTAGCTTAATGTGCAAGAACATGTAAAAGTGAAGGCAGATCAGTCCCCTGTACTTTAAGATATTTTACTGCAGTGAATTAAAGACTTGAATCCTTTAGTTTTGAATGAAATCTCCTGGAACCATTACAAGGAAAACGACATTTAAATGACCTCTCTGTCATCCAAGGGGTTAATATAGTGTAGCAAGGTATCTCCCTTGTGTAGTTTATTTAGGAAGATACATAGAATGTTGTGTGGGAGGCCTCTGTGTCCCTGTGGAAGAGAAGCTTCAGGATGAAGGATCCAGCTGAAAGTTGCACCGGGTCCCTCATTAACCCTGGGTTAGTACCTGTGATACAGTGAAAGTGATGCAAAGGGTCAGGGTTAATTCAAGGGGTTAATAAAGTGTGACAAGGTATCCCCATACTTGGGAACTCTCCGGACTTGCCCAGGAGACTCCGGTTCTGACAGAGCTTTACCGGGTCTCCGGGGCAGAGGATGAGTCCTCCGGATGTGGAGAGTTTCTATTGAAACTCTACCCACTTCCACTTTTTCCCCTGGTGCAGCTCCTTCCCCCCAGCCTTCTTTTAAGCCCTCCCCCGGCACTCGTGTTAAGTTCCGCCCCTCTTTGACATGATACGCGTCATTCTTCACACCACCCATGGCAGCAGAGGACTCCCCTCCGGGGAGACAACAATAAAAAGTTCCCAGGTATGGGTATCCCCCTTGTTTAATTGGTTTAGTGGCCTGTCCTGGAATCCCCCTGGGTTAGTGAAGGATCCTAGGGAGTCATGAGATAGATCGAGGCAGCAGAGACATAGGTTGGCCTGATTAGGGAGGCTCTGGGTCCCTGTGAAGAGGAGCTTTAGGATAGGGGCTCCTGTAGGGAGCTGTACCGAGTCCAAGGAAAGGAGTTCCCTGGGTTGGATCCAGCAATGCGGTGCAAGGGACGGAAAGGACCAACGTTCCTGGGGTCTGGGTGGATTGCCTGGGAGGTGCTAGTACTACTCCCCGAGGGGTATGAGAGGGCACGTGCCTAGGATGATGAGGTTAGACACACAAAGGGGTTACATATGATCTCAAGTGAGAACAGCAAAGTCATTTATTCTGTTTGCATAAAGTTACTGTCCTGTTGGAGAAACCCTGGATCCCAGCTGAAATTCCGTTATGCACCACACGTACACTGATCCAGCAGGGCCCATGTCCTGGACAAACAGTGTGCAACAGCAGGGAAGGACTGTAAATGTGTGTGTGTACCTGAGGAGAATGGCTCATCTGGATACAAACAGAGTCAGAAGGGGGGTTATGCACTAAGGCCTGATAAAGAGGTGATAAAGAGGTGATACAGTGAAGATGACTTCTCCAGTGATATCACTTCTCCAGTTCCTATGTTATTCTATGGAGCCTATACACTAAGATCTACAAAGCTGGAGAAATCTTTGTGTATAGGCACCATAGAATAACATAGGAACTGGAGAAGTGATATCACTGAAGAAGTTATCTCCACTTTATCACCTCTTTATCACACCTTAGTGCAGCTCCCCAGAATCCTCTTTTGGTAAGAGTGTTACAACAGTACCGTTACCACATGTGTCTGAATGGTACTCGGTGCTGGTATGTTAAGATTTCTCAGGTAATGTATCTGGAAATGATTATTTTTTCCTAAGGGAGTGACGGTTTATAGTACATAATACAAAGGGCCTTATTCACATTCTGGGGCAAACCAACTGCACTAAATGGGGATAAATAAAAAGTCCCACAACTCCTCCTGATTTAAACAGTGCCTTTAACCCCTTGAATACTAGAGCAGTCAAAGCCTCTCTAAAAGCCCCATGTAAGTCAATGGGAGTTTTATTTCTCTCCTATTGTACAGTCAGTTTGTTTCACAATTATTCAGTTTTCTTTTGTGAATAAGACCCGAAGGGGGATCTTCATTTAAAGGGAAAGCAATACTTCGTTTTATCTTTATTTTATTTTGTAGGCATTAAAAAAACATGAAGAACGATATAAGTCTTATCTCTCAAACCTTTATGGTTTAAGAGATATTCACAAGCAAAGTTTCCCCCCCCCGTTCAGCCAGATCAGAAGGGAGGTGCCCAGGTAGACTGCAGAGAGGGACAATCTTCAATTAAGATAAGGGAAAAACCTGAAAAACTTATCAAGGGGGGAAGGGCTTTCATTGTTTTCATACAAAGAAGATTGTCCCCTGCTGTTATCTGTCTGGTCTTACAACCAGATTCACATCTGAGAAGAGATGGCTTACACTAGGAAAAAGGGGCGGGAGGGGAAACTTTGCTTATATCATTCTTCATGTTTT
Organism: Rhinophrynus dorsalis; assembly: GCA_037306005.1. Taxonomy (NCBI): domain Eukaryota; kingdom Metazoa; phylum Chordata; class Amphibia; order Anura; family Rhinophrynidae; genus Rhinophrynus; species Rhinophrynus dorsalis. The sequence continues at coordinate 580,813,951 of CM074719.1, forward strand.
TTTAATGCCTACAAAATAAAATAAAGTTAAAACGAAGTATTACTATCCCTTTAACTGAATGTTCAATTTAGAACAAGACCAAAGTGTTTTATACTTTTATAATGTATATACTGACGTTTAATCATTAATGTGAGTTTTGTTGCTATGGGGAAATGTGATACACCTATATACACACAGCACAGTCTGATCTCCTAAAGAAGATGGACACCAGGGTGGGAAAGAAGGACTTGGGTCTCAAAGAGGGACTGTCGCTCCTATTGAGGAAAACTTCCATTTTCCACTGACAGTCACAGTCTTGCTCCACTGTTCAGAAGTAGTCACAGAACCACGTAAACATGGTGTGCAACCCCAGCCTTGTTCCTTTGTCTAGTGGTAGTCATAGACCCTCATAAATATGGTCTGCAACCTCAGCCTTGTTCCTTTGTCTAGCTGTAATCATAGACCCTCATAAACACAATCTGCAACCCCAGCCTTGTTCCTTTGTCTAGTGGTAGTCATAGACCCACATAAACATTGTCTGCAACCCCAGCCTTGTTCCTTTGTCTAGTGGTATTCATAGACCCACATAAACATTGTCTGCAACCCCAGCCTTGTTCCACTATCCAGATGTAGTCACAGAACCACCCTAGCATTGTTCCATAGTCCACCATTATCAAAATTTGTGCCCTGGTACCCTTTCCCCTTCAAGATACCCAGAGAGAGAACAACTGCTTTAACAGTAACCATATGTTCTTAACAGAATTTTCTGTCCTTCTGTTGTTTGTTTTGATGTTGTAAATGTCCAGATATTTGTTTTGGGGGATAATAGCTGAACATTTCACCTCTATCTCTATTAGATACTCCATGGCAAGTACAGAAAGCTTACCCATGATCCCCACAACTATATTCCCATTGCTAAAGGTGCATGTGAGTCCTGTGGGTGACTTGTCAGATGCACCCTCACACAGTAAGTTTGGATCTGAGAGTTGCATGCCTTGAGTGAGTGTCAATGTTGCTCCCTACCCTACTGCATTGTTATTCCCAATGTCTCTGCTGTTCCAAAACTGGTAAGTGAATCAATTACTAGTAGAAATTCTATGACTCTTCTTATTGCTACTGGCCCCAGTCTATGCTAAAGGTTTTGAAAGATCTACACAGGAATCAACATGCTTAAACTCCCATTGTCTTAAATTAGAACCTTACTTATATACAATTGGTTTCAAATAAATTGTGGTTTAAACTTGGTTCCTACGCTGAAGTGTCCTATTTTGAAAGTTCAAATATGGTAACCTGAACTGTTTTATCATATCTCCTTGCTTTCAGTAAATTGTACTAGCACAAGAAATAGCACCACATTATCACAAGGGATTAGAAAGTTGTCCATTTAACTCTGTCTTTATCTTGGCAATTCCCTCAGTGAGAATATCTGATGATAGTGTACGGACCTATCATGGCCAGTTTCCACACTGTTGAGTCAGGTAATTCTGATTATTACACATTGATTGCTGTGCTGTTTATCAACTCCGTGGTTCACCTCAGTATAAAAGCCCTCCCACTGGATGCTCCATTTCAAAAACCCACAACCAAAGCACAATTTCACATCCTATCATCTCCCCTGCTGTAATGTTAATACCAAAAACTCACTAGAGCTCTAATCTTATATCAAACCCCGCAGCAGTGTTGAAAATCAATACAAAGATGAGAAAAGTAATAAAATAAGTTATCCAGTTAGTCACCTTTATTAAATATGATTTCAGTTGAGAAATAATTTATTGAAAACTTTTTTTTGAGCTAATAAAGAATACAAATTAAAACTTATGTATGAAATTTTTAGTAGATACTAGATATTTTGTTAAGACTAAGGGAAATATATACAACAAATGTTAAAGGGATAGTAATACTTGAAAATACTTTTATTTTATATTGTAGCCCTTAAAAAAGCATTAAAAATTATATAAGTCTTATTGCCCAAACCTTTATGGTTTGGGAGATATTCACAAGCAAAGTTTCCCTGAGTGACGTCACCATTCTAGCTCTCAGATTTGGAATCCGGTCCTGGGACCGGCTGCGGCTCTCCAGAAGTGCTGAGATCCCGATCTTAAAAAGAATTTCTTCATTGGAATGGTCTACAAAGTATACTTGCAAGCCAGGCACACTTTGTACACAGTTCCAATTAAGTAGTTCTTTTTAAAGATCATGAACTCGGCACTGCTAAAGAGCTGCCGGTTGATCTGTGGACCGGATTCCATATCTTTCCACTAGATGGCAGACTTGGCTAAAACAGCCAGGAAAAGGGAACTTTTCTTTATTTTACTTCTGACTATCTCCCAAACATTAATTTTTAATGTTTTTAAGGGCTACAATATAAAATAAAGTTAGTTTCAAGTATTACTATCCCTTTAAAGGGAAAGTAATACTTAAAATGTAAAAAAATATATGTTGTAGGGTTTATCCCCTTGAGTAAAACAAAGGTACTCCCACTGCTGATGTTATTACAGGTCAGACTTGATTTTTTTAGGTGCAGTATCACAGTGGCCTGAAACTGTACAGTGGCGCTGTTGCCACACCATCCTATGGAAAGCCCTGGTCAGTTGACCATAAATCTCCATTGGATCGTGTAGCAACAGCGCCACTGTACAATTTCTGGGCATTGTGATACTTCTCCTAAAAAATTTAGGTTTGAGCTGTAATATCATTTGAATAAAACTCCTTACAGCAGTGGAAGTACCCTTGTTTTACTCAGGGGGGATAAACCCTACAAAATATTTTTTTTTACATTTTAAGTATTACTATCCCTTTAAAACTTTGCATTTTATTAATTAATCTCTGCAACGCCCTCCTCTGCAAGTAGCATAATTATACATTTTCAGTACTAATTGTCCACACCAATTTTCACATCAGTAGCAGCTCAATTCCTATTGGCTGTGAATGTGATGTCAAAGCCGCCAATAGAAATCATTAGATGCCGCTCCAGAGGCCACAGCACCAACACGGGGGAGCAGAAGAAACATCTTTACGCTGAGGGATGCAAGTATATAATGATGCTACTTCCTGACATGGTCGATTAATACGTCCCCCCATGTGCTCAAATGGTTAACAAATAAAAAACAAGAGCTTTAACAAACATAAGGACACACTCATATGTTATATTCATTTAATTGTCTAAAGCATAGAACTTATCAAGAACGACTCAGAGATCTAAATATGTATAGTCTGGAGGAAAGAAGAGAAAGGGGGGACATGATTGAAACCTTTAAATATGTTAAAGGACTGAACAAGGTTCAGGAGGGAAGTGTGATTAATAAGAATCTGAATACAAGAACAAGGGGGCACAATCTGAGGCTAGTTGGAGGAAAAATCAAGAAAAACATTAGAAAATATTATTTCACTGAAAGAGTAGTAGAAACTTGGAACAAACTTCCAGCAGAGGTGGTTGATAAATCCACAGTAACACAGTTTAAACATGCCTGGGATAAACATGTATCTATCCTAAGATAACAATAAAGGAATACTAAAGGGCAGACTAGATGGACCAGGTGGTCTTTTTCTGCCGTCAATCTTCTATGTTTCTATGTTTCTATGTAATTGTCCTTTAATGAAGACAAACTAAAAAATATAAATATGCAAAATGTAGCAGCTGCAGAAGTTACACTTTTATTATCATTAATTAATTATTTATAAAAACACCACTCTACATATGTGGAGAAATAATTATAAACACCATGAATGATACAAAAATACAAATACTGGTGATAAAACAAGCTGTGCAGATAATGTCGCTTCCATATGTACCGAAAGAGTTGAACAGAATTTAAGTGTTTACTAGAAGTATGCAAAAATGTACATGCACATATTAGTAGACAGGCTTCAGTGTGAAAACACGTAAAACGTATCTTTTCACGCATATTGCATCTATTGAAGCTGTATATGTTTTATACTTAAAGGGATAGTAATGTTTCATAATAAAAGCAGCTCTAATTAATCATCATAGTATTTGGACTTTGGAGAGTGTTATTTCAAGTTGTAGTTCAAGAGTAATTCAATGACAAAGTATCCCCCTCCCGCCCCTTTTACTGATGTAACACTGCTCAGCCAGATCAGAAGGGAGGTACCCAGGTAGACTGCAGAGAGGGACAATCTTCAATTAAGATAAGGGAAAAACCTGAAAAACTTGTCAAGGGGGGCAGGGCTTTCATTGTTCTCATAGGAAGAAGATTGTCCCCTGATGTTATCTGTCTGGTCTATGGACTGCATTCCACATCAGAGAAGAGATGACTTACACTAGGTAAAAGGGGCAGGAGGGGAAACTTTGCTTGTGAATATCTCTCAAACCATAAAGGTTTGAGAGATAAGACTTATATCGTTCTTCATGCTTTTTTAATGCCTACAAAATAAAATAAAGATAAAACGAAGTATTACTATCCCTTTAATCCTTAACATCCAAGAGGACTTATATAATAGGATTTTAGTCTTACCTGTTAAATCCTTTTCACTTAGTCCATACAGGTCACTGGTACTCTGGGAGGCGTAAGTCCCCTTTAATAGGCAGGAACAACTATGCAAATAATTTGCAAGGGGCGGAGCCTCCCCTCTTACTTAAGCCACCTTCTGGCCAGAGCCACTTTAGATTGATTTGAGACCCTAAAACTGACCTCAGGTAAGCAAAAAGAAAGACTCCTGTGAGCATGCCCGAACGGTCTCCCACTGAATGCCACAGGAGAGCCAAGACTGGTCCCTTGACAGGGTGGGAGACCAGTGACCTGTATGGACTAAGTGAAAAGGATTTAACAGGTAAGACTAAAATCCTATTTTCACTGTCGTCCAATACAGGTCACTGGTACTCTGGGATGTACAAACATTGAGCTGATCCAGAGGCGGGAAGTAAGGCAAGGACCAGGCGCAAGGCCCAAGTCACTAGAACTGCTATGACCAGTTGATAACATAGCCCAAACTGTAAGTGTCAACGGACACCAACCAAGGGAACAATCCCTGAACTAACACAGCACACGGAACTAGAGCCAACCGGGCTCAACAGTAAAGAAGCACTAAGGATCACAGAGCGGAAGACCTACACAGGCAAGACTGCCTCCAGGACCTTCCTTCCAAAACTGGCATCAGCCGACGCCAGTACATCAACTCGGTAGTGCTTTGAAAAAGTGTGCACAGAGGACCAAGTGGCCGCTCTGCACAGTTGATCAGCAGAAGCTTGATTCTTGTAGGCCCAAGAGGCCCCAATAGATCTGGTGGAATGGGCAGTCACCCGGAAGGGAACGTGCTTATTCCGCAACTTGTAGGCTTCACGGATGGTAGCCTTAATCCAAGAGGCAATGGTAACTTTGGAAGCCGGTCTCCCTGCCCTAGGCCCCTCAGGAATGACGAATAGAGCGTCAGACTTCCTGATAGACTCGGTGCGATGAACATAAAACTTGAGGCAACGCACCACATCCAACAGATGGAGATCTCTTTCCTTGTCAGATGAAGGATTAGGGCAGAAAGAGGGAACCACAATCTCCTGATTGATGTGAAACTCAGACACAACCTTGGGTAAGAATTCCTTGGTAGTGCGAAGCACAGCCTTATCCTTGTGGAACACCAGGTAAGGAGGTTTACAAGACAAGGCCTGTAACTCTGCTACCCGGCGCACTGACACCACAGCCAAGAGGAAGGCCATCTTCCAAGTCACAAGACGTAATGGAATGGAAGCCAAGGATTCAAACGGTGGTCGCTGTAGAACTCCCAGCACCAAATTGAGATCCCACTGGGGAGCAGGACTCTTAAAGGCAGGTCGAACATGAGTCACACCCTGGAAGAAGACTTTCACATCAGGAAGGACAGCAATCCGTTCCTGGAAAAACACAGACAAGGCAGAAGTCTGAACTTTGAGGGAACTCAGACTGAGCCCCTTATCCACACCGTCCTGCAAGAAGGCCAGGACAGTGGGAAGATGGAAGTCAAGTGACAACTTCTTGTCAGAGCACCATGTCACGAAAGTTGACCATATGCGATGATAGATCTTGGAAGACACAGGCTTACGAGCACTGAGCATCGTCGATACCACAGAAGGAGAAAAGCCTTTCTTTGCTAGAATCGAGGATTCAACCGCCATGCCATCAAATGGAGAGAGTGAACATCCTCTTTCCACAGATACCCCTGAAGAAGCAGGTCCGGACGGGCTGGAAGTGGGATTGGATCCTTCACTGACATGGCCATCAATTCCGGAAACCAGGACTGGCGAGGCCAGTTTGGAGCAATCAGGATGACAGGACAACGTTCCCTCTTCAACTTCTGGATAACTCTGACCAATAGAGGAAGAGGAGGGAAGATGTAAGCCAGGGAGAAGTCCCAAGGGATCGACAAGGCATCCACTGCTAGAGCAAGGGAGTCCCTCAACCGGGAGCAAAACACCGGAACCTTCCTGTTGTGTCTGGTAGCCATCAGATCCACCACAGGCATCCCCCACCGTTGAGTGAGCATGTGAAACACCTCTGGGTGAAGAGCCCATTCTCCGCTGTCGACGGTATGACGACTGAGGAAGTCTGCCATGACGTTGTCCACGCCTGGAATATGAACCGCAGAGATGACCGGCACGTGATCTTCTGCCCAAGACAAAATATCCTTGACCTCCCACCAGGCGGAACCGCTTCTTGTGCCGCCTTGCCTGTTGATGTAAGCCACCGCCGTGGCGTTGTCGGACTCCACTCTGACTGGAAGACCGGTCAATTGAGACTCCCAGTGCCTCAGGGCCAGCCGGACAGCTCGAAGTTCCAGAACATTGATGGAGAGCATGGATTCCTCCAGACCCCATTTCCCCTGAGCACTGAAGCGACCCCAGACTGCACCCCAGCCCCGAAGGCTGGCATCCGTAGTGACTGTGGTCCAAGGAGGAACTAGAAAGGATTTCCCTTTCAGGAGATGAGAGAGATCTAACCACCAGTGCAGACTCGACTCGACATGAGGAGGAAGAGAAACAGACAGATGTTGATGATCTGGATGATTCTTGCACGTCTGGATCACAAATCTCTGAAGATCCCTGGAGTGGGCCATGGCAAATGGTACTGCTTCGATTGTGGAAATGAACTTCCCCACTATGGACGACAACTTCGGTACTGGAATCACGTCCATGTCCAGAATTCCAGCCACTCTGACAGCTATCTGGTGAGCCACGTCCTCTGGAAGAAACACCATGCATTGGCGAGTGTCGAACAGGAGACCCAGGAACAGAAGCCTCTGAGATGGAATCAAGTCCGACTTGTCCAGATTCAGGATCCAGCCATGACGGTTCAGGGTGAGCATGCACATCTGTAATTGCTGAAGGAGAAGCTCCGCTGAGGAGGCCTTCAGTAGTAGATCGTCCATGTAGGGGGTCACTCTGATCCCATCCTGATGGAGCACCGCTATCAATGAGCCCAGCACCCTCTGGAAGACCTGAGGGGCTGAAGTCAGCCCAAAGGGGAGCGCTGCAAACTGAAAGTGTCCCCTGTGGCAGGCAATCCTGAGATACCGCCTGCTCTCTGGATGAATAGGGATGTGAAGATAAGCATCCTGAAGGTCCAGGGAGGCAAGAAACTCCCCTGGAGACATTGCTGCAATCACAGAGCGCAGGGACTCCTGGCGGAAGTGGGAAGTCACCACATAAGCATTGAGATCTTTGAGATCCAAGATGGGACGGGCTCCTCCGTCCTTTTTGGCTACCACAAACAGGTTGGAATAAAATCCTGAACCTGTGTCCCCCTGAGGAACCGCCTCCAGGACCTCTTTGTCCAAGAGATCCTGAATAGCGTCGTCGAACAGACGCCTTTTTGTGGGTTCCTGAGAAGGACGAGTAAAATGGAACCGAAAAGGAGGAAGGGAAGAGAAAGGGATCCTGTATCCCTCTGACACCACCTGAAGAACCCATGGGTCCGCCACTGACTCCTCCCAAGTCCGGCGAAAGATGCGGAGACGACCGCCTACAGCCGGATGCGGACCCGGGTTCGGCGAGTCATGCCGAAGCAGTCTTGGAGGTCTTGGCCTTGGAGGCAACTTTGGGCCTCCAGGACTGTTTGGGCTTGGAGGAGGAGCGCGTAGTGGGAGGACCCGTTTGGGCCGAGGAGCGTGTCTCAGTCTGAAAGGAACGAAAGGACCGATTGCGTTTGGCTGGAAACTTTTTCTTAAAGACTGAGGGTAGAAGAGTACTTTTACCGCCAGTAGCCTCACTGATCATTTCTTTGAGTTCAGACCCAAAAAGCAAATTCCCCTGAAAGGGCAAGGAAAGCAAAGCTTTCTTAGAGGCTGTATCAGCAGACCAAATTTTCAGCCAAAGAGCGCGTCTAGCCACCACAGAAGAAGTGGAGGCCCTCGCCATCATGCGCACAGCATCAAAAGCAGCGTCAGCAACATAGTTCTGAGCTTCAGTGATATTAGCAAGAAGCTGCAACTGTTCAGATACAGGCGCATCCTGGCGAACCGCGTCAGTCAGTCGTTCAGTCCAGGCCGCAATAGCTCTATTAACCCATGCCACAGCAAAGGTGGGGCGCATGGCTGTGCCAATGGAGGCAAAAATAGACTTAAGAGAGAGCTCTAGTTTCTTATCCGTCCAGTCCTGCAAGGCAGAGGCATCTGAGACAGCCAAAGCAGTAGATTTGGATAGTCTAGACACAGGAGCATCCACTTTGGGAGGATGAACCCATTTTGCCAGCTCCGCCTCAGGAAAAGGGTAAAGTTTAGCAAACTTTTTGGAGACAGAGGAAGATCTGTCAGGATTCTTCCATGCCTCAGAGACCAGACGGGCAAGAGTAGGGTTAGTTGGAAAACAAACAACTGGTTTAGATGGCTTTTTCTGAAAAACATCAGTAGGATCATAAGTGGATTCCTGAGTCAGAGGAAGGTTGAGCGTATTCAGAACCGCTCTGATCAGACCCTCAGCCGAAACTTCAGGGTCACACTCATAGGGGTCCCCAATGGACCTGTTAGATTCAATAACAGTACGTTCCTCAGCATCAGAATCCTGTAAAAGTTCTTCTTCAGAAGAATCAGTGATATCAGGAGCTCCCTGTGGCTTAGGCAGGGAGGTCCTGATAGTAGAGGGGGTCTGCCAGACCTGGAGAGCCCCCTGTACCTGAGAGGGAAAGAGTTGAAGCGTGGATCTGAGATCCCTAGTGGCAGCTTTAAACTCCCTCACCCAAGATGGCTCAATAGCGTGGCTGGGAAGCCCAGGGTTGCTATCTTGACCAGTACAATTAGGGCATAGATCCCCCACATTATCGCCATCCAGCCCAATGTGGCAAGAGGAGCAAAACGCCATGGGGGTAGCGGACCCCCCATCCTCCTTAGACTTGGGTCTAGCCCCTAGCTCCAGTGAAGTAGACATGCTCACAGCGTCAATATACCCCACTAATAACACTATCACCCAGAAAAAGTGTTAAGATTAAAGTTTCACCCCAGAAATGTTCTAAAAACGGACTTATCTGGCCAGCGAAGGGTTAATCTGTTGAGGAGAGAGAAGGCTTGGACCCTGCGTAGTGTACTCGCCTAGGAAAAGTACCACAAAATGGCGGCCGTCGTGACAGCCAATCAGAAACGAGCGCGAACCAAGCGCTCATGGGAAATGTAGTTTTCCTGTCCAAGTACCCCAAACATAGCCCGAAGCCCCCCTGAACACCCCACATGAATAAAACACATTCCGGATGATAGATCAGGAGCCTAGAATTAAAATGAGCCCTCTCTGAAGTTGCTGTGACAAGCGGTTCCAGAGATATGTCCCATACTGTGAATTCCCATAGAGAGTAAAGGAGCCCTTGCGTCTGAGCGGGAAAAAGCCGCGCTTAAAGGCGCGGAACACCATTTTTAATAAAGTTTAGTAAAACATTAAAAAGTGCCCAAACAAGCATGAAACACATGAGAAACATAAATAAATGAATACCCAATGCTCCAAAACTCAGAGAATAACACAGAAATTGCATAAACAGTAATAATGCAATAAAAACACCCTATGAGTGCTGGAGTGTATTAAAACTCCCAAATACAAGCCCATCAAAGGGACACTGTGGGGACAAGTGGACCTTCAGCACTCAATGGGTGACTCACCTTCCTTGCTGACTTCTGTCTTCAGGTGACCATGATAAGGAGGGAAAGAACCAGAGGTAAATTCCCCAACAGGGGAGCTGCTTAACACAAGCTGTCCCCTCTTCAGGGCATAGGTCCACAGAAAATCCCTGGAAGCTGCACCAGCCACTTTAAAGAGGGCAATTCACAGCCATGGTCACCCTCCTAATGGTGGTATTCCATATTTGAATAAAAAATAATAAAATACTAAGATGCATAGATGTTCTCTACCTGGTGTGGAAGCACACCAGGAACAAATCAATCTAAAGTGGCTCTGGCCAGAAGGTGGCTTAAGTAAGAGGGGAGGCTCCGCCCCTTGCAAATTATTTGCATAGTTGTTCCTGCCTATTAAAGGGGACTTACGCCTCCCAGAGTACCAGTGACCTGTATTGGACGACAGTGAAAAATTGATTTTATGCCAGATGAATGTTTACATATGTACATTTGTCAGAAGTGATAACACTGTATCTGGACCTGCTGAAGATGGGGACAGGCTGTCTCAGACTGCCTGTATCTCATGACAGAGTCTACAGCACTTCTGATTGGTCCAATGCACTTTTTTAAAAAGTTAACTCAATGTGATCCAATACAAATTTTTTGCAAAGGATAGATGGTATTCAATGTTCTTTTGTTACAAAGAAGTCATGAGTCATGTAAAGGTGATAGTTTAAATGACTGAGAACATAGAAAATGTGAACTTCAGGACACTAAGGTCTCTTCTTCAGGCACAGGTTAACCCTTGTCTGAAGAAGGAACCTTTGTGTCCTGAAAGTTGGCATTGACGTGAGATGTCTTCCCATTCTACTCCTACCCAGCTCCAGGTAGAATGGAAGCAGGGGAGCTGTCTTGCTCCACTGCATCACGTCTATTGATTGCCAGCTGAATCGGACTGGAGAACAGTCAGAAGCTGGGGAGCATCAGGAGGGGTCCTGATTCCCCACCAGGAGGCTGACTTTTAAGAAAATGTAACCCTTTGAATGCCACAGGGTTATCCAATGCATTGCATACCTCTCTGGCACTTAAAGTTTTTCTTTTTTTTTAAAGTAAGGTTCTCCACATGGGCAATAATATATATATATATATATATATATATATATATATATATATATATATATATATATCCATACAGTATACAGTAAAAAATACAGTAATGAAGGTCTGCACAGCCACCTGCAGACCTTTCTCACAATCAATACTGGACATTGTAAAGCTCAACCACCAATAAATGGCCTACTCATTAGGGCGTCAGCCAATAATATTCAGCTGCTGCTCATGTGGGCCAGCCTTCAGCCACTCCCCTCTTGCCTCTGGATCATTGATGGAACACAACAGAAAGGTGAGTTTACAATGTGAGCGACAGAACTGTAGCAGAGGGCTTTTGTAATTCTCTTGCCTGTCTGAAAGAGAACTATAGGGTTTTAACATAATAAATAGCCCACTATATGTTAACTAGGGCAGAACTGCTACTTTAACAGCTTGGATGCTAGCTAAATCTCCAAAACATTGCGAATGCACTGGATAGGTTTCTAGCATTCAAGGGGTTAAAACTCTGTTGAATGGCAGAAGAAACTGGTCTATTCAGGACTTGCAGTAGTCAGCAAAACTGACTATTGTCTAGCAGAGAAAAAGAGGGCTATGTGCATCTTCCGTTCCTTATCTTTCCTTGTGAAAAGAACGTTTCTGAGTAAGCAAATCTGTCAAGTGCAATAAAACATACCGATTTTGGATTTGTGCTAAAAAATTGCAAAATCTGAGCACGTACAAGAGGTTAAAACCTTTTAAATCATTAGTGCGAAACAACTGGGTGGAAGATTAATATTCATTTACTTGAAAATGTCTCTAGATAAGATGAACTGTGCACCCACGTATTGTAACAGAGAATATAATTGGTTGTTTGTTTTATCAGCTTATATCAATTATGCGGAATGTACGAGTCATTGGCAAGCAGATACCATCCAGTTTAATAATATGATTCATTTAATTCAATTGGTTTGTATTCAAAATATCAGTTTAGACTGGCGGTTGCATACAGAAAATTGGCTCAATAACATTTTCATTCATTTTTGAGACCATATGGCCTACCTGTTGAGCAAAAATCTGTTAATCATTAGAGAAAAAGTATTTAACAAACCACGGGATGAGAGAAATATAATTATGAACTGAACAGCTCTGCAGACTATTAATTGTATATTTAAGGTAGTGGGGATGAGATTATTCGGTTTAAAGAGCAGATGTGCAGTGGGAGAAAAGGGTATGATTTCCATATGAACCAGCAGGGGGCAATATCATTGGACTCAGACTCTTGGATTTCAGAACTACAGTGCTGGTTAACCTTGGGTTCTAAAGACACTTCTATCATCCAAGGATTTAACCCTTTGAGTTTAAAGCAACCCTTCTGGCACTCAAAGGGTTAAAAAGATAGTAAACCTGGCCCCGATGGTTTTGCGATCTTGTACTACCACACCTTTGCTAAGACACTAGTTCCCCACATGCAGCAGGCATTTAACACAATTCTGGAAGGCTCCTCTTTTCCTTCACATTCTCTTGAGGCCCCGAGAGCGATCATTTCCAAACCGAGTAAAGACCCACATTTGTGTAGCAATTACAGGTCTATATCACTGCTGAATGCAGATCTCAACATTTTTGCTAAAATTCTGGCGAAACGATTAAGATCTCACCTCCCACATTTAATCCATCCTGATTAGAGCAGCTTTATCCTGGGCAGAGAGACCCGTCACAACACGGCGCTGGCAGTTTTGCTATTTTACTTTGCGAAATCAAAACAAATTCCCCTTGTCCTCCACTCCACTGATGCCAAAAAGGTGTTTGATAGGGTGAGATGGTCATACATAGAAGCAGTTGATGAGGCTGAAAAAAGACATGCGTCCATCAAGTCCAGCCCATGCCAAAACACCACTGTTGATCCAGAGGAAGGCAAAAAAAGCCCTCTGGAGCAATTTCCAATTTAGCCCCAAGTGGGTAAAAAATTCCTTTCTGACTCCAAATGGCAGTCAGATATTTCCCTGGATCAACATCCTATCTGCATTGAAGCCATCTGTCATAATTTTCAGTATTGTTCTGTGCTAGATAGGCATCCATTGCTTTTTTGAAAGCATTTGCATTAGCTGCAAGTACAACATCCCGAGGCAAAGAATTCCATAGTTTTACCGCCCTTACTGTAAAGAATCCCTGCCTTTGTTTTAGTCGAAAGCGCTATTCCTCTAGTCTTAATGGATGAACTCTTGTTCTTAGCTTAGCTCTTCGCGTAAATAATTAATTGGATAGTTATTTGTATTGACCTTGAATGTATTTGTAAATGGTAATCATATCACCCCTTAGAAGTCTTTTCTCAATAACCACTTTAGTGCACCGCGCTATTCTGGCTCCATAGAATAACACTGGAATTGGAGAAGTGATATCCCTGGAGAAGTCATCTCCACCTTATCACCTCTTCCTCACACCTTACTGAATTACCCCCCCCCCTTTTACAAGTCATTACATTCTTCAGAAGTCTACTATTTGTTGTGAGGAGTTGTGATCTACAGGCAGACTTCAAAAGGGGTCATTATAAGCAAAAAAGGCAGCTATAATACAAATAATAAATCGTATTGTAGACAAACAGCCAGCCGGACAGATAGATAGACACAGATAAATAGATAGATAGACAGATAGATAGACAGAAATAGATAGACAGACAGAGAGATAGACAGACACAGAAAAATAGATAGATAGACAGATAGATAGATAGATAGATAGATAGATAGATAGATAGATAGATAGATCTGACTGCTGTATGAAGGACACCTACCTAAGAGTAAGTGAATGTGTTAAAGCGGAACTTGCATCAGATAACAATAGAGCCTCATATGATAATTACATTAGCAATATGCACATACCTAGTTTTATTTTCAAGTATAACTGCTGCATTAATAAAGAATAGATCCTATTATGCAGGCAGGCTCCAGCTGGGATCTTGCTGTAGGCGCTCTCTGCACCTGCGCTGTCAGACCCTCCCGGTGCCTTTCGGCACAAAGGCTTCCACCTCACCAGTGGGGCAGTTGAAGGGGACGGACAGAACAGATACAGAGATGCCGGCTCTGCAGGATGTCTGCGCTGTTCCCCAGTGCCTGCCTGCATAGATGGTTCTACTTTTGTTTAATGCTGCAATTATTCTAGAAAATAAAGCTAGGTATGTGCATATCGCTAATATAATTATCATATGAGGCTCTGCTGTTATCTAATGAAAGTTCCGCTTTAAGCAAATTAAGACTTATTTTATCCTAAGGTATAGTTCCACTTTAAAAGCCTTTTATTGCAAGGGCACTGTTCACCTTTGAATAAGTAGACAGTGGTAAACACTTGGTACATTAAAGGGATAGTAATACCTGAAAATAAGTTTATTTTATATTGTAGCCCTTACAAAACCAAGAAAAATGATATAAGTCTTATCTCCCAAACCTTTATGGTTTGGGAGATATTCAGTAGTAAAGTTTCCTCTGGAGTGACGTCATTGCTCCACCCTTCAGATTTGGAATCCGGTCCCGGGACCGGCTGTGCCTCTCCAGAAGTGCTGAGATCATGATTTTTAAAAAGAATTTCTTCATTGGAATGGTCTACAAAGTGTGCTTTCAAGTCAGGCGCACTTTGTACACTGTTCCAATGAAGTAGTTCTTTTCAAAGATCGTGATCTCGGCACTGCTAAAGAGCTGCCGGTTGCTATGTGGACCGAATTCCAAATCTGTCCACTAGATGGCAGACTTGGCTGAAACAGCAAGGAAAAATAGGATTTTAGTCTTACCTGTTAAATCCTTTTCACATAGTCCATACAGGTCACTGGTACTCTGGGAGGCGTAAGTCCCCTTTAATAGGCAGGAACAACTATGCAAATAATTTGCAAGGGGCGGAGCCTCCCCTCTTACTTAAGCCACCTTCTGGCCAGAGCCACTTTAGATTGATTTGAGACCCTAAACTGACCTCAGGTAAGCAAAAAGAAAGACTCCTGTGAGCATGCCCGAACGGTCTCCCACTGAATGCCACAGGAGAGCCAAGACTGGTTCCTTGACAGGGTGGGAGACCAGTGACCTGTATGGACTAAGTGAAAAGGATTTAACAGGTAAGACTAAAATCCTATTTTCACTGTCGTCCAATACAGGTCACTGGTACTCTGGGATGTACAAACATTGAGCTGATCCAGAGGCGGGAAGTAAGGCAAGGACCAGGCGCAAGGCCCAAGTCACTAGAACTGTTATGACCAGTTGATAACATAGCCCAAACTGTAAGTGTCAACGGACACCAACCAAGGGAACAATCCCTGAACTAACACAGCACACGGAACTAGAGCCAACCGGGCTCAACAGTAAAGAAGCACTAAGGATCACAGAGCGGAAGACCTACACAGGCAAGACTGCCTCCAGGACCTTCCTTCCAAAACTGGCATCAGCCGAAGCCAGTACATCAACTCGATAGTGCTTAGAAAAGGTGTGCACAGAGGACCAAGTGGCCGCTCTGCACAGTTGATCAGCAGAAGCTTGATTCTTGTAGGCCCAAGAGGCCCCAATAGATCTGGTGGAATGGGCAGTCACCCGGAAGGGAACATGCTTATTCCTCAACTTATAGGCTTCACGGATGGTAGCCTTAATCCAAGAGGCAATGGTAACTTTGGAAGCCGGTCTTCCTGCCCTAGGCCCCTCAGGAATGACGAATAGAGCGTCAGACTTCCTGATAGACTCGGTGCGATGAACATAAAACTTGAGGCAACGCACCACATCCAACAGATGGAGATCTCTTTCCTTGTCAGATGAAGGATTAGGGCAGAAAGAGGGAACCACAATCTCCTGATTGATGTGAAACTCAGACACAACCTTGGGTAAGAATTCCTTGGTAGTGCGAAGCACAGCCTTATCCTTGTGGAACACCAGGTAAGGAGGTTTACAAGACAAGGCCTGTAACTCTGGTACCCGGCGCACTGACACAACAGCCAAGAGGAAGGCCATCTTCCAAGTCACAATACGTAATGGAATGGAAGCCAAGGATTCAAACGGTGGTCGCTGAAGAACTCCCAGCACCAAATTGAGATCCCACTGGGGAGCAGGACTCTTAAAGGCAGGTCGAACATGAGTCACACCCTGGAAGAAGACTTTCACATCAGGAAGGACAGCAATCCGTTCCTGGAAAAACACAGACAAGGCAGAAGTCTGAACTTTGAGGGAACTCAAACTGAGCCCCTTATCCACACCGTCCTGCAAGAAGGCCAGGACAGTGGGAAGATGGAAGTCAAGTGACAACTTCTTGTCAGAGCACCAAGTCACGAAAGTTGACCATATGCGATGATAGATCTCGGAAGACACAGGCTTACGAGCACTGAGCATCGTCGATACCACAGAAGGAGAAAAGCCTTTCTTTGCTAGAATCGAGGATTCAACCGCCATGCCATCAAACGGAGAGAGTGAACATCCTCTTTCCACAGATACCCCTGAAGAAGCAGGTCCGGACGGGCTGGAAGTGGGATTGGATCCTTCACTGACATGGCCATCAATTCCGGAAACCAGGACTGGCGAGGCCAGTTTGGAGCAATCAGGATGACAGGGCAACGTTCCCTCTTCAATTTCTGGATAACTCTGACCAATAGAGGAAGAGGAGGGAAGATGTAAGCCAGGGGGAAGTCCCAAGGGATCGACAAGGCATCCACTGCTAGAGCAAGGGAGTCCCTCAACCGGGAGCAAAACACCGGAACCTTCCTGTTGTGTCTGGTAGCCATCAGATCCACCACAGGCATCCCCCACCGTTGAATGAGCATGTGAAACACCTCTGGGTGAAGAGCCCATTCTCCGCTGTCGACGGTATGACGACTGAGGAAGTCTGCCATGACGTTGTCCACGCCTGGAATATGAACCGCAGAGATGACAGGCACGTGATCTTCTGCCCAAGACAAAATATCCTTGACCTCCCACCAGGCGGAACCGCTTCTTGTGCCGCCTTGCCTGTTGATGTAAGCCACCGCCGTGGCGTTGTCGGACTCCACTCTGACTGGAAGACCGGTCAATTGAGACTCCCAGTGCCTCAGGGCCAGCCGGACAGCTCGAAGTTCCAGAACATTGATGGAGAGCATGGATTCCTCCAGACCCCATTTCCCCTGAGCACTGAAGCGACCCCAGACTGCACCCCAGCCCCGAAGGCTGGCATCCGTAGTGACTGTGGTCCAATGAGGAACTAGAAAGGATTTCCCTTTCAGGAGATGAGAGAGATCTAACCACCAGTGCAGACTCGACTCGACATGAGGAGGAAGAGAAACAGACAGATGTTGATGATCTGGATGAGTCTTGCACGTCTGGATCACAACCTCTGAAGATCCCGGGAGTGGGCCATGGCAAATGGTACTGCTTCGATTGTGGAAATGAACTTCCCCACTAAGGACGACAACTTCGGAACTGGAATCTCGTCCATGTCCAGAATTCCAGCCACTCTGACAGCTATCTGGTGAGCCACGTCCTCTGGAAGAAACACCATGCATTGGCGAGTGTCGAACAGGAGACCCAGGAACAGAAGCCTCTGAGATGGAATCAAGTCCGAATTGTCCAGATTCAGGATCCAGCCATGACGGTTCAGGGTGTGCATGCACATCTGTAATTGCTGAAGGAGAAGCTCCGCTGAGGAGGCCTTCAGAAGGAGATCGTCCATGTAGGGGGTCACTCTGATCCCATCCTGATGGAGCACCGCTATCAATGAGCCCAACACCCTCTGGAAGACCTGAGGGGCTGAAGTCAGCCCAAAGGGGAGCGCTGCAAACTGAAAGTGTCCCCTGTGGCAGGCAATCCTGAGATACCTCCTGCTCTCTGGATGAATAGGGATGTGAAGATAAGCATCCTGAAGGTCCAGGGAGGCAAGAAACTCCCCCGGAGACATTGCTGCAATCACAGAGCGCAGGGACTCCTGGCGGAAGTGGGAAGTCACCACATAAGCATTGAGATCTTTGAGATCCAAGATGGGACGGGCTCCTCCGTCCTTTTTGGCTACCACAAACAGGTTGGAATAAAATCCTGAACCTGTGTCCCCCTGAGGAACCGCCTCCAGGACCTCTTTGTCCAAGAGATCCTGAATAGCGTCGTCGAACAGACGCCTTTTTGTGGGTTCCTGAGAAGGACGAGTAAAATGGAACCGAAAAGGAGGAAGGGAAGAGAAAGGGATCCTGTATCCCTCTGACACCACCTGAAGAACCCATGGGTCCGCCACTGACTCCTCCCAAGTCCGGCGAAAGATGCGGAGACGACCGCCTACAGCCGGATGCGGACCCGGGTTCGGCGAGTCATGCCGAAGCAGTCTTGGAGGTCTTGGCCTTGGAGGCGACTTTGGGCCTCCAGGACTGTTTGGGCTTGGAGGAGGAGCGCGTAGTGGGAGGACCCGTTTGGGCCGAGGAGCGTGTCTCAGTCTGAAAGGAACGAAAGGACCGATTGCGTTTGGCTGGAAACTTTTTCTTAAAGACTGAGGGTAGAAGAGTACTTTTACCGCCAGTAGCCTCACTGATCATTTCTTTGAGTTCAGACCCTAAAAGCAAATTCCCCTGAAAGGGCAAGGAAAGCAAAGCCTTCTTAGAGGCAGTATCAGCAGACCAAATTTTCAGCCAAAGAGCGCGTCTAGCCACCACAGAAGAAGTGGAGGCCCTCGCCATCATGCGCACAGCATCAAAAGCAGCATCAGCAACATAGTTCTGAGCTTCAGTGATATTAGCAAGAAGCTGCAACTGTTCAGATACAGGCGCATCCTGGCGAACCGCTTCAGTCAGTCGTTCAGTCCAGGCCGCAATAGCTCTATTAACCCATGCCACAGCAAAAGTGGGGCGCATGGCTGTGCCAATGGAGGCAAAAATAGACTTAAGAGAGAGCTCTAGCTTCTTATCCGTCCAGTCCTGCAAGGCAGAGGCATCTGAGACAGCCAAAGCAGTGGATTTGGATAGTCTAGACACAGGAGCATCCACTTTGGGAGGATGAACCCATTTTGCCAGCTCCGACTCAGGAAAAGGGTAAAGTTTGGCAAACTTTTTGGAGACAGAGGAAGATCTATCAGGATTCTTCCATGCCTCAGAGACCAGACGGGCAAGAGTAGGGTTAGTTGGAAAACAAACAACTGGTTTAGATGGCTTTTTCTGAAAAACATCAGTTGGATCATAAGTGGATTCCTGAGTCAGAGGAAGGTTGAGCGTATTCAGAACCGCTCTGATCAGACCCTCAGCCGAAACTTCAGGGTCACACTCATAGGGGTCCCCAATGGACCTGTTAGATTCAATAACAGTACGTTCCTCAGCATCAGAATCCTGTAAAAGTTCTTCTTCAGAAGAATCAGTGATATCAGGAGCTCCCTGTGGCTTAGGCAGGGAGGTCCTGATAGTAGAGGGGGTCTTCCAGACCTGGAGAGCCCCCTGTACCTGAGAGGGAAAGAGTTGAAGCGTGGATCTGAGATCCCTAGTGGCAGCTTTAAACTCCCTCACCCAAGATGGCTCAATAGCGTGGCTGGGAAGCCCAGGGTTGCTATCTTGACCAGTACAATTAGGGCATAGATCCCCCACATTATCGCCATCCAGCCCAATGTGGCAAGAGGAGCAAAACGCCATGGGGGTAGCGGACCCCCCATCCTCCTTAGACTTGGGTCTAGCCCCTAGCTCCAGTGAAGTAGACATGCTCACAGTGTCAATATACCCCACTAATAACACTATCACCCAGAAAAAGTGTTAAGATTAAAGTTTCACCCCAGAAATGTTCTAAAAACGGACTTATCTGGCCAGCGAAGGGTTAATCTGTTGAGGAGAGAGAAGGCTCGGTCCCTGCGTAGTGTACTCGCCTAGGAAAAGTACCACAAAATGGCGGCCGTCGTGACAGCCAATCAGAAACGAGCGTGAACCAAGCGCTCATGGGAAATGTAGTTTTTCCCTACAAGTACCCCAAACAGTGCCCGAAGCCCCCCTGAACACCCCACATAAATAAAACACATTCCGGATGATAGAGCAGGAGCCTAGAATCAAAATGAGCCCTCTCTGAAGTTGCTGTGACAAGCGGTTCCAGAGATATGTCCCATACTGTGAATTCCCATAGAGAGTAAAGGAGCCCTTGCGTCTGAGCGGGAAAAAGCCGCGCTTAAAGGCGCGGAACACCATTTTTAATAAAGTTTAGTAAAACATTAAAAAGTGCCCAAACAAGCATGAAACACATGAGAAACATAAATAAATGAATACCCAATGCTCCAAAACTCAGAGAATAACACAGAAATTGCATAAACAGTAATAATGCAATAAAAACACCCTATGAGTGCTGGAGTGTATTAAAACTCCCAAATACAAGCCCATCAAAGGGACACTGTGGGGACAAGTGGACCTTCAGCACTCAATGGGTGACTCACCTTTCTTGCTGACTTCTGTCTTCAGGTGACCATGATAGGGAGGGAAAGAACCAGAGGTAAATTCCCCAACAGGGGAGCTGCTTAACACAAGCTGTCCCCTCTTCAGGGTATAGGTCCACATAAAATCCCTGGAAGCTGCACCAGCCACTTTAAAGAGGGCAATTCACAGCCATGGTCACCCTCCTAATGGTGGTATTCCATATTTGAATAAAAAATAATAAAATACTAAGATGCATAGATGTTCTCTACCTGGTGTGCAAGCACACCAGGAACAAATCAATCTAAAGTGGCTCTGGCCAGAAGGTGGCTTAAGTAAGAGGGGAGGCTCCGCCCCTTGCAAATTATTTGCATAGTTGTTCCTGCCTATTAAAGGGGACTTACGCCTCCCAGAGTACCAGTGACCTGTATTGGACGACAGTGAAAGTGAACTATACTATATTTTACATATGAATATCTCCCAAACCATAAAGGTTTGGGAGATAAGACATATCATCTTTCATGGTTTTTTAAGGGTTACAATATAAAATAAACTTATTTTCAGGTATTACTATCCCTTTAAAGGGAAATTATCATATTTTAGTAAGTCTGTGCCTATGGGAAAAAGATTCCATAGATGCAATAACTGGATACATTTCTCTCACCTTTGTTCACCCTCCCTCCCATGACTTTTAGTAACCCTGTAAGAAGAGACGCAATACTGGAAACAGAGATGGACTCCAATCGAATGGAAAGGGCTAGAACAATTATTAGGCTAAAAAATAAAGAGACCATAAAACTGAAAACATTGGACTAAAAGGCAGTGATCCCTAGAACCCACCAACAGGTCAGGTTTTAACCCTCTGAGTGCTAGAGAGGTAGCCAACACATTGCTTTGGGTATATTATACATATATCCTATATAATAATTCACTAGGATGTTTGTCAGAAGCCGTCAGGCGCAGTAGATACTGCCTGAATGCATAGAATGCTGGAAGGTGTAGGAATGCTGGGATTTCTGTGCTGGGAGCATTCTGTGCTTACAGGCAGTCTCTACAGTGCATGACTGCGTCGGCGGCAGGAGGCAGAGCAGGACCAGCGTCTTAACCCTTTGAGCACCAGAGGGGCACTCAAAGGGTTAACATCACCCAGACCTTGTCCCGTGTACGCTGGCTTTTACACTGATATATATATATATATATATATATATACACACACTGCATGTTTAGTAAAACAAAGGTACTCCCACTGATTATTATTATAAAAATTACAACTCTAACTTGCATTTTTAAGGTGCAATACCACTATGGCCAGAAATATTACAGTGGCACTGTTGCGACAGCAGCCTATCAGGAGATCATGTCACTGACAGTCGCTGTACTGTGCTCATAACATGCAAGTTTGAGCGGCAGTAATTTTTGATACCGTCTCTCTCATGTGAGTGCAGTCCACTTTAGTTTCCTGGACAGGAAAGTCTTTTTCAAGCCGGCATCTTCTTGATGATGTAGAGTGAGAATCTAATGAGTCCAGACTGATTCTATTACCACCTGATTAAGCACTTAACTTCAGATGGTGCTCCAAGTTTTCCAAATTAAGACAACACTCAACAGTTAGTAAGCCCAGGACTCCCCAGACTGAGAAAGATTTATGTTCCAGTTCTGCCCTAAATTAAGGCTCAATGTAAACAATTTATCATCACGTTACACTAAGTTCCTCTTCATTCCATTTTTATTCATATTTTTCTTTCATATGTTACCTATTATGCTCTTGAGACACCTACATTTATTTACTCACTACATGTATCCAGTAGCTAAATTTTCATCTCGTCACAGTGCAAGTCCTGATGAATGTGAATTGTTAATTAAACAGTACAATTCTCGAGCAAACTAAATGCAGAATAAAGTTAAAATGAAAATTCTGCAGATTCCTACTGATTTTTTTTTAGGTTCCCACCCACTCACCGTAGACGAGTCCTTATTAAACAGCCCCAGATGTACCTGAAGAGTGGAGAGGAATACCCAATTGTTTTAAGCCAGTTCGTACCTAGGTATTCACTGGCCTACTACAGTAATTACAATGTTTATGCTTAGGGAGCTATATAGACACAGATGTGAGCACCCTCTATTTTTGTTTTTGGATATTTGTTGCTGACTGGTGTTTTTTCCTTTCAGAAAACGTAAACTGTTGAGGGGAGCAGGTGATTGAGAAACCTCTTGTATGTATATGGCTGCAGAGTGAATGCCCTCTACATTTACCATCAACAATTACCACTTACCATCATACCTGGGGACGTTAACGTGTGGTCTTCCTGGAGGGGAGTCCTGTGGTGCCGTTGGGGGGGGGGGGGTATGGGAATGATGCTATCTGTGTAAAAAGGGGTGTGGCTTAACTGGGTGTGGGGGCAGGGCTTAATGGGAGTAAAAGAAGGGGTAAAAATAGGCTAGGGAAGGAGAAGAATTGGGTGGGGAGTAGGAAGAACAGAATGGTAAAAAGCAGAAGTGGGCAGAGTTTCAGTAGAAATTCCCCAAATCCGGAGACTCAACCTCTGCCCTGGAGACCCGATAATGTAGTGTCAAGTCACCGGGGCAAATCTGGAGAGTTCCCAGCTGTGCTTCTCATATAAGTGGTTTAGTGGACACTACCCATGTGACTATATCATCACATGAACACGAATACCCTTTGAGGTGCCCTCTACTGTTTTTTTTATTGATTTAGAAAGGGCTTTTAACCCTTTGGGTGCCAGATAGGTATCCGCCGCATTGCAGCGCAATGTGGTTGATACCACTCTGTCTCTGGAAGGGTTAAGCAATGCACTGGAAACCTAACATTCAAGGGTTTAAGGTCTCATTTAAATCAATGGGAATTTAAATTTCTACTCTGTTATAAAGTTGGTTTGCTCCAGAAATGCACCTTGTTAGCTTGATCATTAATACCCTAAAGTCCTTATGCAGGTAGCAATTCGACAGATACTCAGTGACATAAAGGGATAGTAATGTTTCATCTTACAAGTAGCTCAGAATGTTAACCATAAATAATAGTACTGCTGTGCAATGCTCTTACTCTTCAGAACGTGCAGGTTACACTGTAATAATATGTTGATCCCACCTGCCCCTTTCCCCCACATAAGCATTTTTATCCCAGATCCTACAACGAATCACAACGAGGGACAGTCTTCACGCCTTATTAGGAAATACTTGCATCCCTCATCAAGGTGGGCAGGGTTTTCCTTATACTGACAGAGGGAAGATTGTCCTTTGTTGTGATCTGTCCTGTCCCGGGACTGGACTTCACATCTATGGGGAGGTGACTTGCTATCGGGGAAAGGAGCAGGAGGGATCAACTTCAATATATTATTACAGTGTAACTAGCATGTTTTAAAGAGTAAGAGCAGTACATGTAAAATGAAACATTACTATCCCGTTAAAGGGATAGTAATATTTAAAATGTAAAAAAAAATATGTTGTAGGGTTTATCCCCCTGAGTAAAACAAGAGTACTCCCACTGCTGAAAGGTGTTTCATTCAAAAGTTATTCATTTTCAAAGTTGAATTTTTTAGGTGCAGTATCACAGTGGCCTGAAATTGTACAGCGGCGCTGTTGCTACACGATCCTATGGACAGCTCTGGTCCCGGGACCATAAATCTCCATAAGATGGTGTAGCAACAGCGCCACTTTACAATTTCAGGCCACTGTGATATTGCACCTAAAAAATTCAACTTTGAAAATTAATAACTTTTGAATGAAACACCTTTCAGCAGTGGGAGTACTCTTGTTTTACTCAGTGGGATAAACCCTACAACATATTTTTTTTTACATTTTAAGTATTACTATCCCTTTAAATGGGATTTTTACCAGTTGCATGCTAAAGAGGTCTCCAACGCATTGCCCTCCCATGTGTTGGAAACTTATATAGCATGTCAGGGGTTAAAAACCATATTTATATCAATGGGAATTTTTATCCCCCCCCCCCCATGTTGCATTTAGTATACTCTGGATCCTATACCTTCCTGGACATGGCTCTTGCTGCCTTTTGTATTCATAGGAATCATTTTCACAAGTATTTCCACATATTCATTTCTATTTTTTTCATTTGTTACTAATTTTCAATATCAGCAGGAACTAAATACCTTCTCACTGCCTTCCCCTAATTACGATGATTGCTTCTGAGCATTTAAAGCAGATGGTCCTGATTTCTCAAGTCATAAAAGCTCTTTTTATAAAAGCAGCAGAGAAAATAAATGCAAGTGTACTACACATAGCGATGTTACAATAGTACTACTCCAAATATCACAGGAACACAAAATAAAATTACACCATGGCCAAAAAATACACTGGAATCAAGAAAAGAAACAACAAAAAGAGGACGCCGAGGCTGATTTACACTGAAGAACTGTCGCAATAGGGAACAAGTAACATCTATATTGTCTTAAATCAGTTTTTTTAACCCCTTGAATGCTAGAGAGGTCTCTCTAACATTAAATGGTTAAAGGTCTCACTTAAATCAATTGGAATTTGACAGATTTTTATTTGTCCCTCGCGGTGCAGATGGCTTACTTAAGAATTGTTCCAGTTCTTCAGCGTACATCAGCCTCACTGGCATTATAGGATAGCAGTGCTTAATATGGAAATATATTGCAGTAGTTTACCCTGCTGATGCCAGCACAGTATTTCTTAGATGCAGTATCTCCAGGGCCTGAACATTAATAGTTGTGTTGTTGCTACAGCAGTCTATAGACAGCTTTGGTCAGTTGACCCTAATACTTCGTATAATGCTTTGGCAACAGCGCCACTGTCAAATTTTAAGCAATGGGGTACTACACCGAAGAAATGCAAGTCTGAGCTGACGTAAGATTTGAATAAAACATCTTACAGCAGTGGAAGTAGCCATATTTTATATAGCAGGATAAACCATGAAATATGTATTTATTCACTATGCATCCCTAGCACTAATTTACTGAGATAATTATTCTACTTTATGCCACTTGTTCCAGGGAGATAACTTTGGGCAGTCTATAGCGTTTTGGGGTGCTATTTCCCCCTAAGTCTTATTTAATAATATGTATTAAAAAGAAATGGGGTGATTTAGCCCTTAGAGCACCAGAGGGGTGTGCAACAGATTGTTAAGGAATGTATTACACATTCCACTGGTGTTGATATCACTCCCCTGTGCATAGGGCAACCTGGGTAGAGACTGTCCCCCTGTGTGCACTGCAGTGATCGCCCTCTGAAATTCACACCCACTTAGTGCAACCACTGATGTTAGACGTTAACTGTAGTGGAACTGCTCTTGCAAAAGTTAACATAGATCCAAAGAGACTGCTGTACTAGCAATTCTGGAGCAAACCAACTGTACAAAAGCACATTTAAATGCATCTTTCAACCACTTAAAGAGATAGTAACACTTAATGTGTGAAAATATACATATTGTAGTGTTTATCCCCATGAGTAAAACAAGAGAACTCCCACTGCTGAGAGGTCTTTTATTCAAAGGTAACTGCAGTTTTCACTTTGCAGTATCACAGTAGCCTGAAATTGTACAGTGGCGCTGTTGCTATACCAACCTATGGACAGCTCTGTTCAGTTGACCATAAATCTCAATAGGATGGCGTAGAAACAGCGCCACTGTACAATTTCAAGCCACTGACATGCTACACCTAAAAATCCAAGTTTCAGCTGTAATAACTTTTAAATAAAACATATCTCAGCAATGGAAATACCGTTGTTTTACTCAGGGTGATAAACCCTACAACATTTTTATTTTTTTTTACATTTTAAGTATTACTGCCCCTTTAAGTGCTATAGAGTGGTCTGCTTTGCTAAGCAACATGTTGAGGAACTCTCTAGCATTCAAGGAGTTAATATTTCCATCAAAATGGATGTGAATTTGGGAATAGAGAATTGCTCCAGTTCATCACAAACAGCCTCATTGCCATTAAATGCTTGCCCTGTGTCAGCTGTATCAATTTAATGTTCATAAAGCTTTTTAGTTAATTATAAAAATTGAACTGCTGGTTCATTGTTTGCTTTTCACTTTTGCTAATGTAACCACTTACGTAAAAGTACTTTTAATTTTAGCAGGCCAGGAAACAGTTGCAGCGGTTGTTCATTTAAATGCATGCAGTAAGCACAGAAGTAATATTTGTAGTTTTAATTACATTGATATAAAACCAGTCTCTCACCAAACAAAACATACATTAGGATATTCCATTTACTGCATAATTATAATTCAGGAAAGTATCAGAAAGAAATACAAAAGTAAATGTAAAATGGTGTGTAAATGTACCTTTAGATGTGTCAGTTAAAATGCATTTTGTTATTTATAAACTGTGTAACGTCCGTTTTCTTGCATGTAACGCCAACTAGTAGAGGTTCAGGAAAATTGGTTTTAGGGAGAAGGAAAATATTGGCACAGGGAATTTCTAAAGAATTGCGACAAGTTTTGTGACAATATTATAGCTAGAATTTTAACACCATGTGTGGTTTGTTCTTAAGCATTCCAGGGCCTAGATGCACTAAAGGTCGAAGAGGGCTACAAATGTCGATGTTCTGTTGGAGCAGTGTTGTAGGCACATCCTCAGTATTCACAAAGTGTGTACGACATCACTTCTCCAGCACTCCGACAAAAAAATACCCACATCGACATCAATCCAAAATGCCTTCACCATGTCTACGAATTTTTATTCTTCTAATCAACAATTGCTTATTTCCATATGGAAATTAAGCATAATCTGATACGTTCATATGCAAGGGGGTGTGTTGATATTATGATGTGATACTCCGACTCATTCAGTAAACTCCAATAGCAGCCTTTGCTGTCGGAGTTCACAGTCTCCGCTTCCCCTGCCTCAGGCTGTCGTAGCTGGGATCTCCCCTGTACTCTCTTATGGAGTAACAGCAGGGAGAGCTACGACATTCTGAACAGCATTCTCTGTGCCTCCCTACCCAGCCAGTAGGGGAACACAGAGAAGGCTTTCAGCACCATGGACAGCACTGAATGTCATAGGGTTGTGCATTGCTCACCCCTGTGGCATTCAAAGGGTTACAATAAACAGAAATAGTACACGAAGCACTACACAATGTCACCCCCCCTCGATACCCCACTCCATCTTAGTATGTCGACATATATTGCATATATTCAACATACTAATTCGATCCTTTATGGAATTTATTTGCCGACCAGACTCTGTGTAATGGAGAGTTGGAGTGATCAGATCAGTATCTATACCGAGGGGCTGCAGTCCCGGATGAGGTATGGTATTCATTTGTTACTTTTTATATATAGTGGATGGTTAATATGCCTTTTATTTGAATGACATTATGGGGATTGTAGTTCTTAGAATTATATGTTTGATGGGAAGGTAGTCCATGTGGATTGTCATTAAGCTGATCTCTAACGAGGTGCATATGCTGAGAGTTGATCTGTAACATATCGTTATATGAGATGTTTTGGTTTTTAATATTAGTACTATGGAAATTTGAAATTATTTCTAGAGTTTCTTCTATAGAGAAGATTGGTGAATAGGGTTAATATGGGAGTAGACATTTGTAATTGCATTTTGAGTAGAACCAATGAGGTGCTGATACATAGTTGAAATGTGAACTGTTTGGAGCCGTTTGTTTGTTTAATTCGAATGTCACAAATTTTTGTTGATAAAGCAGTATTAATACTGGGAAACGCATACTTTTAAGTGCCTTTTATAATAAATATTTTTATAGACTTCAAAACGGCTTCTTTATTTTGATTTCAATTTTTATTTTAATTTTTAATTTTATTTTTATTATTATTAATTTATTTTAGTTTATTTCATTATTACTTGGACTATAACCTTACCGAGTGGATCATATCCTTAAAGAGATACTAACACTTTATTATTACTATCCCCCATATTATAGATATTTGTAAAATTATTTAATAGACCCCAGGTTAATCTCTCAAACCTTTATGGTTTGAGAGATAACCGAAGGCAAAGTTCCCCCTCCCTCTTCCCTGAAGTCAGCGTTGTACTGACTGCACGGGAAGTCTGTCATATGACAGGCTTGCGGCTCTGCAGTTGAGCTGAGATCCCGTTCGTGAAAAAGAATGATTTCACTGAAACGGTCTTCTACATGTACTTGGTTTGTACTTGGTTTGCAAGCACATGTAGAAGACCGTTTCAGTGAAATAATTCTTTATCACTAACTAGATCTCGGCTCTGCTGCAGAGCCGCCTTATGAAAGTCAGACCAGATATCCCTGCAGTCAGTACAACGCTGACTTCAGGGAAGGGAGAGGGAGTGGGGAACTTTGCCTTCGGTTATCTCTCAAACCATAAAGGTTTGAGAGATGAACCTGGGGGTTATTAAATTATTTTACAAATATCTACAATATGGTTAATAGTAATAATAAAGTATTACTATCCCCTTAAGGAACGACAAACACCCAAGCAGAGACAGGTATAGTACTCTGCATGCTTATTTAGTTGATGACAGGTGTATACCTCATTGTCAGCATCTCATGAATGTGAGTTTATCCATCATATGTTACATCATCATATCTATACCGGTTGGGTATAACACTATAGGCGCCCCTTCTTGTTTTTCTTGTTTTGTAGTTCCATACTGTGGAGGAGTTGGTGAAGCGAAGCAGCCCGAATATACCACCAGTAGGAAGCAGTATTAAACATATCCCTAAGGCATTGATTGCTGAGCAGCACCTATGAGTTAGACCCAGCCAACAATCTTGTGAGTGAATTTCTTTGGTGGTGGTTGGTGAATCACAAATCATACTATGTTAATACACTAGAAGCACCTCTTGTGTTTTTGTTTGCTTGCAATTAAAATATTCATAGTAACGTCATATTTATAAAAACGTATTTAAAACATTTATAAGTCAGACCTGGCGTTACCTTCACTTGCCTTGCTTAAAGGACAGTTCTTTAAACAGTATGAAGAACGTTTTTTTGTTTTACAAATCTCCCACAATGTTTCTTACTGTATATAAATGGCTGTGTGATAGCGGTTAAAGCTACTTAACTTAATTCTGTTTCTAATCCCTCAAAATCTGGTCTTCAGGGACTGAGCTACTATATGGTAATTGCTCACTGTGGGGAATGAAAAATACAAAAACAGGCACTAGAATTGGTCCTACTCCTGCCTAATGCAAATTTACTAGCCACTTACACCTATAATAAGGCAGTGTATGGATGTTTTCTTTCCTCTACACCTTGTTAACCAAATGCCAGAGGAGTACGCAACGCATTGCTTTTCAATCGGTGGGGCACCCCTCTGGAATTCAAGGAGTTAATGCAGTGTATTAACCCCTTAACGACAAATGACTTACCAGGTATGTCCCGCAGAAACTGTCACTTAGTGACAGAGGACGTACCTGGTAAGTCCCGGATGTCCGGGTCTCCGTGTGGCTGCATGCCGCTCGGGGACTCCAGACTGTTTAACAAAAAAAAAAAAGTACCACGGGCGTTAAGGTGACAGCCGCGTACGCACGCAGCTGTCACTAAGGGGTTAAACAAAGAGTAGCGTAAACAGTGTAACTTTTAGTCCATTTCCACGCACAGGCTATGGGGAAGGTAATAAGACCTTGCTAGCATTAAGTCTTATAAATGGAGGCGTGTGTCTGCCAGTACGTATTACAATGACCAAGGCGCACACTTCTGCTTTGATTATACCACGGCAATGAGTCAGGATTTTTACCCTCCACAGTGGGAATCTGGCTGGATGTCTGGCAATCCTATGTGTGCCACCATAAAGACCTCTGAGTGCCAGTGGCGGCAATCGTGCCATAGGTTTTCAACTACTGGTTTAATCCTTTGAATGCCAGAGGGGTACACAACGCATTGCAAAGCGAAGTACACAAAGTAATGCATTGTGTACTCCTTGGCACTCAAAGGGTTAAAGGAAACTGATTTCTGACTGCCACTAATGTTTCTTTATAGAGATAGTTTAACCTTATTTTGACATACATATTCAACAAGTGCATGACATGCAAATTCAAATTACCTATACTTTTTATTATTATTATTATTATTTTTTTTTTCATTTTCATCTGTTTTTGTACACTTTTATACAACTATGCAGGGCTTGTTCCTACAAATGTCTCTAAACGAAGAACAGAAGCCCTGCTCTGACCATATCTTATAATATAAAAGGCCAGATGTATGTTTGTCCGATGCAGTCATGCCCAGTAGAGATTGCCTGAACACAGAATGATAGCCTGTGTACACGGACTTTTACACTAGTCTAGTAATAAAAATCAGGGATAGTGGAACAATGTAATACTATACCTACTATGTTAAAGGTTGAAGGCGATTAAATTAAGGCTTTCTCTCCTTTCAGTCCAATGGACCTAGTAGGGTTAAAAAAACAAACAAAACACTTTCCCTGGTACAGTGCTAAATAGATATATAATTTCAACATGGCTTCAAAGGACCACCCCCTTAAGCACAATCAATAATCAGTCCCTCACCCCCCCACTTCAGATCTAAATAATACACAGCACTGACCTCACTACTGAAGCTAGTCCTGCTCTAGACAGTTGCTGTGAACTCTGCCCTGCTCGTCTGACAACCAGAGCCTGACCCCGACACCATCACAATGCTGAGCACTTCCGATCAGAGAGCTGCCTGTTTGTAATGCCTGTTTGTAATGACTCCCTACCATGCTATGTCGCTCTGCCCATTACCTCTATTAGACCAACTCCTGTACGTGAATTACACGCTACTAGTAATGCTAACACTCTTCTCAATTCTGCTGGTCCCCAATTCACGTTAACCCTTTGAGTGCCAGAGGGGTACCCAACACATTGCAAAGCAATGCACTGAGTACCCCTCTGGCATTCAAAGGGTTAAAGGTTTTTGTAAGATCCTATGGGAATAAACATGCAAAACCTTCAAGTGTTTTAAAAAAGCAGGCTGTTTATACATAATATATTGCTCACCCCTCTAGCCTTAAGGGTTAAAAATGTTATGCCGAAATGTCCGTTATATTGAAAGTTCATGTGTTAACCCAATATTCATGACAAAAAAAAATGACTCCTATCAAAGCAAAACCTATGAGAACCACGGTTCTAAACAGTAACTGCGATATCAATCTCCTACTGTCTCCGGTAAAACCATCGTGTTACTGTATCCATAAAATAAATACAAATTCTCACTCCAGTAGCTATATTTCAATAAACTTTATTAGGTTCTGCAAACGTGAGAGCCCCTTGCACCATTTTATATGATACAATAAATGTAAAAGGTTCTACAGCATGTGGCATAGGAATATGATTTGATAATAAAGTCAGATTTTGTTCTACTATTCACTAACGAAGTAGCAATAAATAAGGCATCTGCAGCTCCTGTTTTGAAGTGTAATAGGCTCTGATGACTCTCTCAAGGCCACTTTTCTCTACATAGAATCTAGAATGATAACAACTTTGTAGTGTTAACAGTTATGTGAAAATTCACAGTATTTGTTATTTTTATAAGAGTTCCATCTGATACGGTATTAAAAACCATGATTGTCTATTGGGAAAAATAGCCCTGTGCTCAGAAAGAGTAGGTATGTGCATAGAGTGCCAAATTTTGAAGGGAGCGCAAGCTGTGCTGGCCACACCCACATTCTGAATTGTCAGTGTGACCAGACCAATCTCAATGTCCGTGCGCCAGTTTTGTACCTCTTTACAGGGTAGTATTTAACCCCTAGGATGCTTGATAGATCTACAATACATGGAGATTACTCTAGTGAAAGCTTTTATTCCACCCATGCTTGTTACAGGACAAGGGTATTTTCTGCTCCAGGAAACAGTGGATTAGAATTGTGGGCAGGGCCATTGAAGAGAATGGGGGTGTGGCCAAGGGAAGAGCTAAGGGCATCTGAGATGTTAATGTGCCTGATGCGCTACAATTAACTGAAGAACATCTGGAGCAATCCATCTGCACCCTAAGGGAGAAAAAAAGACAATGGGCAAAGCAATGCACACAAAGGGTTAATCTCTATGAATAAGTCTGAGGAAGGAAGGTGTGAGAGCTGTTCAGCTGTAATCTTTGCATGGTGGGATACGTGTTGGGTTATGTGGGTCATCAATTCCAAGTTTATTGTCACACAGACTTACTGGAGACCGTGATTAAAGGGATAGTAATATTTCGTTTTAACTTTATTTTATTTTGTAGGCATTAAAAAAACATGAAGAATGATATAAGTCTTATCTCTCAAACCTTTATGGTTTAAGAGATATTCACAAGCAAAGTGTCCCCCTCCCCGCCCCTTTTACTGATGTAACACTTTTCAGCCAGGGCAGAAGGGAGCTGCCCAGGTAGACTGCAGAGAGGGACAATCTTCAATTAAGATAACGGAAAAACCTGAAAAGCTTGTCAAGGGGGGAAGGGATTTCATTGTTTTCAAAGGAATAAGAGTGTCCCCTTCTGTTATCTGTCCAGTCTATGGACTGCATTCCACATCTGAGAAGAGATTGTTTACAGTAGGTAAAAGGGGCGAGAGGGGGAAACTTTGCTTGTGAATATCTCTTAAACCATAAAGGTTTGAGAGATAAGACTTATATCATTCTTCATGTTTTTTTAATGCCTACAAAATAAAATAAAGTTAAAACGAAGTATTACTATCCCTTTAAGGGGCTGTACAATACCTGCCTGAGCTCTGTCATCACTGTCTCTTACAGTCGTGTGAAAAAGAAAGTGAACCCTCTTTGAATGCTATGGTTTAACATATCAGGATATAATAACAATCATCTGTTCCTTATCAGGTCTAAAAATTATGTAAATACAACCTCAGATGAACAACATCACATTTTTAGGGTGACCACATTTTCATTCTGCCATTCCGAGACATGTGGTCACCCAAGTGAGTCCCGTGGCTGAGGCTCCCGCCGACGCTGACCATCTTTCTGAGGCTGACACAGAGTAAGGGTTCCCAGTGGGAATAGCCTCAGAAAGATGATCAGTGCAGCGCGCTGGTGGGAGCCTCAGCTACAGGTCTCACTTGCTGCACCAGCATCCCTGCTCCATCCAAGCTTTCTCGTACACACCAGTCCAGCCAGCCAATGAAATGTATTTGCTATATGGTCTTCATTGCTTAGCTCAGCCAGCCAATGAGGACCATATAGCAAATACATTTCATTGGCTGGCTGGACTGGTGCGCATTGCTCCATTCTGGGACTCTTTGTTGTCCCGGTGGGTGGTGACCCGGGATGCGGGACACAGACCCCCAATAAGGGACAGTCCCGGGCATTCCAGGACGTGTGGTCACCCTACACATATTACACTGTGTCATGAGAAGCCATGTGTGAAAGACTAAGTACACCTTATGATTCAGTAGCTTGTAGAACCACCTTTAGCGGCAATAACCTGAAGTAATTGTTTTCTGTATTTATCAGTCTCTCAAATCATTGTGGAGGAATTTTGGCCCACTCTTCTTTACAAAGTTGCTACAGTTCCATACCTCCCAACATTTCAAATGGCCAAAGAGGGACACTTGTGTTATAGGTAGTGTTTCTGGGGCGTGGCTGGTGGGCGGGGAATTTTTAGGTTACTTTGTGACCTATTGACACTTCTTTCTGTAACTGAATAAATGATTTAGAGCAAGACCAAATTATTTTATTTACACAGATTCAATTACAAACACACATACTGAAGATTAACTAAACATTTATGTGAGTTTCATTGCTGTGGAGCAATGTGATAGGTTAATATACACACCACTCACTCTAATGTCCTAAAAAGAGGGACACCAGGGTAGAAAAGAGGGAAGGGGGATTTGGGTCTCAAAGAGGGACTGTCCCTCCTAAAGAGGGACACTTGGGAGGTATGCAGTTCACTGAGATTTGCGGACGTTGTGTACCCAACTGGTACTCAAAGGGTTAAGGGGTGAATATACAAATATAATTCCATACTAAATCAGACTCTGGAATTGATTTTCTAGTCCGTTGTCTGCCTAATGACAATTTGCAAAGCTACTTAGGCCGCAAACTCTCTACTCAAGCAACCTGCACTAATGGGAGGGCAATGATACTGTCTAGGGGTGTTTCGGGGCACCCCTTTCCTCCATGTCTTGTTTAACGCTATGTATTAAACAAGACACAAGAAATTCTGTGATTTTCGCTTGCTGACATTAAAGTACTGGTATATTTGTACATTCACCCTGTAATGGTTCATGTATTTGTATGTGATGCTTACAAGTCTAGACATATGGACAAGCCTAATCAGTATTCCAAGAGCCCAGTTGATAGTAGGTAGCTATAAGTTCAGTCTTAGCTTGGGGACAGCTCAGCTGCATGTTACATTTTTCCTGTGGACAGTTTTTAAAGCATAATCTTGAGTTATTCCGCAAGTAAAACAGGAAGGAACTACAGCAGAAAGCGGCACAAGCTTTTGCCTTTGGAGACAGTAAATCAAGTGTGAAATGTTTTACCTCCTAAGCAAGAACTGTAAAACTGTGTCCTGGCCAGCTTTCCTCTCTTGCATTACCTTCAGTCTACTTCATTTACAGCCCGATTCTGAAATACATTTCAGTCTGCTCATTTGCCATATCTATGGATATCTTATTATTCCTTCCTTCTAAAGACTCAGCCTTGCTGATCACTCTTCCCATGTTCCCTCACCTGTACTATAACTCGGTCTCCATATATATTGTGCCTTTCCCTTCTTCCTGTGCACTTTATTACGTTTAACCCATTGAGTGCCAGAGGGGAGTGAATTGCAATGTGTTAGGCACCCCAGTGGCTCTCAGAGGGTTAACCCTTTGAGTGTCAGCAGGGTATGCAATGAATTGCTCTGCAATGCATTACGTACCCCGCTGGCACTCAAAGGGTTAAAGGAACCTTAACACCTCCTGATACTAAGCTCCCACTTACCTTGCTACAGCCAAAACCTTAATGACCCCTATGAATTTTGCACCTTGTTCAAGCTATAAATCGTCAGTCAGTCCAGGAGGTGGTCATGACTGTTACTAGCCGGATTTCTGGACGTCACTGGAAATCTCACTTTTTTTTTTTTTTTTTTTTTTTTAAAGGGATAGTAATACTTTGTTTTATCTGTATTTTATTTAGTAGGCAATACAAAAACATGAAGAATGATATAAGTCTTATCTCTCAAACCTTTAAGTTCCCCTCCCGCCCCTTTTACCTAGTGTAAGCCATCTCTTCTCAGATGTGGAATGCAGTCCATAGACCAGACAGATAACAGCAGGTCACAATCTTCTTCCTATGAGAACAATGAAAGCCCTGCCCCCTTGACAAGTTTTTCAGGTTTTTCCCTTATCTTAATTGAAGATTGTCCCTCTCTGCAATCTACCTGGGCACCTCCCTTCTGATCTGGCTGAGCAGTGTGACATCAGTAAAAGGGGCGGGAGGGGGATACTTTGTCATTGAATTACTCTTGAACTACAACTCTGACAGAAGTGAAATAACACTCTCCACAGTCCAAATACTATGACGATTAATTAGAGCTGCTTTTATTATGAAACATTACTATCCCTTTAAGTGAATCAAACAGAATGTCTGAGTTGTATATATCGTTAGAATCCAGAGATTTACATTTTGTTATAAGTGCTAATTAACACAGCATCAGGAGTGATATGCATAATAATTATAGCTTTATGTTATACTAGTATGAAAGCCCATGTAGACTGGCTAAAGTGCCACCCAGCGGCCCTGGCGGTGAGCCATTCGGAGCGCCCTGCTCTGGAACAGTCTTTACTGTGCATGACTGCATTGTTCCGGCATTCTGTACTGTGCATGTGTGGTTACGCACACAGGGAGCTTCACAGCCTAGCAATTTATATTAAACAGATGATCTTACTAGTTCACACAGAGCTGTATATATATAGTTTTTAAGACTTAATGTGGTCTATGTACAGACGTTTGTGCAGAGCATTTTAGGAAAGTTTCTGTGTAGCAGCTTTCCTACTAGGTATAAAGCACTTTGCAGGTCAAAACAGCTGCTTTGTACATGTGCGTCAAGGGATGTGGACATTTTATTGTTCTGAGACCTGGCACAGGATACATACAGTCTGAACTCAACACAACACACTCAAGACATTAAATCCTCATTTAAATCAAAGGGCGCTATGGTTCCCCCTATACAATTGGGTAGCCCTACAATTTCTCCTATTTTCTTTATAAATAAAGCCCGTAAAGGATATTATAATAAGAAGAATTTGATAAATTATGGACCAAACGATCACAGGGTACAAATAAAAAAAATCCCCAAATTCCCATTGATTTGATTTAAAGAGGCAGTAAAATGAGACTGGTCTAAACTTGGAGAAGACAAATTAAAGTGCTGTTAGCAGGAGTGAGAAACAATTTGTCATTTCAAAGTCAAAAAAATGTCTTTTTCTTTGAAATTTTTTTTGTTTCACAGACAAAATCAGAGATATTTTTAACATCAGAATTTTTTTAAAGACAATATTCATCAAGATTTTCTTCCCGTCATTTTTAATTCTTTAAACGCATTTTCAAACGTGACGGATTTACTTATATTGCCCTTCTTTTACCACCAAGTCATGATATGACAATTTTTCCTTTATGATGACGTTTTTAACATCTTGCCCTTAGTCATATCTGGTATCCTTGCTGTCTGAAGCCTGCAGAGGTCCACTAAGGTCTAGGGGTGGAAGTGTGCAAATGACGTGATGCATGTCATAAAGTGGGTGGAGCTTGATTGGAGTGGGTGAGACTGGGATGAGGAAGAGAGAAGGAACAACAGGGAGGACAGCGACCAGAACTGTCATTGAAGTGGGTGGAGTTACAAGGGTACTGAACCCTGAGAACCAGCCTTTGTTTCCAGAGACCCAATAATTAACCCTTTGAGTGTTAGAGGGGTGCGCAAACGCATTGCTTTGCAATGCGTTGTGCACCCCTCTGGCACTCAAAGGGTTAAGTATAAAACAGCACATCCAGAGATTTTCCAGGTAAACTTTTATAATTTTATAAGGCTTTTATACTTTACTGCCTGTTTAACTGGAGAGTTTAACACCCTGAATGCCAGGAGAGGTCTCCAACGCATTGCTTCTCTAGTATTCAAAAAAGCCCATTTTACCAATGAGGATTTTGATATACCCCCCTACAGTGCTCAAGTGATTTGCTCCTGAATTGCTCAAGTTTTGAATTCCACATAAAGACAATGGGGTTTTGGAATTTAGAACCATAAAGCTGGCTCCATTCTGCATGTCATGAAAGTGGAACTTTCAGCTATTAATAAGTCGCTATGCAATCATTAAGCATATGGTGACTAGCTTCAAAATACATGTCTTTCCTATAAAAATTGGCAGATTCAAAAAAATCTTTACTGTTTGGAGACTGGTGGGCAGGTTAGTGCAGCCTGTGTGTCTGCGCCATCAGTCCCTTCCACTTACCATGTGGCATGCTGCAATGCTTTACAGGAGACCGGGACTGATGGCACAGGTGCGCAGACAAGATGCCTGCGCTGTTACCTGGATTCTGATCTCCAAAGGGTAAAGATTTCTTTAGAATCTGTCAGAGACATACAGTTCTCCACAGAATGTGATAGAAACTGCCTGTCACTTCCTGTCAATTAGAACTATCAGGAAGTAAACACAGTAAATTCACTTCCTGATTATTTGAACTGCTATACATCCTATATAATAATTTACTAGGATGTTTGTCAGAAGCCATCATGCATAGTAGAGACTGCTCACTCTGCAGTCATGCGCAGTACAGAGTGCCCAAACGTGCAGCGGCTGATATAGAGTTGGGCACTCCGAATTCGGACCAGAGTCCTCTCTGCGCACCTTCCTGGGACCGCTTGGTATCAGCCGCGGCGTGTTCGGGCACTTTGTACTGCACATGACTGCAGCACGGGCAGTGAGCAGAGAGGCTCCAGGCACCAGCTGAGGCTGCTGGGTGGCACTGTGGCCCATCTGAGAGCGGTGAGAGTAACTGTTTTATTCAGCAGGAAAAGATCTATAAAATATGAGTTTTCATAAAAAAAAGTTTACTGCTCCTTTAATGAATGCATGGCGACTTATTAATAGCTGAAAGTTCTGCTTGAAGCTAACTATAAATGTAATGTAAACTACCAATTTGCAGCCATAAGTTGATTTGGTGTATAGAAATTGCAAGGGCCTTTAGCAGAAAAGGGTTCCATGATCACATAATTTTAAAAATTGACGGATATGCCTGGCAGCTTTGTAATTCTCGCTCAATGGAAGCTGCAAGCATGAAAACACTGTCCTTAGATTGGCTCAGTAGGTGCACAATTCATTGCTGCTTTAGGCCTTTTACAAACCAATTGCACCACAGAAACTGGCAAGAGTTGGAGTTAAGATGTACAGGAAATCAAAAGATGACATTTAGGCCTGAACAGGTGCAGCTCTGCTCCTCTAACTGTGCACCACAGAGGTAAGTACCTTATAAACGACAGCACAGCGAGCTGCAGTAAAAGCTGATGAGACATCTGTCAATTTAAATACTATAGCTAATCTGTCACTGACAGCTATATAGTCTAATCTGAATATGTAAAAAGCTCACACAGGGAACACAAAAATAGCTACTTGTTTCTGGAAAAGGACTCTGACCACACATTCAAGTCTCTCAGTCACACATGTGATACAGCGTTATACACCTGTCATGTCTGCATAAATAAGATATGCGCGGAGAGCAAACGATCGATCTGGTAACACTTTGAGTGCCAGCGGGACGGGCAAAGCACTACTCTGCAATTCACTGCTCAACCCCCCCTGGCATTCAAAGGATTAAGGCAAAAGCAGAGCATTGCAGAGCAATGCGTTGCGTACCCCTCTGGCACTCATGTAGCTAGTCTGACCCTTTGAATGCCGGAGAAGTACACAACACAGTGCTAAGCAATGCGTTGCACACCCCGCTAATAACCAGATTTTACCAAGACTGCACCAGTGAGAGTAAACATAGTATATAATCCTGAGGCTGCTTTGTGTGGCCCCAAAACACCTCCTATCAGCTGTTCGGGGTGGGGTGTCAAACCCTGACCCCTCTCAGCTGGAAGGCTACCTAGAAGTCTGTGACTTTCAAGCACACACTCTTCGGTTGCATATGCACTCCCCATAGATCTGTCGTACCAGGCTTTCACAGGCAATACAGCAGGTCTATGAGAAGTGCACCACACAGGACAGGAAACTTAAAGGGATAGTAATGTTTCATAATAAACACAGCTCTAATTAATCATCATAGTATTTGGACCATGGAGAGTGTTATTTCAGTTCTGTCAGAGTTGTAGCTCAAGAGTAATTGAATGATAAAGTATCCCCCTCCCTCCCCTTCTACTGATATAACACTGCTCACCTCAGAGCAGCAGGGAGTGTCCAAGTAGATTGCAGAGAGGGACAATCTTAAATTAAGATAAGGAAAAAAAGCTGAAAAACCAGTCAAAGGGGGCAGGGTTTTCATTGTTCTCACAGTAAGAAGATTGTCCCTTGTGGTGAGCTGTCTGGAGTATGGACCAGATTCCACATCTGAGAAGAGATGGCTTACAGTAGGTAAAAGGGACGGGAGGGGGAAACTTTATCATTCAATTACTCTTGAACTATAATTCGGACAGTCTTGAAATAATACTCTCTATGGCTCAAATACTATGAAGATTAATTGGAGCTGCTGTTTCTGTGAAACATTACTATCCCTTTAAGTGCACAATAAGATATTGAGCATATGTTCCAAGTGTCCCGCTTTAGGAGGGACAGTCCCTCTTTGAGACCCAAATCCCCCCTGTCCCTCTTTTTAGGACATCAGAGTGAGTGGTGGTTATATTAGTCTATCAAATTGCTCCACAGCAATGAAATTCACATAAATGTTCAGTTAATCTTCAGTATATGTGTTTGTAAATTAATCTGTGTAAATAAAATACTTTGGTCTTGCTCTAAATCATTTAATCAGTTACACAAAGAGTTGTCAATAGGTCACAAAGTAACCTAATTCCCCACCCACCATCCACGCCCCCAGAAACACCACTTAAAACACAAGTTTCCCTCTTTGGCCGTTTGAAATGTTGGAGGGTATTACTGTGGGAGTGCATCGTGTGTCACCTTTTACACCTCTGTTCTGCTTCAGTACCGGTGCCCTGGATCTAATAATGCAGCCCCAGCTTAATCAACAGGTCTCCTCCCAGGGAGAAAATCTGCCGATAGGACCCTATCTGATG
Source organism: Rhinophrynus dorsalis (assembly GCA_037306005.1). Taxonomy (NCBI): domain Eukaryota; kingdom Metazoa; phylum Chordata; class Amphibia; order Anura; family Rhinophrynidae; genus Rhinophrynus; species Rhinophrynus dorsalis. Next base: position 580,854,498 of record CM074719.1, read on the forward strand.
TGTAGTTGCCCATTCTTGTTTGATATAGTAGGGCTTTTCTTACTGCACAATACAAGGGGACACCCACTGCTGGCAAAGTTACATTGTATTATTACAACTCAAACTGTATTATTACAACTCAATTCTATTCCCATAGAATGGAACAAAATGACTGCCTGGACACCAGTTGGACTGTCTGGACACCAGGTGGCACTGTTGTTAACAGTTTAATACATAAATACAGTACATACTGTGTGTCTATATATGTATATACTATAATCATAAGGCATTGATTCGTATTGATTCAGTATTGCTAGCAACAAAACATATTTGTCTCTAAATTGCCTAGTGTTTCCACTATTTTGTATGCCCCTGTATATATTATAGTTTTAAGCTAATCAGCTGTGAGCAATGGCAGAAGAGTTGCTTTACTCAACAGGAAAAGCCTACAATGCACATTTTTCCATAATAAAAGCTACTTCTTTAAATAAAAGGAGATAGTGAGCATTCCAATAATTATTTTGAATTGTAAATTAGTTTTAGCAGATGATACCAGACCAGTTTAACAGTTTTCAATGTAGACCTGTCATCTTGAACTCAAGTTTGCATATATGAAACTTCACAAGAAGAAATCCCTATCGATCATGTTATCAGAAAGACAATCACGTGCAGTTTAGGAAACACTGACATGTCTGCAGGGCCGGATTTCTCATAAGGCAGAGTAGGCATCTGCCTACAGGCGCACCCCACAGAGGGGCGCCTGTCATTGGGACCCGTTTTTGTTTTGTTTTTTTAATTAATTAATTAATTAGTTTATTTTTTAATTATCCTTGCCACAGGCAGTGCAGGCACTAACCCCCCACCCCGTCAGGTCTACCATCTTCGCCTCCGTCGGCACAGACCTGTAGCTACTGAGCTCCCCCGGCTCTTTAGTAATGCAGAGCGCTGGGAGATGACATCATCTCTCATCTCCCAACGCTCTGCATTACTGAAGAGAAGACAGAGCGGGAGCTCCAGCAGTTACAGGTCTGTGCAGAAGGAGGCACAGAGCTGTCCTGCCACGCCGCTGGACCACCAGGGAGGAGGTAGGAAATGGGGGTGGGTGCAATGTGAGGGTAATATGGAGCTGATGGGGGGGCAAGTTGGAGCTGATGGGGGGCAGTGTGAGGGCGAAGTGGAGATGATGGGGGCAGTGTGAGGGCAATATGGAGCTGATGGGTGCAATGTGAGGACAATAAGTAGGCACTATGGAGATGATGGGGGCAATGTGACGGCAATATGGAGCAGATGGGGGGCACGTTGGAGTTGATGGGGGCAATATGGAGCTGATGGGGTGCAAGTTGGAGCTGATGGGGGGGGCAGTGTGAGGGCAAAGTGGAGATGATGGGGTCAGTGTGAGGGCAATATGGAGGTAATGGAGGCAATATGGAGATGATGGGGGCAACGTGAGGGCAATACGGAGCTGATGGGAGGCAGTGTGGAGATTAGGAGAATTGTGGCGGTATCCAGTGGAGATGGCCAATGGGAGGGGGGGCACAGGGGAGGGCTGGCCTGGGGGGCAGGGGGGCGATTGCCCCCTGGGCTGGCCATGTGTCTGGGCTGGTGGGCCAGTGCCTCACTCAATCTCCTACCTGCTGGTGTAAAATGGAGCTACACTATTGATACCACAGAACTTATGAAATGAATCTATATGCCAGTGATACCGCAGAGCTACAATCCAAACATAGCTGCGCTAGTAGCATAATCCATTTCCCTTGCAAGCTCTATGGCATCACTATTCTATCTTTCCTTAACCATTTGAGTGCCAGAGGGGTACACAACGCATTGAAAAAGCAACATGTTGTGTACCCCTCTGGCACTCACAGGGTTAAATTGTAAGAACTGTTGTATCACTAATGTAGCCCCATTTCAACAGTAAGCTCTGTGGTATCACTTGCTTTAATTCACAGCATTAAGGACAATTTTAAAATTAAGGAAGCAGGGGTGGGCTGGGACAATGGGCTTGGACAATAGTAGATATGGGCCACTTAATTGTATTTGCCCCCTGGGCCGTATGTTGCCAGCCCTCCCCTGGGGGGGGCACTTCAGATTTCTGTGCCTATAGGCTCCTGAGATGTAAATCTGGCCCTGCATGTCTGCCTGGTGAGCTGCCTGGGTTCTGTACCATATGCTAATGTATGCTAAAAAGTTTTCAGTGCAGTTGCATATGCAAATGTGACGCAATGCGTTGGATACCCATTAGTGAGTCAAAGAGTTAACTGTAACTCACATGGAGGTTTTCTATTACAGTGCAGAGGGACAAAGGCATGTAAAGGGAAAGTCTCTGTTCCATTTTTCCCACAATGCCACACACATCTTAAATTATTCAAAATATTGCTTCTTTTTATTAATGAATTGTACTTTGGTTTCATTCCTCCAAAAAATATTCTAAAATTCTTGCCCTCATTCCCCTTAATATGCATTGAAATATATCCATTATCTATGGTTCCTATTAATTAAATCTGCTAATGGCTGCAAATTGGCACACACTGTAATTATTAGTGTCACACTGCAATGGAGGCAAACCATATTTATGGTGAAATTAACATTTAGTATGTACCAACCCAAGTTTTAGACGGCCATCTGCCAATATTCCCATTTCTGAGTTTATTTTCATTACTGATCCTAAATGAAAATGTTTCTCATACATAAATGTTTCATCATTTAGCAGCTGCTATTTCATTTATTTGTGTGTGTGTTGCTAATTAAAATAGAACAGGTTTCAAGTAAAGTGAAATGTCTTTATTGTTCACAAAGATGCTTTTGTACTAAGTAGAACAGGGGGTTATGTTATAAGGTGTGATAAAGAGGTGATCAGGGGATATAACTTGGGGTTATGCACTAAGGTGTGATAAAGAGGTGATGTAGAGGAGGTACTGAGTTATGCATTAAGGTATGATGAAGAGGTGATCAGGGGATATAACAGGGGGTTATGCACTAAGGTGTGATAAAGAGGTGATCAAGAGGAGATAACAGGAGTTTTGCACTAAGGTGTGATAAAGAGGTGATCAAGAGGAGATAACAGGAGTTTTGCACTAAGGTGTGATAAAGAGGTGATGAAGAGGAGATAACAGGAAACAGGTGATCAAGAGCAGATAACAGGAGTTTTGCACTAAGGTGTGATAAATAGGTGATGAAGAGGAGATAACAGGAGTTATGCACTAAGGTGTGATACACAGGTGATCAAGAGCAGATAACAGGGGGTTATGCACTAAGGTGTGATAAAGAGGTGATGAAGAGGAGATAACAGGAGTTATGCACTAAGGTGTGATAAAGAGGTGATGAAGAGGAGATAACGGGGGTTATGCACTGTGTGATAAAGAGGTGATGAAGTGGAGATAACAGGAGTTATGCACTAAGGTGTGATAAATAGGTGATGAAGAGGAGATAACAGGAGTTATGTACTAAGTTGTGATAAAGAGGTGATGAAGTGGAGATAACGGGAGTTATGCACTAATGTGGTGATGAAGGGGAGATAACGGGGGTTATGCACTAAGGTGTAATAAAGAGGTGATGAAGAGGAGATAATAGGAGTTATGTACTAGGGTGTGATAAAGAGGTGATGAAATGGAGATAACGGGAGTTATGCACTAATGTGGTGATGAAGGGGAGATAACGGGGGTTATGCACTAAGGTGTGATAAAGAGGTGATGAAGTAGATAATGGGAGTTACGTACTAAGGTGTGATGAAGTGGAGATAACGGGAGTTATGCACTAAGGAGTAAAAGATGTGATGAAGTAGTGATAACAGGAGATTTGCAGTAAGGAGTGATAAAGAGGTGATTAAGAGGAAATAATGGGGTTTATGAGCTAAGGAGTGATAAAGAGGTGATGAAGAGGAGATAACGGGGGTTATGCACTAAGGTGTGATAAAGAGGTGATGAAGTGTAGATAACAGGAGTTAAGCACTAAGGTGTGATAAAGAGATGATGAAGTGTAGATAACAGGAGTTACGCGCTAAGGTGTGATAAAGAGGTGATGAAGCGTAGATAACAGGAGTTATGCACTAAGGTGTGATAAAGAGGTGATGAAGTGTAGATAACAGGAGTTACGCACTAAGGTGTGATAAAGAGGTGATGAAGCGTAGATAACAGGAGTTACGCACTAAGGTGTGATAAAGAGGTGATGGAATGGAGATAACAGGAGTTACGCACTAAGGTGTGATAAAGAGGTGATGAAGTGTAGATAAGAGGAGTTACGCACTAAGGTGTGATAAAGAGGTGATGAAATGGAGATAACAGGAGTTACGCACTAAGGTGTGATAAAGAGGTGATGAAATGGAGATAACAGGAGTTATGCACTAAGGTGTGATAAAGAAGTGATGAAGAGGATATAACAGGAGTTACGCACTAAGGTGTGATAAAGAGGTGATGAAGTGGAGATAACAGGAGTTACGCACTAAGGGGTGATAAAAAGGTGATGAAGTGGAGATAATGGGAGTTATGCACTAAGGGGTGACGAAAAGGAGATGAAGAGGAGATAATGGGGGTTATGAACAAAGGTGTGATAAAGCGCAGATGAAGAAGGGATAACGGGGGTTATGCACTAAGTAGTGATAAAGAGTTGATGAAGAGGAGATAAAGGGGGTTAGGCACTAAGGAGTGATAAAGAGTTGATGAAGAGGAGATAACGGGGGTTATGCACTAAGGTGTGATAAAGAGTTGATAAAAAGGAGATAACGGGGGTTAGGCACTAAGGAGTGATAAAGAGTTGATGAAGAGGAGATAACGGGGGTTAGGCACTAAGGAGTGATAAAGAGTTGATGAAGAGGAGATAACGAGGGTTAGGCACTAAGGAGTGATAAAGAGTTGATGAAGAGGAGATAACGGGGGTTAGGCACTAAGGAGTGATAAAGAGTTCATGAAGAGGATATAACAGGGGTTGGGCACTAAGGTGAGATAAAGCAGAGATTACTTCTCCAGTGATATCAATTCAGTTCCTCTGTTATTCTATGAAACCTATGCATTAAGATCTCCAAAGTTGGAGAAATCTTATTGAACTGGCTCCATAGCATAACATAGGAACTGGAGAAGTGATATCACGTATTACTGCATCTCCCACAACGTCTAAAGTGATATAATTTCTCCAGTTTCTATAATACTCTATGCACTAATACAGGGCTTAAAAGTTAAAGTCCTTTGCTACTAGCCAGACCTGGGCTGGATTTCTACTTGCCAGGTCTAAATTTTCACTCGCCATTGGCTAGTGGCGAGTGGAAATTTTGAGCCCTGCACTAATATCTCTCCCACTTGAGAAATCTGAGTGCATAGGCTCCATACAATAACACAAACCTGGAAGTGATGTCACTGGAGAAGTAATTTCCTGTTTATTACCATACCTGGGAACTTCCTCCTCTTGAGCCCCTGAAGAGGACTTATGTGCTGCAGACCAGCGCGATGTAAATTACATGATTCAATTTATAAGGAGGTGTAGCTTAAGTGGGTGGATGTGGCTTACAGATCTTTGTGTCATGAAGTGGGTGGGAAGTGGGCAGAACAGGATGATAAAGAAGAGAAGTTGAGGCGTGGAGTGTGAGGAACAGGATGGAAAGGAGGAGAAGTGGGCAGAGTTTCTGAAGAAACTCACCACCACTGGAGAACCAGCCTCTGTCACCAGAGGCCCGGTAATTAAAGATAAAATGCTTTGCAATGCATTGGAGACCTCTCTAGCATTCAAGAGTTTAAAGTGGATCTAATATGTTAATTATAAAGATAATTAAAAAATCTTCCTATATGTTTTGCTACAAATTTGTTTGTAATATAAATAGTTTTTGAGAAATTTACTTGTATTTCTTGGTGGCACAACCTGACACTTTATTACAGTTAGTGTCTGTGATGGGCTAACATTACCATTTTCTATGCTATGAATGAATCTAGGCAGAGCCCACACACTGTACTATGAATGGATCTAGGTAGAGCCCACACACTGTGATATGAATGAATCTAGGCGGAGCCCACACACACTGTGCTATGAATGGATCTAGGAGGAACTCACACACACTGTGCTATGAAAGGATCTAGGTGGAGCCCACACACTGTGCTATGAATGGATCTAGGTATGCCCACACAGTGTGCTATGAATGGATCTAGGCGGAGCCCACACACTGTGCTATGAATGATTCTAGGAATAACCCACACACTTTGCTATGAATGAATCTAGGTGAAGCCCACACACGGTGCTATGAATGAATCTAGGTAGAGCCCACACACTGTGCTATGAATGGATCTAGGTAGAGCCCACACACTATGCTATGAATGAATCTAGGCAGAACCCACACACTGTGCTATGAATGAATCTAGACAGAGCCCACACACTGTGCTATGAATGGATCTAGGTAAAGCCCACACACTGCTATGAATGGATCTAGGTGGAGCCCATACACTATGCTATGAATGATTCTAGGCAGAACCCACACACTTTGCTATGAATGAATCTAGGTGGAGCCCACACACTGTGTTATGAATGAATCTAGGTGGAGCCCACACACTGTGCTATGAATAGATCTAGGTAGAGCCCACACACTGTGCTATGAATAGATCTAGGTAGAGCCCACACACTGTGCTATGAATTAATTTAGGTAGAGCCCACACACTGTGCTATGAATGGATCTAGGAAGAGCCTACACACTGTGCTATGAATGAATCTAGGCAGAGCCCACACACTGTGCTATGAATGAATCTAGGCAGAACCCACACCCTGTGCTATGAATTCATCTAAGGCAGAACCCACACACTGTGCTATGAATGACTCTATGCAGAGCCCACACACTGTGCTATGAATGAATCTAGACACAGCCCACACACTGTGCTATGAATGAATCTAGGCAGAGACCACACACTGTGCTATGAATGACTCTAGACAGAGCCCACACACTGTGCTATGAATGAATCTAGGCAGAGCGCACACACTGTGCTAGGAATGGATCTAGACAGAGCCCACACACTGTGCTAGAAATGGATCTAGACAGAGCCCACACACTGTGCTATGAATGAATCTAGGCAGAGCCCACACACTGTGATATGAATGGATCTAGGCAGAGCCCACACACTGTGCTATGAATGAATCTAGGCAGAGTCCATACACTGTGCTATGAATGAATCTAGGCAGAGACCACACACTGTGCTATGAATGACTCTAGACAGAGCCCACACACTGTGCTATGAATGAATCTAGGTAGAGCGCACACACTGTGCTAGGAATGGATCTAGACAGAGCCCACACACTGTTCTAGAAATGGATCTAGACAGAGCCCACACACTGTGCTATGAATGAATCTAGGCAGAGCCCACACACTGTGATATGAATGGATCTAGGCAGAGCCCACACACTGTGATATGAATGGATCTAGGCAGAGCCAACACACTGTGCTATGAATGGATCTAGGCAGAGCCCACACACTGGGGTTATTTCAAGAGTACAGTGAGAAATGTTTGGCCACAAACAGAACTGTGCCATGAAAACATAAAGGTTAAGTCCTCAAAAAATGTATTACATTACAGAAATATGGTTATAGGAAGATTTTAATTCTCTGTAAAACAAACTAAACTTCTCTTTGCAGGATAGGTTCACTTGAAATCAAACGTTTACTTGCCCCCATAGTGGCCTCAAAATTCTTAATATATCAGCATCAAAAAGTTTAAAGGGGAACTTACCCTCTATAAAAGTTCTCTTCCTCGTAATGTTCCATTTGAGGTAATCTGTTTTTTGTTTTTTTTTTATTTTATTTAATGCAGGATATCCCAAGCTTTAACATGTTAAATATAAGCCGGTGACCTTAGTTCAGGAGAGGCTGAGTGACAGCTATATACTGCAGCCTGTCAATCTTTGTCTCTTACCTTCCCCAGTAGCTCCTTGTTCCCACCTCCTCCAATGACCGAGGCTTCTTCCATGTGAGAGGGAGCGATCTCCTGCCAATGAGAGCACTCCAGCTCACATGGAGGAAGCCTCCGTCATCAGAGGAGGTGAGAACGAGGCACTACCGGGGAGGGGAATAGACAAAGATTGACAGGTTGCGGTACAGAGCTGTCCCGCGGCCTGTCCTGAACTAATGTCATCGCTTATTTTTTACCATGTTAACTCTCGGGATATACTGCATTAAATTGAAGAAAAAAAAGGATTACTCATTAAAGTGTTAGTAATGCTTCACAAAAACAGCTGCTCCAATTAATCTTCATTAAATTTGAACCATAGAGAGTGTTATTTCAATACTGTGAGAGTTGTAGTTCAAGAGTAATTGAACGATAAATTTTCCCCCTCCCCTTCCTTTTACCTAGTGTTAGCCACCTCCCCTCACATCATGGTTCAATATTCTACTGTGAGAACAATGAAAATCCTGCCCCCCTTGACAGGTTTTTCAGCTTTTTTCCCTTTTCTTAATTGAAGATTATCTCTCTCTACAGTCTACCTGGACGCTCCCTGCTGCTCTGAGGTGAGCAGTGTTACATTAGTAAAAGGGGCGGGAGGGGGGTACTTTATCATTCAATTACTCTTGAACTACAAATCTGACACAATTGAAATAACACTCTCCATGGCCCAAATACTATGTTGATTAATTAGTGCTGCTTTTATTATGAAACATTACTATCCCTTTAACTACAAAGGAACATTACGAACTTCTATAGAGGTGAGAGTTCCCCTTTAACATTTAGATGCTATTGAAATCTCCATCAACTGTGAAGCACACAAGGGTTTAACCCTTTGGGTGCTAGAGGGGTACACAATGCATTGTAAAGCAATGCGTTGCCTACCCATCAGGCATATTATTTTTTTGTTTATGGAAATTGCCATGCATTTCATGTTGGTAAAGCCAGTTTTACACCTGCGCTGGCTTTTTCACAGAACATTCCAGCAAACTGAATGAATATGGGGCCTAAATAAACCTTTGCAGTTGGAATCCAAGTTACGGTAATTTCTTTTATATAAAAGTTTTAGATGACAATCAGCTTTGCAAGTTCACAGCATGAGGCCACTGATATCTGAAACAGAGTCCCTGCGTTGAGTACTGATTTTACAGCATTTCCCATTCAAACAATTGCAATGTAACCTCAGAAGAACAATTTAGACTTCTCAATATACAGATGTGCAGTGTAAAGTAGAGCGGAACCTAATATACAATGGCAGGTGCAGTTGTAAGGCACAGAAAGCCTGACGCATGCCATAACAGATCTCATTCTGCAAATCAGCATATGACTGCACAGTAGGAAAAAGAAGTCATCTAAAAGCAAGGTCCCACTAAAAACATCAAATCAAAAGCCTGGTGGGAGAGATGAACTAAGGAGTGATAAAGAGATGATAAAGTGGAGATGACTTCTCCAATGATATCACTTCTCCAGTTCTCATGTTTTTCTATAGAGTCTATGCACTAAGATCTCCAAAGATGAAGAAATCTTAGGCTCCATAGAATAACATAGGAATTGGAGAAGTGATATCAGCTGAGAAGTCATCTCCACTTTATCACCTCTTTATCTCCCCCACGAGCCATGCTCTGTAGACTTTTCCATAATACAGGGGGATAGAGATTTTGATTGTTAAAGGGATACTAATGTTTCATAATAAAAGCAGCTCTAATTAATCATCATAGTATTTGGACTTTGGAGAGTGTTATTTCAGTTCTGTCAGAGTTGTATTTCAAGAGTAATTCAATGACAAAGTATCCCCCTCCCGCCCCTTTTACTGATGTAACACTGCTCAGCCAGATCAGAAGGGAGGTGCCCAGGTAGACCGCAGAGAGGGACAATCTTCAATTAAGATAAGAGAAAAACCTGAAAAACTTGTCAAGGGGGGCAGTAATTTCATTGTTCTAATAGGAAGAAGATTGTCCCCTGCTGTTATCTGTCTGGTCTATGGACTGTATTCCACATCTGAGAAGAGATGGCTTACACTAGGTAAAAGGGGCGGGAGGGGGAACTTTGCTTGTGAATATCTCATAAACCATAAAGGTTTGAGAGATAAGACTTATATCATTCTTCATGTTTTTTTAATGCCTACAAAATAAAATAAAGTTAAAACGAAGTATTACTATCCCTTTAAGGTCCCACTGACATTAGTTTGAAACAAAAGGGTTCCGCATTTGCAAACAAAGTATTAGAAAATACTGGCTCGATTTGTCTGCATCTCCAGGAACAATTCTACATTTAACTCTTTGAGTCACAAAAGGGTTTGCAACACATTGCTCTGCAATGCGTTGCATACCACTCTGGCATTCAAATGGTTAAGGTGCAGTGTATCCAAACAGTAGATCAAAGCAGTCTTGGAGAATCTGTAGAATCAAAATGTTCATGAATATGCAATCTTTTTATTCCTTTCCAATTCTCGCCAGAAATCATAAAATACGCTTTTATTTACACAAGCGCTTTTTGATAAAACTTTCATGAGAGAAATTTAAAGACATCTGCAAACAGTCAAAAGTCAGCTAATTTACAAGCAGATAGCACCACGGTGTTACAGGAAAAGAAAGAAACAGGAAGAGACCTTAATGAGAAGCACGGAGGAGAATGTCAGGAAGAGGTTACATCAGCGAGATACTTTCAGACTGTGGATCACAAAGCAGAAACTTAACCTTGAAACAGTGGGGTAAAGGTTCCCTCTCCCACTTATTTCAAAACTAACCAAGATGATATTAACGGAAATGTTTGCCAGGTCGTAATGAGATTATCAACTGGGCTAATGAGGAGCTTATTTTTATATATATATATATATATTATAGGGAAGCTATTATACTAGATCATATTTATATGTAAAACACTGGATCCTAACAAGGTCACCAATATATTTCTTTATATCTCAGCCATGGCTCTATCATACCTCCCAAGTGTCCCTCTTTAGGAGGGACAGTCCCTCTTTGAGACTCAAATCCCGGTGTCTCTCTTTCACACCACGGATCAGACTATGTGGTGTATATATGTGTATCACACTGCTCCACAGCAATAAAACTCACATTAATCTTTGTTTAAACTTATACATACATTATAATATAAATTGCTAGGCCGTGAAACTCCCTGCGTGCATAACCGCACATGCACAGTACAGAATGCCGGAATGATGCAGTCATGTGCAGTAGAGACTGGCTGAATGCGCTGTTCTGGAGTGGCGTTCTGAACGGCTCACCGACCTGTCTCTGGGGCAGTAGCTAAGGCTGCTGGGTGGCACTTTAACCTGTGTACACGGGCTTTCATACTAGTGTACATATATATTTATAAATTAGTCTGTGTTAATAAAATAATTTGGTCTTGTTCTAAATCATTTATTTATATACACAAAGAGGTGTCAATAGCTCATGAAATAACCTAAAAATTCTCTTCAATGGCCGCCCACCAACCACACCCCATCAACACTCCCTAAAACAAAAGTGTCTCTCTTTGGCCGTTTGAAATGTTGGGAAGTATGCTTTTTATTGCCTCTGTGGCCCTAGTTTAAGGTGTCATTTTTTTCCATGAAGACAAAAATGTGAATACTAAGTTTTAAAAGTATATTTAAGTAAATTGTTATGTACAATATGCTTCCTTTACTGCTTGGCTGTTTAATCTTGAAAAGGCTCCTGGTGTTCTGAAATCTGTAGATCAGATCAGTTTATTATTGTTTTAATTATAAGAATAAATGATATTGTTTTTATCCCGTGGTGGTATGGGAAAGCGTCTTTGGTGCGAGAGAGTACCTGAGCAGGGATGGATTTAATATATCTTCCTGTCTATATTATTTAGAAGATGTTGTATGCCCAAGTGTGTGCATACCGGTTATTACTATTAATGTGCAGTTTGCTTAAGTGAAACTACTGGCACCCTCTATTTTCTCTTTATTTATTCAACGTAAACAGTGTGAGGGATGTCTCATAACTGAGAAAGTTTGAAGAAATGTTTTTCTGGCACATCACAGAAGTTTGTGATGGCAGCACTGCTGCATGCCTCTCTGTGAGCCCTGGCCATTCAGAGTGCCCCACTTCTAGACCACCCAATCCAAGTTTAAACCATTTTTATTTTGTAAGAAAAAGATGATGTTAATCAAACAAAAAAAGAGACGGCTAAAAAGAGTATTTTTTCTGAAAATGCCTTACAATATGACAATATATTAATTTCCTTCTACTCCTAAGACTCATTTTTCTCTTTGATGGAGATGGCAGAATTGGATGCAAAACATGATGGTAATATGTCTGAGAACTGATGGACCACGATGTAAGAAGTTTTCCATTTTGATTATGAAAAAGAAAAAAAGAAACAAGAGGCACTTTCTTGTGCAATAACTTCTGGGTAAAACATTTTTCACCACACTCACAAAGAACGTTGCTGGATGTACACTCATATGTCAACCAGTTAATCGTGCTCAGGATATTTATATCGATGTATCCTGGCAGCTTTTTGAAACTTAATGGACAGGCTGCTCTCCCCAAACTCCACTCACGGAGTCAGAACGTGCAATAAAAAAAGCAAGGAGGCGTCAATAGTGCCCTTATCACACTAGCATAAAAACATTAGAAATTTATAAAGTTTTTCACTCACATTTTGCAATTGCTGTGCATATACATATTTATATATTCACAGCTCACAACACTCGCAGAGATCTTACCACCGTCTCTGCTCAGTGTCTCCCAGGTTTGCCAGATCCTTCTCAATCGGATATATCAGTGTCCTTGAATGTTAACTCCAATGGACCTCTCCCCCATACACCAGGTTCCGGCAGCCACAGGGAACAGTAAAATTGCATATAAAAAAGAAACTGCTCCAGCCAATCTCTTCGTAGCAAAGATTTATTTTAAATAATAAAACCAAAGTGTCTATATCCTACACATCATAGCCCACGGTGGTAAGATCTCTGCAAGTGTTGTTTGCTGTGAATATATATATGTATATGCACAACAATTGCAAAATGTAAGTGAAAAAATTGTTAATGTTTATATGCTAGTGTGATAAGGGAACTATTGGCGCTTTTTTCTTTTTCCATTCTGATTATAGGCAGTTTCAGTTACCACAACTTTTTGAACATCTGGACTTAGAGCAAGATTAAAAAAAAAAGTCATAATGAAAAAATTGTCAGATTGTAAATTGTTAATATATAAGGAACAGGCCAGCACCACCCCACAATTCAAACTGGGTTATAAACACTTAGTAGTCTGGTGCTCTCTAGGGTATGAAATAAACTGAAACATGTAAATTCAGAAGAAAGAAGAAAAGAACTCCTCCGAATATTGTAAAGAAAACCCTTTAATAGAGACACACAACACAGAAACAGAAAACATATATTGCTTTATTAACCCCTTAACGACTGGACCGTCATGGGTTGTTTTGCCTTAAGGACCCATGACCATCCTGGACCATCATGGGTTAAATGATAGCAGTGCGCCTCTGTGCACGCTGCTGTCAATAATTCCCACCTGAGATTGAACACTCTGGGACCGGAGCATTCAGTCTCTGCAGCAGCGATCCCATGTACCGGCACTGTAAAAGAATGAATGAGGCAGTGCTCTACACTGCCTCTAGTGTCTCTTCTCAGCTGTCTGTCCCTTACTATCAAAGTAAGGGACAGAGAAGCAGAGAGGAGACACCAAGTGGACAAATAAAATGCAGCAGCTGGGGGGGTATTAACCCCTTCACTGCTGTGCTGGAGGATGGCTAAATGCAGGTCCATTTTTGAGCTGCTAAAATTAACTTTTTTTGTGTTTCTTGTTTTTTTTTTTACCACAACACTTTTTTTTTTTAACAAAAATGTTATTTAAATAAAAAAAAATGTCTATTACCAAAATAAGAAGTGTGATTGTTGTGGAGCCATGACATACATTTATACACACCGCCAAATGTCATCAATAAAAAAGTGAGAAAATAGGGTGGGAAAAGGGACATGGGGTTTTTCACCCAGGGGGCACAGTGACCACTTAAATCTGCCCATTTTGTAGGTATGACTGACCGGTCATACCTTTCATGCAGTGTCCATAAAAATTTAACCCATTGTGCCCAAATGATCCCAAGAGAAAAAAAAATGCTGTTTTACATTTTTTTTAATCATTTTCTTTAATTTTACTAAAATGAATGGTGAGCTATCCATATAAGTATTGTATCAAAAGAAAGCCCTATTTGTGTGTAACAAAACAGTATATAATTTTCTTGGGTAAAATCAAGTACTTAGAGGGAAAACACTGTTGAACAAAGACATAGTCAAAAAGGTCAGAATTTATCCGGTTAAGGGGTTACATCGAAAATAGATTACATAAGGACTCTTAAAAACAATTAAAAACAATAGTTAGGGGGACCTATCATTAGTGACAGTCTGGATAAACAATAATTAAACAAGAGTAATAACTACACAGAATAATCAAAATAATATGAATCCAGTAGTCACAAATATAACCCAAAACCTCCCACCGAAACCACATGCCCTATAAGGCTAAATATCAAAACACAATCATATAAAGTGCCAATAGTGCAAAAAAATAAAGTAATGAATATACAATGTGCAAGTGCTTCCACAACTAAATAGCCAAATACTTATCCAAAAAATGTGCAGAAACAAAGTCACAGTGGGAGGAAAAAGGATCAGCCAGGTTACCCCTATCTAACACCACTCCAACCCAACTCGTGTCGCCAAAACTGCTTTGTCAGGAGATAAACAAAGGGTAGGGAACAAATTTGCAAAGGGCTAGTCAGAGATGCTCAACTAGGAACAAGCCTGCACTTGAATTGATGAGGCTCTATAGGAAAGGTGTCCTACCCAGGGTGCAATCTCTTTTAGCTCACTAGTGCCTTTCACAGAGAGGAAATATCCTAAATCATATCATATTGGTCCTGCCATAACAGCAGTCCAACCACGAAATGCCAGGCAATTCCTCTCTGAACAAGAGAAGCAGCCAACCCCAGACGTACGTTTCGGCCTTGTTGGGCCTCGTCAGTGATGTGCAGCTGATCTCTCTAGGCACTGTGAGCAAGGGGTCCATGTCTGGATTACCCTGTTACCCTTAGGTTGACAAATCCCAAGGGTAATTTGCATATGCAAAGAGCTAGTCAGAGATGCTCAACTAGGAACGAGCCTGCCCTCGAATTGATGAGGAACAAATCTGGTTTGCTTATTTAGTTAAGCCTTTAAGTGCCAGAGGGGTACGCATGTGTTGCGTACCTCTTTGGTGCTCAGAGGGTTAATGTCTGAATTCCAGTAGAAAGTAATTTTTATCGGGTGCCTGCTTTCATTCACCTCAAGCTGCTATGGTATAATTTTATCTCTTTATACATTATATGATCATTACCACAAGTAGATTGTATTAATTTTTCTTTAAAATAACTCACAGGGTTCTGGAGTTGGGAAGCATGGCGCCTCATCTGAAGATAATCCCATTTTACTTTGGACAGCAGCCAGACCCTTTCTTTTAGATACAATTATGTCACACAGTCTGCTGCCAAAAGTAAGTTTCTAAAGATTGCTCTGATGTTGAACTGCAAATTGAATTTCTGCAGAGTTAAAGCATTGTACAATCCAGTATGGGGGTGGGGGTGGACGACCATGTAACCACTATTAAGTGATTAGCTTGAAGCCACTTTGCAAATTGTAACACCATTTAGGTTTTCATTTGATTTGCTGGACCTTAAAGGAGAACTAACACCTTTTAATAATAACCCACCACTCACCTTACTATGACCAGAAAATTCTAATTGCATCTATGGATTTTGTGTTTGTTCCTTTCTAAAAGAGATACTGGGGCACATGTATGAACCTGCCAGTGCAATACAGTTATGCAATACAGTGTATGAGCACTATAGTGCCTGTGGGGGCATCCATTCCTGCCTGTTCCAGGACTCCCTACCTCCTATTACCACATTGCGATAGTAATCTTTATAGGGTGTCTCAGAAGTGATAATACTGTGTTGTCTGTAAATGGGTAAGGTAACAGCCTGTTTTAAATAGAGGAGCAGTGGGTAGTAATTGTAATGAATGCACTGCCTTAGTTGTTAGTGTTCATTTAAAGGGGAACTGTTCCTTAGGAATAAGCAGCTCCAACAGAAGTACTTGCCCAGATTAATGGGCTTCAAACAGCAATCAATTATATCTGTACACTTTTTAAGTAGCTTTTGATGTCTATTATAGTTCACTAACTGTTCTCATTTATAGTCTGATAAAGACTAGTGTTCTTTATGATCCATTTAGGTCTGCTGAAGCCTGCTATTTGCTGTGAGGAGCTGTGATCTATCAAGAGAGATCACAATATAGAGAAACTGCAAATATAACGCAGATAGTATAGCGTGAGATATACCTGTATGAAGCAATTGCATAATAAGGAACACACCGACATCTTGAAAATTCCCATTAACCTAAATGTGGCTTTTAACCAATGATAGGGAGATCTCCAAAGAATTGCTCTGCAATTCATTAGAGACTATGCTAGCATTCAAGGGGTTAAACCCCCAATTTCAATCAATGTAAATATTTATATCTCCCACATAGTGCAGTTTTTTTGCTCCAAAATTGCTATATTTTCCCTTTATACATAATGTGCTTTGTTTTTGCAGGTCAAAGGGAATTTCAGCTTAACGTGATAGTAACGTTTCACAAAAAAAATCAGTTTGATTAATCTTCATAGTATTTGGTCCATGGAGAGTGTTATTTCAATACTGTCAGAGTTGTAGTTCAAGAGTAATTGAATGATAAAGTATCCCCCTCCCTCCCCTTTTACTGATGTAACACTGATCAGCTCAGATGTAGAATCTGGTCCTGGGACCACATCTCACAGCAAGGGACAATCTTCTTACTGTGATCATAAGGAAAACCCTGTCCCCCTTCATATGTTTTTCAGATTTTCCCTTATGCGCAGTGAAGGTTTTCCCTCTCTGCAATTCATCTGGACAGTCTTGCTGCTCTGAGGTGAGCAGTGTTATATCAGTAAAAGGGGTGGGAGGGGATACTTTATCATTCAATTACTCTTGAACTACAACTCTGACAGTAATGAAATAACACTCTCCATGGCCCTAATACTATGAAGATTAATTGGAGCTGCTTTTTTGTGAACATTACTATCCCTTTAATATTAGCCTCTTGAATACAGAAGTAGGTAAATCGGCAGGCTGTGACACAAGCTGAGATGGAGCTGTGCCAGATCCTGCTATGTTCACAAAGCTAATGTGTAAGGCACGTCTGCTCACCCTCAGCATCAGCCCCCGTGTATCCCCACAAGGACACTGCAAGGTCCCACTGCTAGAAGGGGAGGGAGTGCTGTATGTGGTTTCAACTCGGCTCACTCTCCTACCCCTGATGACAAGGTGGGCTAAGCCAGGCATTTGGCTGAAGCCCACACCAGCTTGTCAACCATTACTTGGATGCATCTTTCATTGTCTTATGTGTGAACATGGCATGGACGCTGTGCAGATCAGCATGTTGAAACCTGGACTTACCCAACACGCTAGTGCATCCAAGCTGCAGCATGCTGCGTTATGTTGTGTTACACAAGGTGAAACTCGCCAATGTGACCATCACCAATAGGTGAAATATGTTTCACAAAGGTACAATTAGCACAGCATTAATTAATAACACCACCCTAACGCCATAGGGTGACAGAAGGTCCACTTTAAGGGTCACACAAGAGATAAAAGAAGCAGCTTTCAGAACAGACTAAGAATTAAACACATTACTTTAAATCTGGAGCCCTTTTGGAGGCAGAAGAGTTAAAACAGCATTTCATATTGGAAGGAAATATGTATGATTTCACAGAGCAGAGCCTGCAGCAATACATAATGATGCTGATATGTGTCTAGATAGCGTGTGCTGCAGAGTAATCTAGCATGTCACAGGCTCTGTTTGATCAGCATGATGGAAGATTTAAGAGTCATGCTAAGGGAGATAAAAGTATAAGAAGCTATGGGGATTTTAGCCTGATAAACCTGGTTCTGCTTTTTTCACCCCAGTTCTGTACATAACCTGTGTAGCATTACAGGTTTTCATCTAAATCTCCCAGCAACAGATCAGAAACAATATAATCCCAGGGGGCAATCTGGTGAACATAAATTGCTATAGAGTATGGATGCCTAATGTGAGGACCTCCAGCTGCTGGCGGACTACAACTCCCATAATTCCCTTAGTAGCATCTGGAGGGCCCCATGACATAGCTCAGTGGTAAAGTCCCTGACTATGGAGTCTGTTCATACCGCAAGGTTGCAGGTTTGAATCCCAGCAGGGTCAACTCAGCCCTTTATCCTTCCAAGGTTGATAAATAAGTACCATTGATTGGGTAATAATATCTATTATTTCAGTTGCCGATTTGGTTAATTCCGGGAGCGTACTCTGAAAAAGCCTTGAGTCCCCCTGGGAGAAAGGCGCTATATCAATACTAGTTAATTTTATTATTATTATTTTATGGTTCCCAGCCATGCAATAGAATTTTCCAAAATGATTTAAAGGTGAACTATCACCTTTATTAGTGATACCTTTATTCCAATGCCCCTTTGCATTGAACATGTAATCTTTTTTTTTTTTTTTTTTTATATATATATATATATATATATATATATATATATATATATATATATATAATTCGTTATTCTCCAAGATATTTGCTTTGAAATGTAATGCAGTGACATCACTTCAATACAGGCTGCGGGTGAACTCTGCCCCGTCAACCTTCGTCTGTTCCCCTCCCCAAGTAGCACCTCGTTCCAACTTCCTCCAATAACGGAGGCTTCCTCAGTGTAAGCTGGAGCGGCCTCTGGCCAATGAAAGTGCTCCTGATTACATGCCTCCAGGAGGCGGGATAGAGGGAGGGGAGCAGAGGCAGAGTGACATACTGTGGTACAGAGCTGGTAACCGCAGTCTGTCCGGAAGTAGGTGCAGGGCAACATTTACTTGATTAAATTCAGCAAAATACCAAATTTTTTAAAAAAAGAAAACGTTTTACCAGCTAGTCACTACATAAACTGATTATTGAGACCAACATGTATAGGGGTGATAGATCCCCTCTAAAGGGTTATTAATACTTCAGTGAGTGCCAAGCTATGATGTGATATGCCCTTATACTGTATACTATTGCTCCCTGTCCCTGATATCACTATATTTGCTGTGAAATTATATTATAAATTGTCCCAATCCCGTCCCTTTTTGGTCCAGAAAGCCTCCTCCCCTCAGACATGAAAGCGGGTCACGATACGGGACAATCTTCCTTCAGTATAAGGAAAAATCTGCATTCCTTGGTCAAGGAGGGCAGGGTTTACCTTATACTAGATGAAGGAACATTGTCCCTCGTTGTGATCTCTCTGGTCAAGCGACCTGATACTAGATCTGAGGGGAGGCGACTGAAAAGGGGAGGGGGACAATTTATAATATGATTTCACAGAAAATATAGCAATATCAGGATTACCACTCATGAGGAGCAATAGTATAGAGTTAAAGGACACATCATAGCTTTGCATTCACTGAACTATTACTAACCCTTTACAGGGATAGTAATGTTTCACAAAAACAGCAGCCCCAATTAATCTTCATAGTATTTTGGCCATAGAGAGTGTTACTTCAATACTGTCAGAGCTGTAGTTCAAGAGTAATTGAATGATAAAGTATCCCCTCCCGCCCCTTTTACTAGTGTAAGCCACCTCCCCTCAGATGTGGAATCTGGTCTTGAGACCAGACAGCTCCCAGAAAGGGACAATCTTCTTACTGTGAGAACAATGAAAACCCTGCCCTCCTTGACAGGTTTTTCAGTTATGCTAACTGAAAGATTGCTGCTCTCTGAGATCCACCTGGATACCACCTTGTTGTTCTGAGCTGAGCAGTGTTACATCAGAAAAAGGGGCGGGAGGGGGATACTTTATCATTCAATTACTCTTGTACTACAACATTAACAGTATTGAAATAAAACTCTCCATGGCCCAAATACTATGAAGATTAATTAGAGCTGCTTTTATTGTGAAACATTACTATCCCTTTAAAATGGTCTAAACTTACCTTAACACCTTATTGACAGGGTTTTTTTTTCCCATTATAGCGAATGACTTCCTGGACTTACCAGGTAAGTCGTCTGTCACTAAGGGGTTAAGGTGACAGGTCCAAAAGATCATTTATATACAAAACCAGCATCTGTTAACTGCATGAGTGCAATAGGGGTACGTAACACATTGTAATTCAAAGGGTTAATCATCTATATGAAAAAGTCATGATGTGTTAAATAAACGAAAAGCAGCATAGAATATCTCTCTGGGACACAAAGACTGTACCGATTCATTACAATGCTTGACAAGACAGTATTGTTGAGAGACGCATATGCAAATGACTTTGACTAATTCTACATGGACAACTCTTCAAAAGCAAGGTTCCATTTCAGAGCAATCATAACTGAAGCAGTGGAGCAGAGATGCAACACTGTTTTCAGTGAATACTCCGATTCTTTTTGCTAACTCTTTACCTCAAGGAAATGTTCTGCTTGCTGTTCTCGATCCAGCTTTCTTGAGGTTGTGGTAATGAGTCCTGAGTGGGAAAAAAGAAGAAAATGATATTAGTTGATTTTCAAATCATCAAACAAGCAATCGGAAACTTTGTTAAGTAATTTGCGGACACCTTAATACTGCACTTTAAACCTCCTAAATCAATGCCAACTCTAATTTTAATCATTTACTCAGAGTGAAAATGCAACATCCTTAAATTATTCAGTATTTGGATTGTGCCAGATTTTGAGAGCATCATAAAACACAAAAGTAATTTAAGAAAAAAACTAAGCAGATCACCTATGTAACAAAACTATTCAGTCAAGGGTTTTACTCTCTGGACTTCGAGCTTTTGAGACTCCAATTCCCATCATCTCCAATGGTAACTGTAGATCCCAACAGCTCGAGAGCCAAAGACTGACTACCTCTTGGTTAGGTCTGTCGTCTCTATAGTAGTATCAACGAAATTCAGTAAAGAAGCAGACAACTTTACTTTTTAAAAAAAATATGTTATAGGGTTTTTTCCTCTTAGTAAACCAATGTTGTTCTCTCTGCTTGGAGATTTACCAGAATTACAATTTAAACCTGTTTTTTATTTTTTTATAAACAGTCTTAAGGAGTGTCCAAAAATCACATTTTTATTATGCACTCTGTGGAGCAGACTGAGTCACTGACTACCCATTGTAAGTGATGGGAACTGCACAACCTGGTGACCAGAGTAGAAAATCAGTGTAATTAAAAAAATGTGCTGTAATAACTTTTAGAATGAAAATTGCCATACTTTTTTTTCATAAAAATGTTTATTGCTCCTTTAAATTATTTGAATTTTAACAGTCTTTGTGACAGGGGCATTTTAGATCAATAGCTGACAAACTGAGTTCTGTGGAACACCACGGGGTTATGCACTAAGGTGTGATAAAGAGGTGATAATGTGGAGATGACTTCTCTAGTGATATCACTTCTCCAGTTCCTATATTATTCTATGTAGCCAAAGCTATAAAGAATAACATAGTTGGCAAAGAATTCAAAGCTTACATTTCCACTGCTATCCCAGAATTCCATGCAGAAACATCCAAATGAGAGTACATAGTAGTGTTCTTCAGAAGTTTCAAGTGAAACTGGTGTTCCATTATAGCAAATAGTTTAAAGGATAAATAAAGGGTCAGGGAAATGGGGTCTTATAAGTGTAGGCAGTTACATGACAGCTATGGTAACTGAGTTCTCGTAGCCTGAAACTGCCCGCTCTTTTCCTTGACCCTGCAAGTCTCCATGATCTGCAGGACTGGGTGATGTCAGCGCTTCACTCGGAGTTACTGGGAGATCGCTGTCTTCTCCTTTGAAACAAACTGTTCACAAATTCACCAGTATGGGGCTTCAGTGATGTTGCTTCCTCTTAATGAGTGAGGGCAGTCTTAGGTCAGTCCCAAAATTGCTACAATTAGCCTTTATGAAGGTCCAAAAAATTACCCTTGTGGCTGCCAGGGAATATATGGGTCTTATGGACCAGATTTATTATCATTCGTATTATTTTCAGACTAGCAATTAGTACATAAACTTTATGAGGACCATTTTTCTTTATAATAAAAAATCCTTTTTCAAATGCTTAATACGAAGCAATTTTACTATCATGGATGTCATATAGAAATATTAACAAGTACTCACGATTTAAAATGTCATTTTATGCACTTTTTTGTTCTTTATGTTCAATTTTGTATACAGTAAGTAAATTATTATGCATTTAGTTCTGCCGACAATAATCCATTGTGAAAACTCACTAGTAACCTGAGGGAAAACTGTCCAATCTATGGAACATGAACATGGAAATCTATAAATGTCAAGAGCGAAAGTGTCAACTGTATGTGCTTATTATATATAATTCTGTAGAGCTTTCTGTGTTAAAAAAAATGTTTCAAATAAACTAATATGGCTCTGCCGGAATAGCTATTATTGATTTTATGATGCAAAAAGGAAATATATGTTACTAACCCCATGAATGCTATCGAGGTCCCCAAAGCGACCTCGATAGCATACAAGGGGTTAAGTATGTGTGAAAGGACCTGGTAGATTTTGTTACAGCAATAAATAGGTTACCAGTTTCTCAATCCATTAGGTGTAAAGGGCAATTATCATGATGTAGTAAGTCTGATCATAAGGGAAAAAACAGACCCAAGATGGCTTCTGTCAGCCATCCCTTGACTAACAGTGGGCTGGAGCACAGTCTGGAAGTTTTTGGCTAAAAGGCATAAACTTTGCGGGTTGAACATGCAGCATTCAAGTGGAACTACCATCCCTGATAAAATTCGACTCAATAGTGCTAGTCGCCAGAAATATTACCTGGTGTTTGAGAATTGTACGCTGTTCCTGGTCTGACAGGCAGGAAACAGCATAGACATCTTTCCATAGTGACGTCTGCGCTGTCAGTCCCATCCGGCTCTAGGAGGCGTTGCTAGGAACCGTTCAGCTCCAAAAGGGACTGGCAGCGCAGGTGTGCAGACGTCACTATGGAGAGATGTCTGCTCTGTTTCCTGCCTGTCAGTCCAGGAAAGTGTATAATTCTCAAACACCAGGTAATATTTCTGGTGACTAGCATATGTTTCTTCTGAAACTGTATATAAATGTTAATGTGTAATTATTATTTTTATTTTCTATTTGTGAACGAATTAAAACATTTAAATTATAAAGACTTTTGAGAACATACTTGAAAACCAAAGAAATATCTATGTATTCTTCCTAGCAAAACACTAAATAATAAAAATAAATAAATACAATATGGATTACAAACTGCTACTTAACAGAGATTAGAGGCTACACCTGTATAGACTTTCAATGATTGCCATTAGGGAATCATCTGCAGTAAGTGGGTGAGTAACATAAAATCTTGGGATGAGTCCACCTTCTAAGCCATGGGCATTCAACGTGTGGCCCATGGTCCAGGTGAAGCCCTCCTGACTTCAAAGCGTGGCCCTCCTAATTAATTAACTAGCACATATGAACTAGAAGTCCAATGAGACCTAATCCCCTGCTTGCCAGTGCCGTAAAATTCTAGGTATCTGCTACATCTAAATATGGTCACTGACTTGATTAGTAGTTAAATAAATCCCTCTTTTTGATTCCAATGGAAGGAGTTTCTTCTCGCAGCAGAAACTTCCAGGGAATTCTTACCTCTTTTTCTGCTGGGTGTTGGAGCACGGTGAGACTACTCTGAGCTTTTACAGTTTTCAAAACTCCACAATTCTTAAAATGTTTGGATCACTCTGTCCCACTCTATCACACAGTCACATAGAAAATACAGTCACATTAAACACAAATGCTGATGTTCTAAATTAAGCAACAAAGTTCAGTTGAAAGCAACTATCTACACTATGGCCTGTACCAGATGGTGTGGCTGTATGTGCCAGGAAATAATAATCATATATCGCTGTGCATGTGAATAGTGTTTGCTACATATTGATTACCACAGGAGGGAAGTGTGCTACTTAGCATTCCAAATGGGAAACTCTGCTGATAGATTCTGCATGTGCTCAGTTCTATATTATAGACTTTACATCTGGGTGACCAAAAAAAAAGAAACAATCTCAGCCAACACAGTTTTAAAAGGATAAAAGGGCTACAGCACGAAATGTATTTAAAAACACGCTAATTATGGCAGTTAAGCCTGTGGTAGCCTTATTATTCTTTATTCAGAATGTTGGCCACTTAGGCATCACAAGGGACAAAAATGGCCTTGACACCTGTTGCTAAAATGACATCATCACTCAAGGGCGGTTTAGCCCATGCAGGTTTCTATTCAGTAGTATTGCCCCTACCAGCAAGACTTTGAACTTTCACTGGACAAAAGTGCTTGGCACATAAAAGGCCTTTTAATCATAGAACTGCCTTGTAGTAATAGTTAAACTTTTGCAATGTGTTGCACATCCCTCTGGCACTCAAAGGGATAAAGTGGAATTTATACCTTATAGCAACTGTGGTGATTTTGACATAGAATACAAAATCACCTATAGGTTATATTTTTACATTTTTAAATAATAGTTTCTGGAACATTTAGGTGTGTTTATTTTATCGGTTTATGCAAATTAGATAGCATGGCATGCCAGACAGATATTAACATATTTGAAAACTTGATTCAAAACTGCCTATGTGTCAGGTTAACCAAAATTCAAGCAGATGAATAATAGACACACTTATTTCTGGGGAAAGTGAAAGTGAAGACTTCCTGGTACTGCACAGAGCTTCATTAGCATATGATATGTCACTGAAAAGCTTAATTAGCATAAGACATGTTATTCAAAACCCTTCATTAGCATATAAAAGTCACTGAAAGTGCTTCATTAGCATATGGCACATCATCCAAAAGTTTAATTAGCAACTGAAACATCCGTGGTACCTGCATGGGTGCCATAATTAGCATACATTACAATATGATAACAAGTGTGAATATCTCCTTAACCCCTTAACCCTTTGAGTGCCATGCATTACAATATGGTAACAAGTGTGAATATCTCCTTAACCCCTTAACCCTTTGAGTGCCAGAGGGGTACGCAACTCATTGCTTTGAAATGCGTTGCGTACCCCTCTGGCACTCAAAGGGTTAAGGACCCTTGACGGTCCTGGCACGTCATGGGTTGGGGAAAGATAAGGACCCATGTCGTGCCAGGACCATCATAGAATTCAGGGCTCCCTGCGCAGCTGCACGCGTTCGGGGAGTCCTGATTTGAATGCTGAAAAAAAAATGGCCCGTGGTCCTTCAGTGCCAGCCTGGTGCACCGATCGGCCGTTCCTTAAGGGATTAATTGTACATTTGCTGGTTTTTGGCCGATATGATACAGGTAGTTTTTAATGCAGCTTTCAAATATGCAAACTTTAATTAAGGTGAAAATTCCACTTTAAAGGGATAGTAATGTTTCATAATAAAAGCAGCTCTAATTAATCATCATAGTATTTGGACTTTGGAGAGTGTTATTTTAATACTGTCAGAGTTGTAGTTCAAGAGTAATTCAATGACAAAGTATTCCCCTCCTGCCCCTTTTACTGATGTAACACTGCTCAGCCAGAGCAGAAGGGAGGTGCCCAGGTAGACTGCAAAGAGGGACAATCTTCAGTTAAGATAAGGAGTACTAGCTGGCATGCCTGTAATACACTAACATTCCACACTGCTCTCCATCCCAACTGCCACGCCCTGCAAGGCCAGTACTAGCTAATCTGCATAAACTGATGAATAGCACTAAATTTCTCAAAAACTATATTTAAAAAAAAAAAAATTCTGGCATAACATACAGGTGATTTTAAAAGCTCTTTCAGAATCATTTGTTTGTTATAAAGGGACAGCTCCACTTTAAGTATGTAGCAGGTAGCCTCTGGTGTATAATATATGGTGATGAGATCCATTATCACTATATTTTGTTGTGTTCGTATTACAGTTTGATTTTTAAATAAAAATGGATGATCAATACTTTATTGCATCTACACCTTAACTATCTACAGCAGTGAATGTTTTCCTACTGTGACAGTGTGCCAATAACATAGCAATATATGAGAGCATTTCATGCCAGGAGCTATTACAGGAGCAAGTGTTAGTGTGATGACAAGCTTGAGAAGCTTCACCTCCTCGCATGTGACAGCGGAATTCCTCCGCTTTCCCAACAACACTGGAAGGCTCCAGAAATTGCTAGGAGGCGTAAGTGACAAATGAAACAGTGTGGCAGGGTAAAATGATGGAATATTAACCTAATGGTGCCCAGGTAGACTGCAGAGAGGGACAATCTTCAATTAAGATAAGGGAAAAACCTGAAAAACGTGTCAAGGGGGGCAGGGCTTTCATTGTTTTCATAGGAAGAAGATTGTCCCCTGCTGTTATCTGTCTGGTCTATGGACTGGATTCCACATCTGAGAAGAGATGGCTTACACTAGGTAAAAGGGGCGGGAGGGGAAACTTTGCTTGTGAATATCTCTCAAACCATAAAGGTTTGAGAGATAAGACTTGTATCGTTCTTCATGTTTTTTTAATGCCTACAAAATAATATAAAGTTAAAACGAAGTATAACTATCCTTTTATATCAAACTTAGAAATAGCTCCAGTCCGTGTCCAAAGGCACTTTTATCTTATAATGTACTCTAAGGGAGAATTTGAGTAGTTTACTATGATTCTCCATGCTAAGTGATAGGAACAGCCCCACATGATGGTCTCAATAGAAAATTGCAGTTTAACGCAAATAAAAAAATATATCATTTTGAGCTGAATGAAAAAAAACATCTAGAAATAAGAGTCTTTATGCCGCACTCAGCAGGAAACACCCTATAATATGTCTTTTTACTGGTCCTTTAAGCTTGCAAGCTGATACTTTTAGACGTAAATTACTATAAAAAATCCTTAACATTATAGCAGTATTTGTGTATTTCAGAGTACAAAGGCATGGCACCAAGCCATAGAACAAAGAACACTGGATATTCTTAATGGGCTCTTTCAGACATCTACCAATGTAATACAGCAGCTGCTACAACTGATTCTTCTTTTTAAAACTCTCAAGCTCCCTATCCCATCTATAGCCAACTCTTTATTAACATTGTTTATGATGGGAACATGCTGTAAAAATAGTTGATCCTGTCAACCCATCTGAAATCCTTAAATAGCTTTGTACTCCAGTGGATAATTACATGCAGAAAGAGGTAAAAACATGATGTGAATATTATAATGCTTTTGTTAAGAGATAATCAACTCTTAATATATTTAAGCCAATACGAAGTCCATATAGGCTAAAAGCAGAAATCTGTACCCCATTTCTGTGGATTAGACTGTTCACATGGGTGATTTCACCCTGCGTCACACAGACCACATGCACCTTTCTGAATCTTTCCTGCATTCAATGCAAGAAAGTGTTAGTGTAGCCTATCTGCCAGGCGGCTCTGAGGCCATACTGTAGAAAGCTCACACAGACAATCACATTGCTGCTTTAAGCCGGTCCATGTGGGTGTAAGATGCTATAATTTTTGGCTGTTAAAGGGATAGTAGTGTTTCACAATAAAAGCAGCTCAGATTAATCTTCATAGTATTTGGACCATGGACAGTGTTATTTCTATACTGTCCAAGTTGTAGTTCAAGAGTAATTGAATGATAAATGTTCCCCCTCCCGCCCCTTTTACTGATGTAACACTGCTCACCTCAGAGCAGCAAGACTGGCCGGATGGATCACAGAGAGGGACAATCTTCAGTGAGCATAAAGGAAAAACCTGAAAAACCTGTCAATAGGGGCAGTGTTTTCATTATATTCACAGTAAGTGGATTTTCACTTGTTATGAGCTGGAGGCAGCTTACACTAGGTAAAAGGGGCGGGAGGGTGTACTTTAGCATTCAATTACTCTTGAACTACAACTCTGACAGTATTGAAAAAACACTCTTTATGTGAATCTACATACTTAAACTGTAGTGCTTTATAGATAAGTATGGAAACTCTACTTGTATTTATAATTTCTTTTGTGTATTATATGTGCAGTTAAATTGAAATACAGAGACTTATATTTGCATTTAGTTCACAGTTGTTTACAGTAGATAACAATATCCTGGATGAAAAAAAAAATACAAAAACCCCACCCACATTCTGTAGAAAGTAAGATGAGTATCAGGTTGTTCAATGGAATTGGACTGATGTGTAAAAGTGTTCTAATATGGAATTTCAGCTTGTTAAACAAAGTAAACTTATTCCAGTAGGTACAGTTTTCCATGACCATCCAAGTGAACTTTTCATCTTAGCTCATAAAAAGTTGATATTATAATGTGCTTGAATATAACACAAACTGTTAATAAGGCAACATTTTAAACTACAACATTTTAAATGCACCATTTTGACACCAGCGACATATTATACGATCCAATGTGATGCTCACTACCGCTCGCCATTGCAACAGAATGCCATGCGAATGGGACCTGGTCATTTTCTCAAGGTATTAATATGTCTCTGTTCAGTCACAGACCAAAGCAGAGCTCAAATGCAAAAAACAACAAATAGATATACTGTATAAGGCACAGATTCCAAAGCAAGTCCTTCTGAAGAACAATTTAAGAACGACTTACTGCAAGGAGGATAACATTTCATTTTAAATCAAGAGACCAATGAAGCAGAGAAAAGTTAAAGGGATAGTATGGTCAAATTTTTGTTAGTGCACAGGCTCCATAGAAAAACATAGGAAATGGAGAAGGGATATCACTGGAGAAGTCATCTCCGCTTTATCACCTCTTTAGCATCCCTTAGTAAATAACCCCCCTTGCTTAGATCCAACTAAATGCATCAAAACTCTTTGGAATCTGCTTCATTATGCATCAGGCCAATGACCCCAAACCTATTGCAAAAGCTATCAAGGAGTTTTCAAGACCAAATAGTGTAATGTTCTTGACTGATCAAGTCAATCACCTGTTCTGAATCCAAATGAGTGTGCGTTTCACTTGCTGAAGACAAGACTAAAGGGAAAAATGCCCAATAACAAACAGGAATGAAGATGGCTGCAGTACAGGCTTGGCAGAACATCACCAGGTAAGATACTGAACATCTGGTGATGTCTTTGAGTTGCTGTCTTCAGGCAGTCAGGGAACGCAACAAAGTACTAAGTATGATAACTTTATTTAAGTTTGTATTCTTTATTTTGGCCCCCTAAAATAGATGGGATATGTATAAAAAGGGTTATGATTCGTACACAGTTAATGGTTTAGAGATGTCAGTATCCTCTAATTAAAGCTGACAGTCTGCACTTCATGCTTCTCGTCATTTTTTCTTTTCAAATCCATTGTGCTGGAGTACAAAGACAAAACAACAAAACTTGTGTCACTGTCCAAATACTAATGGACTGAACTGTAGCAGTCTCTAACGCATAGCTCACAAGGAAACTCAACGGGAATCATCCTATATAATAATTTGCTAAATCGTGTGTAACGCCCGACATGCGCAGTAGACACTGCTGCGTGTGCGGCAGTCATGCGCAGTACAGACTGCCCGCGCCGCAGCTGATACAGAGCTGGGCGCTCTGAAGGAGCGTCCAGCTCTGTATCAGCAGCGGCGCGCTGCCAGAGGCACTGTGGCCCGTGTAACGGGCTGTTCAACTAGTATTACATAAAACTTGAGCACTGACCACCATGCAATTCACTTCTGCCTGGATTTCATCTAATATTAAACCACAAATTTGTTAGGAAGTTCAAATAAAAAGTACAGTTTTGTACTATATTTGTATATTTTTTAATACACATAAAAAAATTGCAAATCAGGAAAAAAACATAAGACACTCTGATTCCTTTGGTATTCTATGGAGCAAAGTTATAAGACTTTCCCATAATCCTTGCACCCAGTGTTGAGAATACTTATAATAATGATCTAAAACTGGGTGTATGTAAAATTCTTAAAAGCATTTAAATGGTTAGTAATGTCTTATATTAATAACACGTTATATTGTAGATATTCAAAAAATAAATCAATAGATGACATTCTGATCTCTCAAACTTTTATGGTTTGAGAGATATAACATTTTAAAGTTCCCCCTCCCTCCCCTTGCACTGATGTCATTTGTAAAGCTGACAGAAGGAGATTCGAGTCAGGTGACCCGACGGCTGCTCTTCAGCAGAGCCAAAATACCACAAGAAATACTTCACTGAAACAGGCTACAACACGTGCCTGGCTTGCAAGCACACTTTGTAGACTATTCCAATGAAGTATTTATTTTTAGATTGTGGTATTTCGGCTCTGACGAAGAGCAGCCGTCGGGTCAGCTGAAGCGAATCTCCTTCTGTCAGCTTTACAGCTGACATCAGTGCAAGACGATGGGAGGGGGAACTTTAAAATGTTATATCACTCAAACCATAAAGGTTTGAGAGATCGGAATGGCATCTATTGATTTATTTTTTGAATATCTACAATATAACTTTTTATTAAAGGGATAGTAATACTTCTTTTTATCGTTATTTTATTTTGTAGGCATTACAAAAACATGAAGAACGATATAAGTCTTATCTCTCAAACCTTTATGGTTTAAGAGATATTCACAAGCAAAGTATCCCCCCCCGTTTAGCCAGATCAGAAGGGAGGTGCCCAGGTAGACTGCAGAGAGGGACAATCTTCAATTAAGATAAGGGAAAAAGCTGAAAAACGTGTCAAGGGGGGAAGGGCTATCATTCTTTCCATACAAAGAAGATTGTCCCCTTCTGTTATCTTTCTGGTCTTACAACCAGATTCACATCTGAGAAGAGATGGCTTACACTAGGTAAAAGGGGCGGGAGGGGAAACTTTGCTTGTGAATATCTCTCAAACCATAAAGGTTTGAGAGATAAGACTTATATCATTCTTCATGTTTTTTTAATGCCTACAAAATAAAATAAAGTTAAAACGAAGTATAGCTATCCCTTTAATATAAGATGCTACTAACCCTTTAAGAGAACTGTAAAACAATCACAAAACCACAGTAACTTATTTAGCTCTATATTATTACACTGTTATTTCTTCTCTTAACTATACAATTGTGAAACACCACACTCTGTAAAAATGTAAATTAATTTTGTTATCTTTCTCCACTTCTGTAAAAACTTTTGATGGTTGTTAAATTTCCAGTAAATTATTTGAAGTGTGCTGGAGAACTGTCTACCATCCAATGACTTAATCACTAAATAATTAATTGCATTACATCAACAGTAATTCAGCCAACTCTGAAAACAGTAGAGTACTAAGTAATGCATCATCTCTCAATCTTTTGGTTTTCATCAGACTCTGATACTCCCCTCTTTTTTTATACTGAAATATATGTAACCCTTTGAACATGTATTTATAGTATTCATTTGCATTGTTTATTATGTAATATATTAAAGAAACAAATTCATTATATATCTCTTTTGTTGCTGCAGAAATTTCTACAAACCAATTTACATAGGCTATCCACCAAGCATACGCCTTGTCCAGTACAAACATGGCAGACTGTGCTTTTCAAAATGGTTCCTTGAACCAGACTTTCACAAACGTTCAATCACGATCATGGTTTGACAATATGGATACTGTTATGTTGCATAGCAATGGGAATTGGTGCTGAAACAAAACCTCACTTGTGCCACCCTCCTCCCGAAAAGCCTCATGTCCACTCAGCCTCACGTTGCACTAAAACAACTGCATGAAATAGGATATTAAAAAAGGTTGGATGCTTGTAATTTTTATCCAGAATTGGACGTGATTCTTTGTTACCGGACTCCATGAATCCGACCTCCCAACCCCACCGAGATTCTTATTAGGAGGGGTTTGGGGTCCTGCAGCAAAGAATCATGGCTTCCTCCATAGACATGATATCAATTTCTAATTAAAGCTTAATATTGTGGAACAAATCCATGTTGAAAATATTTTTAATGGCCATTAGAATTGACTGGCAAGATTAAGGTAAATGAGCGTTATTATCATACCTGGGAACTTTGCTGGCAGCAGCCCCATAGTCACAAGTATGAGTGGACATGGGCGTGTCCACATGATGCAAATAACATCAAATAATGGGCAGGGCTTCAAAGAAGTGGGTGGGATTGAGATGAGGGAAGGTGGGCTTTGTCCCATAAATGGGTGTAAAGAGGCTAGAAGTGGGCAGAGTGATGCAGAGATTGGGTAGATTGGGCAAGAATTTGAGGTTCCCACAGATCTCTCTTTTCTGGTGACTCACCACTGGCCCCGGAGACCTAGTAATTAACTCAGAAACTGGAGTCTATGGGGCGCATCCGGAAAGATCTCAGGTATGGTTATTATTAGGAGGAGCTAAGATTTGTTTAACACTTCCATGTATTCCTGTTCAACCATTAATCCCTTCAAGGAGAAGAGGTGTGTGAAACACATTGCTTTGCAATGCATTGTGTACTCTCTCTGGTCTTTAAGGGGTTAATAAATGATTCCCTTACAGGCTGATTAGATAAGAAGCAATTCTTGAGCAAACCAACTGCTCAATTCAATTCCCTAAATCCCCGTTGAAGTGAAAGAGGCTTTTAACAATTTGATTGCTACAGAGGTCACCAATACTTTGCAAACCAATGTGTTGGAGACATCAAAAGCACTTAAAGGGCTAAAATGCTCAACTGATTAACCTCTTAAAGGGATAGTAATACTTAAAATGTAAAAAACAATATGTTGTAGGGTTTATCCCCCTGAGTAAAACAAGAGTAATCCCACTGCTGAAACGTGTTTCATTCAAAAGTTATTAATTTTCAAAGTTGAATTTTTTTGGTGCAATATCACAGCGGCCTGAAATTCTACAGTGGCGCTGTTGCTACATGATCCTATGGACAGCTCTGGTCCCGGGACCATAAATCTCCATAGGATGGTGTAGCAACAGCGCCACTGTACAATTTCAGGCCACTGTGATGTTGCACCTAAAAAATTCAACTTTGAAAATTAATAACTTTTGAATGAAACACCTTTCAGCAGTGGGAGTACTTTTGTTTTACTCATGGGGATAAACCCTACAACATATTTTTTTTTACATTTTAAGTATTACTATCCCTTTAACATTCGCCCAATCCCCTGGAGAGCAGCCGTTAAGGACTACAGCACTTTTTTTTTTTACAATGGATTCTGGGATCACCGAGAGGCGTGCAGCCTCACTGTGACCCTGGAATTCCATAACATGCCAGGACTGTCACCAGTCCTTAGGCGCTGTATATCATGATGGTCCTGGCATGTCACTAATCCTTAAGGGGTTCATTTATTTCCTTTTTATTTCCCTATAATGCAGATGGTTTGCTCCAGTCCTTATTAAATCAGGGCTCCCATTTCTAAAATATCAGATGTAGCTGTCCCTTTAAGAACTCCATTACATAAAATAACAGAGACTGGGGAACTCTCTTACTGCACAGCTTTCTTATTTATTGGTAAATCAGACTTTAGTCTCAGGAGGAATCCAGGCAATGTATTTTTGGTCTGAGGAATATCAAATAATAAATGTTCATTACTTTAACCTTCTGTCCTACATTAGATTTTTTTCTTTTCTGAACATTTTTGTTAAGTTTCTTAACATAACTTTGAATATATTTTCTCCATTTTAGAAACAAGGTATTCAATTATGTATATCTGCAATAATCCGAGGAACACTGTGATGACCTACATATGAAACATTAATGGCACCGTGCAACAATGTAGCAGAGCGGCCATCATTGCTTTCATGCAACACTCTGTACTCAATGATTTACTCTCTGAGTGCCAGAGGGTATCCAGTGTAGCAATGCACTAAATACCCTTCTGTATAATA
This sequence comes from Rhinophrynus dorsalis, assembly GCA_037306005.1. Classification (NCBI taxonomy): domain Eukaryota; kingdom Metazoa; phylum Chordata; class Amphibia; order Anura; family Rhinophrynidae; genus Rhinophrynus; species Rhinophrynus dorsalis. The sequence goes on from CM074719.1 coordinate 580,888,127, forward strand.
AACAGAGAAAAGAATTAGAGACACACACTACAGACTCTTTGGGGAAGATTCACTAAGCGGTGATAAAGAGGTGATAAAGTGGAGATGACTTCTGCAGTGATATCACTTCTCCAATTCTTGTGTTATTCTATGGAGCCAATGCACTAAGATTTCTTCAACTTAGTGAATAGGCTCTATAGAATTACACAGGAACTGGGGAAGTGATATCCCTGGAGAAGTTATCTCCACTTTATCACCTCTTTATCACCGCTTAGTGAATCTCCCCCTTTAACTCCTTCTATGCTACAGGGGTATTTAAAACATTGCAAAGATGTATAGGGCCCGATTTACATCTCAGGTGCCCTTAGCTCCACCCACAGACACACACCCCATTTCTCACATGGTTCCACCCACAGTCATAGAATGCACAAAATACCCTTAGTCTATTCCATGCAAGCACACACAAACAAACACACACAAAAAACGTTTAACCCTTTGAGTGCTAGAGAGGTATGCAACACATTGCAGCGCAATGTGTTGGATACCTCTCTGGCACTCAAAGGGTTAACTCAGTGGATACAAGAGATATTTCCATCTCATTGATCTTCAGTTCTTTCAATTCCTTTGTAGCATCCAAATATTGTAATACTAGCCAGTAAACTGGTATGTAAACTGGTGCAGGGACACTGAGATTCCACTGACCACACCCACAAATCAACCAGTGGGTGTGGCCGGCACAGCTGAGGTGCCCTTCAATATCTGGCGCTGTAGGCAGCTGCCTACGTGGCCTACAGGGAAATCTAGAGCTGAGGAAACATTAAAACAATATAGTGCTTTTCTTGCTGATTAAAACAAGGCACTCCCATTACTTATTATAGCTCAACAAAGCCACCTTGAGTCCAAATATAATGCTCTTTATGGGTTTGTGTCACTGCCTATGGCTCTCCATTTGATTAAAAGCAAGACATGTTTGAGCTGCAATAAGATTCAAATGAAATATATTCCAGCAATGGGAGTAGAAGACCGTTTTAGTGAAAGTTTTTTTCTTTAGATAACGAGATCGCGGCTCTGCTGCAGAGCCGCTTGATGATCTATGACCGGATTTCCCTGAGTCAGCTAAAATGCTGACTACGGGGAAGGGGGAGGGAGAGGGCAACTTTAGAAGCGATCATCTCTAAAACCATAAAGGTCTGAGAGATGACACTGGGGGCAAAACGTTTCTTTTTACAAGGGCTTTAATATAGGGATTTGTAATACTGAAGTATTACTATCCCTTTAAAGGGGATCTATCACCCCTATACAAGTGTCTCTTAAATGTTAGGTTATATAGCGATTATGATGAATACTATATTACTTTCCTGTTTTAAAACTATTTGACCAAAATGTAATTATTAAATACTGCCCTGCACTCTACTACTCTACTCGGACACACTGTGGTTACCAGTTCTGTACCGCACTCTGCCTCTGCTCCCCTCCCTCTATCCAGCCTCCTCGGATGATGGAGGCTTTCTGTCTGTAAGCTGGAGGACTCTCATTGGCCAGAGACCTCTCCAGGTTATAGGCAGAAAGCTTCCGTCATTGGAGGAGGCTGGATAGTGGGAGGGGAGTAGAGGCAGAGTGACACACTGCAGTACAGAGCAGGTAACCACAGTCTGTCTGGAAGTTGAGTGCAAGGCAATATTTAATCATTCAGTTTCAGCCAAATAGAATTTTAAAACAAGAAAATAATATAGTATTCATCATAATCGTTATATAACCTAACATTTAAGAGAAAATTGTATTGGGGTGATAGATCCCCTTTAAGTGCTGGCCACGCCGACATGCGGCAGGTCCTTAAGGGGTTAACCCTTTGAATGCCAGTGTGGTGTATAAAGCATTGTGCTGGCTTTCTCTTTGAGTCCCGCAGGGGTGAGCAATGCATCAATCCTTTATTATGATTATTTTTATTAGCACTGTTTGGTAGAGACTACAATCTATAATAAGTGGGGGAATTAATATAAAAGCTGTAAGGGGGACTTTTTATAATGTGGGAAAGAATACACAGTAACAAAAACAGAGTGGTTGATTCCACAATGTAATATTTAACCCCTTGACTGCAAGAGGGGCACCCAACACAATGCAGAGCAATGCATTGGGTACCTCTGACAGATTTAAAAAAAGAAAAACATATATACATACATACATATATATATATATATATATATATATATATATATATATATATATATATTTCTTTTTACAATACTACATGCTGGCCCATTTAATAAAGGGTGGATTGTAAATATGTAGAAAGTTTCTTTATTTACAATGTATTTATCAATGATCCAACATTTCTATTTTGTCAGTGTGTGAGTATAAGGATACATCCCTTATATACACCAGAAACCACTCAATTGGACCTGGCGCGTGTAAGTAACAGAAAAAGGGCACGTCCGTGTCCTGTGCTTTACAGTATAGGCCTGGTCTGGCCAATAAAACTGTTCTGGATGCTATAAAATTCTTGTTCATGGTGATCGGCACACTTCAAATAAATGCAGGATGAAAGGAGGTCAGTAGACCACAGAAACGTGTGCCGCTCACTGTAACACATGGATTAGAATCCAAAAAAGCCTATACATATATATATGTACCTCTCTACATTACATTAACCAGCTTAGTGTATCTCATGTTAGTAGCGAGGAATGACGATATATGTATAAAGAAACTGTACATGTGTATGATTTTTAACCCTTTGAGTGGCAGAGGGGTAGGCATCGCATTGCTTTGAATACAGTTAAAGAATTGTATTCACACTGATGGGAGATTTATCATTCAACATTATTACAGCACAAACTTAATTAATTTATTTTTTTAGTCAATTTGTTACAAACAGCACCAACTGGTGCCCAAAGCATTTTTTTTTCTAAGTAACGCTGTCTGTGGGAGAGCTTGAGCCAAACTGTGTGTCTCCAGTCAGCACCACCTAGTGTCATGAACAGAAAACTGCAGGGATAGTAACACTTAATATGTAAAAAAATATATATTGTATAACAAGGATACTTGCCCTGCTGATAGGTGTTTTATTCAAAAGGTTTTGCAACTCAAACTTGAATTATTTAGGTCCGGTATCTCAATGGCCTGAGCTTTTGCTACATTGTCTTATGGACTGCTCTGGTCAATTGACCATATACCTCTATAATATGGTGTAGCAACAGCACCGCCATAACATTTCAGGACACTAAGATATTGCACCTAAATAATGCAAGTTTGAGTTGCGAGAACATTTGACTAAAACACCTCTCAGCAGTGGGAGTGCTCTTGTTTTACTCAGGAGGACAACCCCTACAATATAAATATCACTGTGCAATAAATGTTATTATCCCTTGAATGAAGACAAATACATGCAGCAAATGGAATTACTTTTAATTTACATGTATTATTTAATAAAAAAAAAAAATAGTCAACTGCTCCTTTAAATCCTATTGTACACTGCACCAAGACGAGTTGCCATGGGGAACTCAAAATAGAAACCCATAACATTCTTACATCTTACAGTTTGAACTCATCCATCTCCACTGCAATTAGGTTAATATTCCATCATTTTACCCTGCCTCGCTGTTTCAATCGTCACTTACGCCTCCTAGCAATTTCTGGAGCCTTCCAGTGTTGTTGGGAAAGCGGAGGAATTCCGCTGTCACATGCGAGGAGGTGAAGCTTCTCAAGCTTGTCATCACACTAACACTTGCTCCTGTAATAGCTCCTGGCATGAAATGCTCTCATATATTGCTATGTTATTGGCACACTGTCACAGTAGGAAAACATTCACTGCTGTACCTAGTTAAGGTGTAGATGCAATAAAGTATCGATCATCCATTTTTATTTAAAAATCAAACTGTAATACGAACACAACAATATATAGTGATAAATGATCTCATCACCATATATTATACGCCAGAGGCTACCTGCTACATACTTAAAGTGGTGCTGTCCCTTTGTAACAAACAAATGATTCTGAAAGAGCTTTTAAAATCCCCTGTATGTTATGCCAGAATTTTTTTTTCTCAAAAAATATAGTTCTATTCATCAGTTTTTGCAGATTAGCTAGTACTGGCCCTGCAGGGAGTGGTAGTTGGGATGGAGAGCAGTGTGGAATGTTAGTATTTGACAGGCATGTCAGCTAATACTCCTTCTCAGAAACAGACAAGTAATTAAAGCTAAAATCTCACTAATTGTTTTAAATTAAAAAAAAAAGGCTAACAAATATAGGCGATTTGTAAACATCTTTCAAAAACACCTGTTACAAAGTGATTCTTCCATTTTATTATATATGAATATTATTAAATCATATGCTTTATTATTGTGTATATAATAAATGTGTTATATCTAGGGGAGACAAAATAGGCAATGTTTAGCCCTAGTCTACACTGGTAAGCAGTACGTCTGCTTCTCTTCCCTTCCATGACTGTGGAACAGTGCTTCTCAACCAGGGTGCCATGACGCTTTGGTGTGCAACAGACATCAACTTAAGGTACCCATGTTTTCAGTGAAGACCTTCACAAAAATGTGTATTTTGAGTTTTAAATGTTTATTTGTGGAAATGGTTCTGCACAAAATGTTTATTTTTGTTAACATGATTGTAAGACCTTATAATAACTGTATATTTATGTATCGTACCCTGCATTATGACCTTGATAACTTACATTACATGCGTTACAGTACCAGACTGCGTGTTAGGGGTGTCTTGAGCAAAAAGAGATTGATAACCACTGCTGTAGATGATTCCACCATGCATTCTGGGTCTAAAGCAAGCTTCATTGGTGTCATACTGAACTGATAGCCAAGCAGAGAAGAAATCCTATTCCCTTTTATTTAAAAGTATTGCCAAAATCTACTCATTCCTAAAGTCCACTGTTAAAACCTGACCCAGGCCTTTGTTCTCTGTAGATCAGACTACTGCAATATAATTCTTATTGGCTTTCCTGTAATGTAAATCAGCTGCTAGGGTCACTTCCCTTGTTCACCAGTATCTTATGAAATGCCTCTCTTGGCTACCAACAAGGTCCCATTTTTCCTACAAAATTATTCTCTTTACAAAAAACTTTAAAGCCATTTCTGACAGCCGAAGGAAAGATGCCTACCTTGGTACTTTCTTCATTTAATATAGTTGAGTGAAATACCTATAAATATAGTTTACCTTTAACCCCCTTGGGTGATAGAACGATCTCATTAGTATCTATCCGAGCATCCAAAGGCGTTAAGCAGCAATCAACCAGGAGATGACTATATAATTGCTTTATGTTTATCTAGGATATAGAGATTTATCTGGGAATAGATATATTTCACAGCCTTAACATGTGCTTAGAGGCAAAAAGAACAAAGACAATGATTTTGTCCATGAATCTTGTTACTCAAGTTTTCCACATTAGATAAAACAGATCATAGCTCAAAGGATTTTTTTTGCAATATAAGATGTTGCACATGTTTTAAATACTAGCAAGTTTATATTTATGTGGTTACTATTTTGCAATAACAAATAAGTATCTCGGGGCAAACACAGGTTTCCCAAAGGTTTCGTAAAAAATAAATAGGTGGATAGATAGATAGATAGATAGATAGATAGATAGATAGATAGATAGATAGATACAGAGCTTAAAAGTTGAAGTCCTTTGCTACTAGCCAGACCTGAAAAGTTACTCGCCACTGCAAGCCATAACATACCAACCAGGGCTGAATTTCTATTTGCCAGGGCTAAATTTTCACTTGCCATTGGCTAGTGGCGAGTGGAAATTTTGAGCCCTGATATATATATATAGGCAGACAGATAAACAGATAGACAGATATATAATTTTATATATATATATATATATATATATATATATATATATATACAGATAGATAGATAGATAGATAGATAGATAGATAGATAGACAGACAGACAGGCAGACACAAAGAAATATACTTTGAATGTGTATTTTTAACTTATGAATCCTAAAATAATTTCAGCCACCTAAGAATAGTCCTGCAGCCTTCAAGGTGTTTTTGGATTACAAATATCCTTATCTTCAGCTGGCATATGGCCAGCTGAAGATGAGAGGGACATTGTCCATCAACAGCTGGAGGAGACCACAGGCTGCTACTCCCTGGTATGGTCTTACAGTAGCACCAAAATGCTCACTATTGTGGTACTAAAAGGAAAATTATCACATTGATAATGCCCAGCTGGCAGGGCTGCTCCACTTGTCAATATAGCCGGGGATTGCACTAGTAGATCAGCGAAGGAGCCAAACGTGAGACTAAAAAGAGAACCCTAGTGCTCCATGATTTGCCCTGTGAGAGAGACTGAATAGAGAGATTCCAAAGTCTTGCAGTCAGTCTCTTCACACATCCCTATTAGGTATTGGAGAGGAAAATACATGCCTGAGGCTGCACATGCAACCCATAAAATCTGAGGCTGTGACACAGAAGCTTCCGGATTGCGTTCCAGCCCAATATCAGCTGAGGGTGCCATTCTTCTGACCCCGTGGACAGCTGAAAGGAGCTGTATTGATGATGCACAGGGCAGCCTACAGCTTTTCACCAGTAATAGACTTAATAAGGCATGGTTATTGCCCTTGAAGCTTTGTCTCTCACTGATCTGATGAGGCAAAAGAATGCAAGTGAGGGGTTCTGAGCAACTGGAAACCAACTCAACCAACCTTGTTATCATGCTGTTATCCACAGCAGAAAAATCCATTACAAACACACATTTCCAATTACTTGCAAATGCAAAATAAGACAGTTGGATCTGCTCATTTATATAGTTCTACTACTTTGTAAAGCCCTTTGAGTACACTAGGAATTATGCCTTCAATATCCATTGGTTACTACCAAGATAATGTGCAACATAAATCCCAGAGTTTATCCCAGCAGTAATGAACCTGTAACTGGTAAAATAAAACAACATGCCATTGTTGCCATGGAGACTGGATAGCAGGTATGTATCACTTCCAGTAATCGTCCTACTCTTTCCATTGGTATAGCAGTGAGATGATTATTTTCCAAGCCTTGTCATATGCTACAATGTATAAATAAAGTTAGCTCAAGCAAACCTGCAGAAGGAAATATTAGGTCAAACATATGCTTCAGTTATTAGGTCTTTTACACAAAAATCAATATATAAAATAGGACACAGAAATACTAATGTCAATAGGAAAATGACAATTTCTACACTAGAGATGGGCAAAAAAATATCCATGGGGCTGATTTTATCTGGCCCTTGGGTCTCGCTAGCTATGCAAATACAGAAATACTGCTATACAGGAAAATATCACTTCAGGCTTTTGTTGGAATAGGGATATATTTTCCACAAAGTACACGTTTGATACAAATGTAGCATTCTAGCAGTGGAATGAGAGTCAGAATAGATACATTCTGTTTGTTGTAGCAGAGCTGTTAAACAAAGGCACAGTAAACTTCCAAATATAACCCAATCTCACATGTCAGTTAGAAAGAGGGTTTGCTAATGGAGCAGAAGTATTAATTAGGGGTTGTGCATGTATATATGATATTATATATACATACACAAACAAACCCACATCATATATTTATACACATACACACAAATAGAAACCATTTTACCCCCCAGATGTCCTCCTTTGAGTACCAGTGGGTTAATGCCACTTGCACTTAGGGAACTTAAGTGTATGGGTATTTTGGAATGTTACATGTTTCCAAGCAGAGGAGATTGTAACTTTATACATATTTCCTAAACAGGTTATGGGAAGGTGTTTGGGACTTGGTCTTAAAAGCAGCAATGCATCTAGCACTGAATAGGATAAAAGCATCAAAACGACATATGCTCTACTGAATACAGTGCAGTTCATGCATATGTGCTGTCCGCAGCTTTCACTATCTAACAGCAAGACGTTCTATAGACCTAAATTTACTGTGAGTGGCAGCTATATCCCCTGCTGTTGGATTTCCCATTAGGAAGAGCAGACAGTCATTGAAAGGCTCCTAATGGTGAGCTAAATCTCAGTTATGATGCAAGATCACTGTGTTGTCATGGCCAACACAATTAAAAATATTCCACCAGATGCTTGCTGCTGATAACTGGTTTATCAGTTTATATATTATTGTAATAACTAACACAATGGGTGGGTGATGCAATAAGGAGTAATAAAGAGGTGATAAAGTGGAGATGACTTCTCCAGTGATATCACATCTCCAATTACTATGTTAGTCTATGAAGCCTATGCACTAAGATTTCTCCACCTATGGAGATGTTAGTGCATAGACTCTATACAATAAACATAGGAACTGGACAAGTGATTTCACTGGAGAAATCATCTCTGCTTTATCTTCTCTTTATCATGCCTTAGTGAATAAGCCCTAATGCTTTGGAAACCACCTCCCAAAACCCAGTGGGTTCATTGACTGTACAGTACATTGATGATTAATTAAATTAGGTATTCCTATGAAAACTTAAAGGGGAACAATACCTTAAGACTGACTGTCTCTTAAATTGTTAATCAGAAGGAGCTACCTAGGACCTTATCCTTCAAACAGAAGTCAGTTATTTACATATAACATACATACATAATTCTAAGGGTTTGACCCTGATAACTTGGATTTTTGATCCAAATCTCAGGGTCTTGGGGTCAAAGGCCACATTCTTGGGGTGGGAAAGCTCAGTGTTACCACTGCATGAGAGGCACCACGTAACAGCTTCTTTAGTGTCTACCTTGGTGAAATGTACACCAGAAAGACAAAAGTCCTGATTGTCTTGTGTGTATTCAAGCAGTGATATCTCCAAGTTGCAGTATGTTGGAGATTCCTTGAGGACTGATTGGTGCATCTCTCGGTTAGAGCAAGCAGGGAGTTATAAACTAGAGTATACGTTCTTGGGAGATTTAAGGTTAATATTGCAAAGGTCTCAGGGTCAGCTCATTTTAAAGCTGCACTATCATGTAGATATAATTGATCCCCAATTAATTGTTAGTATACCGGTAATCATGGAAAGAGTGTTACAGTGTTTATTCAGTGCCGGCATTATTTACAGTCATAAGTTTGTATGAGACTCACCACAACATGACAGCACAGACATATTGGTGAAAGTGTGAAACCTTTATGGTTTGAGAGATATCCGCTTTTAATGTTCCCTCTCCCCTGACGTCAGCATTCTAACTGATAGCAAGGGAATCCGGTCCTGGGAGGCTCTGTAGCAGAGCTGAGATCGCGGTAATAAAAAAGAAATCCTTAACTTAAAAGGTCTTCTATGTGTGCTTGCAAACCAAGCACACGTAGAAGACCTTTTTAGTAAAGGATTTCTTTTTTTATTAACACAATCTCCGCTCTGCTGCAGAGTCGCCGGCTGATCCCAGGAGAGGATTCCCCTGCTGTCAGATAGAACGCTGACGTCAGGGGAAAAGCCAAAAAGAGGGAACTTTGAAAGCGGATATCTCTCAAACCATAAAGGTTTGAGAGATGCCTCTGGTCTCATTTAACTTCGTTTTTAGTGGCTACAACATGGGGGATAGTAATTTTTAAGTATTCCTATCCCTTTAAATGCCAGACAACACCTATGATATGCCTGAGGCCAATATTGCTTTATTTGCCATCCACCTCTTTTGGGGAACTAAAAGCCATCAGTTCATACTGTTGTGAATACTCCTGGACTTTCATTAGCTACTCAAACACAAAACAGACAATTCAAACCACGGAATAAATCTGTGGCAGTTATTTATACGCAATCAAAATAAAATAGCCAAGATTTACACAGCTTGTTTGGTTTCCTTCTTCCAAGATTCTTTCTAAAATAATGTTTTCATCATAGATTGTAAAGAAAGGTGAATAAAACAGCTACATTGTTCACATTGCCTTAGGCAAAGAAGGACTCAGAATTTATCTTTCATGCCATTTTTTAAGATCTTGCTCTATACTGTGAAGATTAAGGGTATATTGAACAAAGATGTAATCCACTGAATGCAATTCCAAGGGTTAAAGGGGAAGTAAACCATTATTATGAAAATGTGTATTACTGGATTATGCTTTGGAAGATGATACAGTCAAAAGTTATTACAGAGCAAACTTTTTGGAAAAGTTTGAGGTCGACGTTTTTGTAGACAACTAGAGTTAGTTGTTCTTGTTGCTTCTGGTGAAAAACTGAGAGTTGCACACACAAACTTTCCACAGATGGATGAAGCATCAGCATGAACTGGCAGCACGTGCACACACACAAATGTGCCCATACACACACACAGATATAGTACATAGTTATGGATTACTGCCCTTCGAAAGCAGTAGTCATTTATTTCATAAATTGGAACAATTACACAATTATTTGTACTACTTTTTGTAGTTAAGGAGAAGAAAGAATTCGTCACACTCAGAACTGCTTCAGATAAAATCACTTTCTTTATTCACAATTTTTCAGAACACTGGAAAGACCGTTTCATGCGTTTCACACAGATGTGCTTAATCTATTAAGCACATCTGTGTGAAACGCGTGAGACGGTCTTCAAGTTACAAAATTGTTGGTGAATTCTATGTTCCATTTTGTCTGAGAGTGGTGACACTGTTTGCATTCTGCTCTACTTTCGGTAGTATACATTAGTTACATTAAATACATACTTTTTGAATAATTTCATGTTAATGAAAGAAGCAGTATAGTTTTATTGTAAAAAAATTACATATTAAAGGACTTTTCCTGATAAGTAGAAAATAAGTGTACTTATATAGTGACATAGTTAATAAGGCTTAAAAATGACCTGCCCTTAAAAATGACCTGCTTCTATAAAGTTCAGGCCGGATTGGGCAGTCGATAGGGGGTTAAAAAGTTGTAATCTGTAGTATGATTCCTTTAACCCTTTGAGCACCCAACGCATTGCAGTTCCACACCCTTCTGGCACACAAAGGGTTAATTATGCTGGACTGCACACAATACACTTTAAAGCGGAACTATCACCTAAAACCAAAGTTTTACCATGTGTTTTAATGCTTAACCCGACATTAGTGCTGTGTGTGTGTATTCTTCAAGTCGCCTGGTAGTGGAGATATTTGCCCTGCAAAATCGGGCACTTCCGCGTTCTGCGGGACTCCATGACATCTCAGGACTTGCTAGCTGCCCCAGGAAGAGCGTTCACGCTCCCCTTCGAAGCTGGATTACTGTGATGTAGCGTTACAGCAAACTCCGTTTACAATGCTACTGAGGTTGCAACCTCCACTCACCAACCTCAATAGCAATGTAAATGGAGTTTGCTGTAACGCTACATCACAGCAATCCAGCTTCGAAGGGCAGCGTGAACGTGCTCCCTGGGGCAGCTGGGAAGTCCTGAGACGGTACAGGGTACCATAGAATGCGGAAGTGCCCGATTTTGCAGGGCAAATATCTCCACTATCAGGCGACTTGAAGAACACACACACACAGCACTAATGTCGGGTTAAACATTAAAACGCATGGTTTTAGGTGATATTTCCACTTTAACTCATCTCAATATGAAAGACTATGGAAAATGAGTATAAGCAAGAACTTCAACGTACTCTCAGACTGTATAAAAAAATCACACAATAAAATGTTTCCTTGGAAGGCACACAATAATCACACACAAAGTGTTACTGCTGTAACAGAATATGAAGCAGATGGTTCTTTTGTATGTATGTTTTTTCTTGTGCATACAAATCTTTTTTTTGGGGGGGATCTAATTAAACTTCCACAAAACTCAAACTGGGTAATTACTATCATTATCCCCTTTTCAAATAAATCTGAAGTCTAAACTGCAATTACATTTTTAATCTTGCAGCTCCCATTCACACAAACACCTTTTGAAAATGTTCTAAAGAACTTCAGCTTTTGAGAAGAGATACACGGAAGACATGATGTTAATCGTTTCTCATTAAATCTGACTGCTCTCAATTTATGGTATTTGGATGATTTTCTTAATTTAGTTGGACCTCAGGTTGTTAAACAGTGACATAAATGTATCAAATTTATGTGGAAATGCATGCTGAACAACAGAGAAGGTAGATGAACTAATAAGATGTTGTGTAAAGTCATCTAGGCCAAGGGGAGGTAGTGTTGGAGTATAAGGACATGTTTCTGCTTTCTGCTTGTAACTATGAATAAACAAAGTTCAGAATAATGATCAGAGCTGGATTTACATCCCAGGCTCCCCTAGGCAAGACATTCTAGGATCCCTTAACTCCGCCCCTGGCAACACACCAACTCCTTACATGACCCCGCCCCCAGTCTCATTCATTGTTTCCTGGCACAAAAAAATACCCTTGACCAATAACTGTCAAGGACAAAAAAAAAAGTTTAAACACTTGCGGCTGGATTCAAATGCAGCTACTAATTTAATTTCTTTTCTCTCCAGGTTCCCCCATAGACATCAATAGGAATATTTTTTATAAAACTGGAGGTAACATTTATCTCTTGCATCTTAATCCAGCCCTTGGCTGCTACAGAGATTTCCAACACATAGCTTCCCAATGCCTTGGAGATAATTCCAGCACACAAGGGATTATATATATACTGGTACAGGGACATTGATATTGCTTTGGTTACACCCACAATTTAGAATGTAGGTGTGGCCAGCACAGCTGACACGCCCCTCAAAACTCTAGGCAGATGCCTTCTCTGCCTGTTGGGGAATCTGACCCTGACAATTATTCTGTTTACCTGCACATGGTACTTGTGAGGCTTTTAGGGCAGGGCTTCTTTAATACACTGGTGTGTCCTGCCTCCCAATCCCACCCTTAACCCTTTGAGTGCCAGAGGGGTATGCAATGCATTGCCCTCTGGCACTCAAAGAAATGTTACATGAAATATCATCCAAAATGCAATGTAACAAAGTCCGTTGACTGAGGCATTGGACTTAAAGGGAAAATAACATCATTAAACAATTCTGGTTAACATAAAAAGGGGTACTGGAATATTTTGCTGCAAAATTTTTAAGGATGCCCCAGTTTGGATCGGACAGAAGGGGACACATATCTAGGGGGGGTGGGGGTGAGGAACCAATAATGCTGGAGGGGGTTATGTGATTGGCGGGGGGTGAAGTGGCAGTGGAGGAGCCCACACAGGAAAAGGAAATGTGAAGGTAGACTTTGTGGTTATTTGACTGTATGAGCAGCAGAGGAAGCATCTTAACTCTGTGCTTCTGGTGCTGTAGTACACGCCTTGCAGCAGAAGGTGGCAGGAGGCAGCCCGCAGACCACAATCAGAACCACTTTATCCAATGAGCAAAGCAGCAGGGTTACATTAAAGGTAACTAGGGCCTCTATCAGTGGGACCCTGTTGACGAGGGGTCCTGGCAAATGCCCATTTTTCCTGTATAGGATAAAGCAGCTCTCATTAAAGTGATAGTATTGTTTCACAAAAAAAGCAGCTCCGATCAATCTTCATAGTATTTGGGCCATGGGGAGTGTATTTAAATACTGTCAGAGCTGTAGTTCAAGAGTAATTGAATGATAAAGTATCCCCCTCCCGCCCCTTTTACTGATGTAACACTGCTCACCACAGATGTGGAATCTGGTCTCTTGACCGGACATGTCGCAGCAAGGGACAATCTTCTTACTGCAAGCATGAGGAAAACCCCTCATCCCATGACAGGTTTTTCAGGTTTTTCCTTATGCTCACTGAAGATTGTTCCTCTCTGCAATCCATCCGGACAGTCTTGCTGCTCTGTGGTGAACAGTGTTACATCACTAAAAGGGGTGGGAGAGGGATTCTTTATTATTCAATAACTCTTAAACTACAGTTCTAAGTGTTGAAATAACACTTTCCATGGTCCAAATACTATGAAGGTTAATCGGAGCTGCTTTTTTGTGAACCATTACTCTCCCTTTAAAGGGAAAGTAATGTCCCATAAACATTTTTTAGAGTTTTGTAGAAAAATAAGCTAAATGGCACAAATCTTATCTCTCAAACCACTATGGTTTGAGAGGTATCATCCGCTAAAGTTCCCCTCTCCCTCCTCTTCTCCTGATGTCAGCTATAAGCTGACAGCAGGAGTTCCTGGTCCGGGGACTGACAAGCGGCTTTTCAGCAGAGCCGCAACAGTGCAATTTAAAAAGAATGATTTCTTTGGAACAGTCTACAAAGTGTGTCTGGTTTGCATGCATACTTTTTAGACTGTTCCAAAGAAGTATTTCTTTTTAAATCGCGCTGTTGTGGCTCTGCTGAAGAACCTACTTGTGTTGGAGAAGAGGAATTTTAGTGGATGATATCTCTCGAACCATGGCGGTTTGAGAGATAAGATTTGTGGCATTTAGATTAGTTTTTAAGCTCTGCAAAACTCTAAAAAATGTTATGGGACATTATTGTCCCTTTAAAGTATGAATGATGGAGGAATTTGTGCACCACTATGTATTAAACTGATTAAACACTCTAGAAGATGCCCAGAAGTGCAGCCAAGTGATTTCAAAGACAAAGTATAATAGCAGAAAATAAGCTGATCTGGTGAATTGATACAAGGAGCTTTATACTTATGGATATTTGCACAAAAAGTAGAGAAATTTTGGGGCTAAAAAGCCCCCACAAAACAGCTGCACTATATGAAATAAATAATAGCAATACATTGGAAACCCCCTTAGCGTTCAGAGAGTTAAGAGTTCCGATTAATTCAATAGGCATTTTTATTTGGCCCCTATGGTGCAGATTACTAAATCCAGAGTTGTTCCACGTTGTATTTATACATACGGCCCATTATTTATTTCAACATTTTCCATACTTTCACCACTTGTTTTTTGAGGGTTTTTGTTGAACCAGATCCAAATTAGCAATCAGAAAATGTTTTAACCATTAACCAAAATAATTATATTTAAAGGTAAACTGATTATGTCATTAAACAGATTTACTAAAGTATAAATGCATTATACATTATGCATTTCCCATTAAGATGTTGGAAAGAACAAGTGAATATGTGAACACGCTCACTGTCTGGAAGCTTTATCGATCATATAGTTTGGAGAGAATGGAGTATAATGCATTTTAAAAGTATTTTCACAAAGTGTCACTCTATATTTAAAAGGCTGTTGAAATTACCATGGGGCATAATGTCATAACTTTACAATCATGAGGCTCTGAAGAAGAAATTAATACAATCAAAATGAGTTTCACGTCTCCCTAATGTGCAAGTAATTGTTTGCGCTACAATTCCTGTAACCAGGAACAAGCGACATAGACTTTCCTGGCAAAACATCTCACTTATCACCTTTGGATCATAAAAACTTGAGAAAGTGTAACCGAGTTAAGTGTGTCTATAAAACTCATTTGATTCATTGAATGTTTTAAAGGGATAGTAATACTTAACCCTTTAACGACCCCTGATGGTCATAGTACGTCAAGGGTCGATCTGACTGAACGACCTATGACTGTCATGGAATTCCGGGCCCCCCCCCAAGCGGAAAAGACAAAAAAAAAAGCTCTGTGGTCCTTAAGTGACCGCGCCGCGCCAATCGGCCGGTTGTTAAGGGGTTAAAATGTAAAAAAAAAAAATGTTGTAGGGTTTATCCCCCTGAGTAAAACAAGGATACTCCCACTGCTGGAAGGTGTTTTACTCAAAAGTTATTACAGCTCAAAGTTGAATTTTTTTAGGTGCAATATCACAGTGGCCTGAAATTGTTGCTACACCATCCTATGGACAGCTCTGGTCCCAGGACCAGTTGGAGTTCTCTATTATGGCGGACTTACTCCCAATCATACTAGTATGGATATGCTTATAGTTATGTGTATAATTATTTGGGGTGTAACTTTAATTTGGGTGATAGTTCCACTTTAAAGAGGTTTGTAGTTGCTGCTTATATACTTCATTTGGCTGAACGCTATTGGTTTTAAGCGGCGCTGGATAGAAGGATTCCTAGACATCTCTATATACAACTTTATAGCATGTCTCCTAGCTTTCTCAAGTGAGAAGGATTCTCTTTTCCACCAGCCAGTTTTATACGTCCAAATAGTTCACATTTCTGCTCAGTTTCTTAACCCTTTAAAGACCAGATGGAGGGGAGCAAAGCATTGGTCCTTAAATGGAGCAGGGATGTCATTTTTGGAGCAGGGCTGTCATTTTGAAGGATGTTATCCAAAGTCTGGTTTCTAGGTCGCATACAAAGATGGAGTAACGTGCACAAAAAAGTACAGCAATTCTGGGGCAAACCAACAGAACCATAAATACATCTTTCCAATGAATTAATTTATTTATTCATTTATTTTTATTCAATTCTTATTGAAATCTTGTAAATACAACAATCGTCTAATCAGACATTTTCATTACAAGTTGAAAGTACAAAGTAATTGAGCAAGTGTCTCACAGATTTGTTAGATAGTGTCTATCTGTTAGATATGAGGAAAAGCAATCAGTATAGACTCAGAACCAAGGTGATATGAAGTCAGTTACTATGCTTTACAATCACAAATAATCATAAGGATCTAATATAATGACCTGTTTCAGAGTTAGATGTATATAAAAAAAAGAAAAATATGATAGGTCTTCACGAATGTGAAGGCACAGTTAAAGGAACATAGTCGGACCTATGAGTGCAATGTCATAGAAGAGGCAGCAATGCATCAAGAAAGAGAAGGGGGGAAGGTAGAAGGGAAGAGAAATGAGAGAAAGAAAAAAAAAGAAAAGGAAATTAACAGTGGGAAGGGTCACTGGAGACACAGCAGAGCCTACATCTGAGGTCACATGACTGAAACATTGCTACATCACATTCATGTCAAAAGGGCTAAGGGCAATAAGGAGGTGAGCAAGTATAATTTATGTACTAGCAGTATTGTTGAGGTTGTTGTTGAGATACCATAAGGCCCAAGTTGAGTCAAAAATCGGTAAAGACTGGTCAGTTACTGCATAACAACGTTCCATCTCCAGAAGAGATTTGGTTTTTAAGCTTCCAATTAATTTATAAAGCTATTAACCCCCTGAATGCTAGAGAGGTCCTTGATGTATTGTAAATTTGTAAGGACCTATTGAAGGAATCATCTGTTCAGTGGGAGTAGTTCGTTTGTATCACGAACTACTGTGTGTGTACATAGGTGTGTGTGTGTATGTTTCTGAATGCGTGTGTATCCATACTGTTCATACCAGTGGTTCTCAACCTTTTTTGCTCGGGGCACCCCTAACACATAATCTTGAACATTCGGGGCACCCCTAACATATTTAATGTGATTTATCAAGGGCATAATGAAGGGTACACTACACAAATATACAGTTATTATTAGGTCTTATAATCATAATAACAAAACTAAACATATTGTACATATTAATTTCTATAAATCTTTATTTAGAGGTCCATTTTAGTTAGTCTTTTGAGAAAATATGGGGCACCATAAGTGGATGTCCGTGGCACACCAAAGTGCCACAGCACCCTGGTTGAGAATCACTGGTTCATACATATATGTGTGTGTGTATATCACAGGGTCCGAGGCTGGGAGATGTTTAACTGAAAAGATATTACAATTACATTTTCACACGCTGTTTCCATCATATTCTATGGAGAGTCGTAGCCTATATCTATCCCATAGAAAGAAACAGGGGCAGCTCTAGATTTTTGTGGGCCGTAAGTAGAAAAATTCACATGCCCTCCCCCCTTTACTCCCATGTCAGTATTTCCAATAAGACATTGCCATCTGATTTTGTTTACATGCAGCAGCGTTACTATGTAATCACTGTGGGGTCCTCTGACCAAGTGGGGGCCCTAAGCAACCGTTTATTCTACTTAAATTGTAGCGCAACCACTGGAAAGCAATACAAGAAAGAAACAATGTTGTCTGGACACCAGGTGGCACTGTTGTCAATTGTTTAATAAAAATAAAATATAAAAAACAATATTTATTTTTTATGGGGGTTTTTTGTGATTAAACCCTACAGCTCTTAATAAAACCCCATTTAAATCAACGGGGAGTTCTATTCGTTTCCCATGATGCAGTTGGTTTCTCTCAGCCTTGCTCCACTCAGACTTTGTGCATAAGACGTAAAGGTACAATAAGAGGGTTAGAAGCTGATAGGCATGTGCTATGTTATCTTACAAGTTAAGAAGCAAAGCAGTGCTCAGTTGAAAAGTCACAACAAAGTCTGTTGTACATAGTTATTACGCAGACTTTTTTCTGTGCCGAGTCTAGCTGTGCGAGAACACAAGCTGACAGAGCAATTGCAGTAAATACCTGCCAGAGATATTGACCTCCGGTGTCATTCTTGGTGTTGACAGCAGTTGTCCAGAGGAGGTTAAAAAAAGGATTAATGTCATTGCAATGAGAGTGGTTCACAGTGCGCTGCTGATACAGACATTGAAGTGCATGCTGGTTATAGACCGTTTTATGGCTGCTATAGTCAGTACCAAGAGGGATCGCCGTTTGTGATTCCTGCTGAGAATAAAACTCCAAAGGGCAGACTGAATTTATATAGTGAGCAAAACAGTCAGCGCTACAGCTGAGTCAAAACACAGGAAAACAAAGCAAGGAAAACAGGCCAACAAAAGAATTGATATGTCAGCTGGTAAGATTTACAGAATGACAAGGGGTCTTAAAGAGGCTTTGTGCCCTTAAAGGGGAAGTAACATCTTCTAATCACACACACATACCTTACTATAAACAGGAAATCCTAATGGCCCCTACAAATTTTGCCTTTGTGCCCTTGTTTGAGAGATTACATCTTCAATCAGTCCTGGATGGCATGTCGATGGAGGCAGACATGACAGTTTCTGGCTTTGTTTTACATTTTAAATGGATTAAACTGAAACAGGCAGAGTGCATAAGCTTATTTATCCCTTAACCCCTCAAGGACGGTCCTGACACGTCATGGATTGGTGTGTAATGACAATGTGCCAGGTCGTGGATTTCTGGGCTCCCCGCACAGCTGCACACCATTCGGGGATCCCTGCTTCGGATCAGGAAAAATAAAAAGTCTGTGGTCCTTAAGTGCCATCTGCATGTGTGCACAACCAGTCCCTTAAGAGCTTAAAGGGTTAACATCATCATGTGCAAAGGATGGAGTTTGGGTCCTGTGCCTTCATGAAAATCACTTTCAGAATTGATTGAAGATGTTTCCTCTTTAACACAGGCACAAGGACAAATTTAATCAAGGCCATTAGGATTTTCTGGCCATAGTAAGGTATGTGTGGGTTATTAGTAGGAGGTGTTACTCTTCCTTTAAAATAAGTGTTTCTTGTGGTCATATCCACAAAGTAAAGAGAAGCAACTCTGGAGTTAAACCAGCTGCACCGTTGTGGTGAAATAAAAATCTAAGTGTAGCTCTTTAACCCCTTAGATGCTAGACAGATCTACAATGCATTGCGGAGCATCTGCATCTTTCAAGGGTTTAGAAGCTCCATCTAAATCAATGGGAACTGTAATTTGTCCACTATCGGTCATCAGTTGGCTTGCCCTAGAGCTGTACCTCCTCTCCTTTCTGCCTATGGCCCTTAATCTGTTTAACAGAGATACATAGCTATGTAGATATGTAATTCATACAGCAGTCACATACATCTGTTTACTTTATTTTGCATTGAAGGCTGCTGTAGAGTAGAGCTGGACACTGACAATATTCAGCTTTGAGAATGTTTGCATGAACGTAAATGGTCATGGGCGGTCCTTCTCTCTATGGAGAATCTCATTCAGACTCATAGACTACTGGTCATTACGATGAGGTGAGGACAGATATACAATGAACAGATATACAACGAGCGGATATACAGTGAAGTTCAGTAAACACAGAGAGTGTGAACCAGACAGGAGATCAGACAGTGTGAACCAAACAGCAAGGCTGAACTTCTGTTTCAGGTGCATCATATTCACCAAAGGCCAGACTTCCAAATAGGCAGAGCAGGCAACTACATAGAGCTCCATGTTTTCAGGGAGAGGAGCCACAACTGTGTTGGCCACATCGATATTCTGAATTGTGGGGCTTTCTAGAGCAATCTCAGTATCCATGCACCAGTCTTATACACCTTTATAGGCTATTATTTGACCCTCCACAATGCACTGATAATGTCTCTAGCAAACAAGAGGGAAAATCTTTACTTTTTATCGGCCAATAGTATTTTATGTGTCATGAAACAGTGACTGGGACTGGGGGCGAGGTCATGTGAAAAGAGAGGGTGTGTCAATTGGCGGAGCTAAGGCTGCCTAGAGTGCCTTGACTAGGGGTGACTGGGGTGTAAATCTAGAGCTGTAGGTGCACCTGTAGTCCCACCCACAGCCAAACCCCCACTCATCATACGAACACCACAACAGCCTCATCCATTGAAGCAAAGTCAGCTCAGCTCAGCCTTTCCCCCTTCTGACGTAGATAAAATGAGTCCAGGAGTAACTTGAAAATGAGAGAATCTCAATGTATTCTTCCTGAGAGGTCTCCAACATTTTGCTTCAAAAAGTAAAGGTATATTAACAACAAAATAAACCAGCCACCATAATGAATAAAAAAATGTGTGTGCCCTTCAGGGACATTGTAATAACTCTGGGCTACTCAAAGGGTTTAAAAAATTGTGGAGCTCTCTCATTTTGGCATATTCTGTTTAACCCCTTGAATGCCAAAGAGATATCCAACACATTGGAGGTATTCACTAAGGAGTGATAAAGAGGTGATACAGAGGAGATAACGTATCCAGTGATATCACTTCTCCAGTTCCTATGTTATTCTATAGAGTCTATGCTCTAACATCTCCAAAACGTAACAAATCTTAGTGTATTGGCTCCATAGAATAACATAGGAACTGGAGAAGTGATATCACTGGAGAAGTTATCTCCACTTTATCACCACTTTATCACACCTTAGTGAATCTCCCTCATTGTGTTACAATGCTTTGGATACCCCTCTGGCACTCAAATGGTTAAAAGGGATCTTTCACGTCTTTACAAGTTATGCTGATTAGTTAGAGCATTTAGCGAATTAGGTTAAAAGTTTATTATTTTTTTTTAAAAAAAGAAAAAGTTATTTACGCAAAATTGAAGGTTTAAAGGGTGTCCTGCACCCTACTTCCGGGCAGACTGCTCTTGTCGCAGTCTGTCGCTTTGCCTCTTCTCCCGTCCCTCTACCCAGCATCCTCCGATGACATATGCTTTCTGTCTGTAAGCTGGAGCGGTCTCATTGGCTAGATATTGATCTCTGCCAATGAGACCGCTCCAGCTTAGAGACAGAAAGCCTCCATCATCGGAAGATGCTGGGTAGAGGGACGGAGCAGAGGCAGTGCAGCAAGAGTAGTCTGCCCGGATGTAGGGTGTAGGGCACCCTGCACCTTTAAACCTTCAATTTTAAGTAAATAACGTTTTTTTTTTAAATAATAACATTTTAACCTAATTTGCTAAATGCTCTAACTAATGAGCATAACTTTCAAAGGTGTGAGAGATCCCCTTTAACGTTCATGAATTCTAAATCCTAATGTAGCAATCTGACTGTTATTAATGCTACATTTGCAAGGAAACATCATCCTTTTAGTATTTGGAAATTATCTTTTGGTTTTTGTGAACAATCTAATAATGGTTCATTTCTGGTGGAACAGTAAATTAATGAGCAGTGGAGGTTGGGATCATGTGTATGGGTTGCCTGACCGTATTGTAACATATTTCACAATGATTGTTCTTTCAGAAAGGTTCCATTAAACCAAACTGCATCTCTGTGCAGAGGTACCGTGCTTATGCAGCCATTGTTAGGCACTGGCGCTGTATGAATGCTGGGTGTAAATCTTTACCGTGGTAAATTATTTGACACCTCTCTCCCTATTGTTGTTAATGGAACTTGCACGCCTAATTTTCCAGCAACTGTGCTGAAAATTTATCCCACAGGGTGTATGCGTTTTGTAGAGATGTTTGTCAGTTCTTTAGGTATGTCAGGACACAAAGCAAGGGAACCTAAGTGGCAGCTTGGAGGTACTGCGGACACAAAAAAAAAAAAAAAAAAAAAGCAATTTCTTATTTAGTAAAAAAAATTACACAGGGCTAAGGGTGTTTATGTTTCAACATGGCACTGAGGCCGAATGTGAAGTACAGCGAAATCAATTGTACTATAAGGGACAACTAAAAATTTGCATAGACTTAACCCTTTGACTGCCAGAGGGGTACATAATGCATTGCAAAGCAATGAGTTGTGTACCCCTCTGGCACGCAAAGGGTTAAATGGATATTTTAACTCCTTGAATGCTGGAGAGGTCTCCAATGCATTGCGAATATACCCATTTAAATTAATGGGAATTTTTTGTTCATCCCTTTAGTGCATACCTCCCAACATTTCAAGAAGCCAAAGAGGGACACTTGTGTTTTACGTAATGCTGAAGAGGGAGTGGCTTGAGAGGGTGGGGCATTGCAGAGAATTTTTAGCGTATTTTATGACAAATTGACTCCTATTTGTGTAACTGAATAAATGATTTAGAGTACGTATATTACACATACTAATTTATAACCACATATAGTGAAGTGTAATGAAACATTAATGTGAGTTATATTGCTGTGGAGCAATGTGATACACTTATACACACCACACAGTCTGATCTCCTAAACAGAGGGACATCAGGGTGGTGGTTCACTATCAATATGTAGCCCTCAGTCTTACCACGTTCAAAATGCCAACAAAAGAACCTCGCCTGCATGACAAGGGTGACATGCCTAAGAAAGAAAAAGTCTACCGAATGGGTTTTATATGCAGCAGAAGCAAAGGAGCAAGCGTGACTGCGATGCCCCATTATATAGGATAGCATGATATGCCTCATGATCAGTTTAATTCATCAATATTTAGTTGTTTCACTAGAAGGATCATCTTGGTTTTGGGTTTCCTTTTTTGATTCTTTAGTTTCATTTTCTAACTCTTTTGTCTCACTGCTAACGAGTTATGTCACAAGTGCACTGCACATTATTTTCTACGAGGTTTTGCACGTTTGTTACTTACACGTATGGGAATGTATGTTACAGCTATTTTGTTTGTTATTCATTCTTGATTGAGGTCCCTAAAGGATTGAAATGTAGAATTAAAATAAATTCAATATTTGTGTAAGTCCTGTGTGTGCTTGACTTTTGTTGAATATACCAAGAATGTCCACATGAAGATGTGAGTGCCAACCTCTGGATGAACATGTTTGACTCAGTTAAAGGGATAGTAATACTTTGTTTTATCTTTATTTTATTTTGTAGGCATTAAAAAAAAACATGAAGAATGATATAAGTCTTATCTCTCAAACCTTTATGGTTTAAGAGATATTCACAAGCAAAGTATCCCCCCCCCCACCCCGTTCAGCCAAATCAGAAGGAAGGTGCCCAGGTAGACTGCAGAGAGGGACAATCTTCAATTAAGAAAAGGGAAAAAGCTGAAAAACTTGTCAAGAGGGGAAGGGCTTTCATTCTTTTCATACAAAGAAGATTGTCCCCTTCTGTTATCTGTCCTGTCATACAACCTGATCCACATCTGAGAAGAGATGACTTACACTAGGTAAAAGGGGCGGGAGGGGGAAACTTTGCTTGTGAATATCTCTTAAACCATAAAGGTTTGAGAGATAAGACATATCATTCTTCATGTTTTTTTAATGCCTACAAAATAAAATAAATTTAAAATGAAGTATTACTATCCCATTAATAGAGCATTTCTGGTGGACTTTCTTCAGTCTACACCAGAGGTTCTCAGCCCATGCCCTCAGTGGCCACTAACAGGCCAGGACTTAGGAATTTCCCTGCTAGAACACAAGTGTGGTGATCAGAGGCTCAGTCATATTGATTAACTCACCTGTGCTCTTAAAAGGAAATTCTCAAATCCTGGCCTGTTAGTAGCCACTGAGGGCATGGGTTGAGAACCACTGGTCTACACATTTTTGACCATGCATTGAGTCCCATTTATTTATATGGATTGTCTACAATTCTGAACTGGACCTGTGACCTGGACTTCAAGCTTGCATATTTTAAACGTTTATTAAAAATTGCCCTTTTTATTGTGTAAGCCAAACGAATAAGGAGATTTGAATGAAGTTCACAGATATACAAACTTTAATGCAAGGTGAAACATCCACTTTAATCAAACATTTGCCATGAACTAAAATCATAATTGTTGCACCTCATATTTTAGTACCTTCCAAGACTAGTGCTAATTCAGTAACCCTACTCTCAAGCTTCTCTTTGAGACAAGGGTTATCAGAAGGCATACATTTTAATAGGACATGTTAGGTGTTCTTTTGAAATAAAATTAAACAGGACTGGAACACGGTGGAACTAAAAGTAAAATGTAGGAATATTTTCTACTGTAAGCAAAAAAGATAACTCAGAGGACACTGCCTTTCTTCTAATCACCTCCAACAGACCTCTCAAAATAAATACATTTAAATATTTTCTGTCCTTGCAAAATCTAACACATCCCTAAAGTTTAAAGGAGCAGTAAACTTTTTTTATGAAAACACATATTTTACAGAGCATTTCCTGCTGAATAAAACAAAGTCACTCCCATCTCTGTCAGATGTTTTATTCAAAATTTATAACAGTTTAAATAACCAGGAAGTGAATTTACTGTGTTTACTTCCTGAAAGTTCTAACTGACAGGAAGTAACAGGCAGTTTCTATCACATTCTATGGAGAACTGTATGTCACTGACTTTTCTGACTTTCCTCTCCATTAGAATCTAACAGGAAATTTAATTACAATTTGACCACTAGAGGGCACTACTAATGTAAAAAAACATGGGTTTAAACTGTAATAACTCTGGAAATATAAATCTCTCGGCAGTGGGAGTACCCTTATTTTACTCAATAGGAAAATCCCTACAATATATATTTTCATAAAAAAAGTTTACTACACCTTTAAAAGCATATTTCTTTTGAACAGTGTCTTCTTGTTGAAAAAGATGAAACAGTCGATAGGTCTAGAACACTATACTTTCTCATGAAAGGTTGACATTTCACTTTGGGATTCCAGGAGCATGTGTCCACTCAAGAGTATGATTTTGATCCTATGTTGTCTCTCATGTGCCTTTTTAGTACTATACAGAAATGTGAAGGTATTAAGAATCAACCAGTTCTTTTCTCTGAAATGCTGTTTGGCTTTTATGCATCAGAACTGCTCAAAACAACAGCAGCGCCACAAGACTAGATTGTACAGCTCGATGAGTCACTAAGCATGAACAAATACACAAGTGACAGCAGAAAATATTGTTTTATTCATGTTCCTTTCTATTATTTTGAAGAAAATATACTTGGGAATACAACAAAGTTTTGTACTTTAAAAAAATATATATATATTTTGTGGCTGAATGAAAGGTAATCAACTGTCAATCATTGTTTTTCCAGTATGTTTGCTTAACACATTTAAGACATGGAAGAGGTAGAATAAAGGAATAATGATGAGTTGACAATAGAGCCTTGACTGTCTGGCTGAGCTTTAATATTAAGAGGCTTTATTGTTGTAATACAGAAAGGGTGAGCATGGTACAGGGTATTCACTAGATCTGGCAATCACAGGACTAGAGGTGAATTCATGTAGAATGATGAGATGTAGTAACCCAACCGAGATTATAATTAACCCCTTAGATGCTAGAAATGCATCCAGTACATTGCTTCTCAATGCCTTGTGTATGCCAATAACACTAAAACAGAAATTGCTTTTATTTGAAAGATATATCTGTTTCTGCACCAATACAGAACCAGCAAAGACTTAAAGGGATAGTAATACTTTGTTTTACCTTTATTTTATTTTGTAGGCATTAAAAAAACATGAAGAACAATATAAATCTTACCTCTCAAACCTTTATGGTTTGAGAGATACTCACAAGCAAAGTTTCCCCTCCTGCCCCTTTTACCTAGTGTAAGCCATCTCTTCTCAGATGTAGAATGCAGTCCATAGACCAGAAAGATAACAGAAGGGGACAATCTTCTTCCTATGAGAACAATGAAAGCCCTGCCCCCCTTGACAAGTTTTTCAAGTTTTTCCCTTATCTTAATTGAAGATTGTCCCTCTCTGCAGTCAACCTGGGCACCTCCCTTCTGCTCTGGCTGAACAGTGTTACATTAGTAAAAGGGGCAGGAGAGGGATACTTTGTCATTGAATTACTCTTGAACTACAACTCTGACAGAATTGATATAACACTCTCCAAAGTCCAAATACTACGATGATTAATTAGAGCAGCTTTTATTATGAAACATTACTATCCCTTTAAAAAACATATTGGAGGGATTTTACTGTAAAACAAAGGTACCACCAATGGTGGCAGTCACTTTATTCAAAACTTACAACAGTTCAAATTGTGACTAAGAGGTGTAGCTGGTACGGTAGCATTCTATGGAGAACTGTAGCAAATGAAGGTAAACCAGAAAAAAAAAAAAAAGTGGTAGGAAATAATGCTGCAGACTTGGGGACATGTACAGGCAAAAACTGAGGCCGGATTTCAGCTTTTTCCCTTAACTAAAGTGGCCATAGTGCATGAGCCCATAGACGATTACTAAGTGCTGTGAGTGGAGTGTGTATCTTGGAGTCCGGAGAACAAGAGCTGTCATTCTCTCCCAGGAACAGGCCTCTGAGCAGTAATAATGCTTTAATGAAGCATCTCAGAGTTGGAACAACCTTGTTTCTTTCAGCAGTAAAATAAAATATAAGCATATACCTTAAAAAGTACTTTAAATATTGTGGGTCAAATGAAAATGGAAATGTCCAACATGCTATATTTATGTCTCTATCTGTTTCCAACCCTATTCCTCCATCCTTTCCTTGAAATGCAATTGTTCATGTCTTTTATCTTTTCTGTTTGTAAATCTGAAGAATGAGAAATATATATATAAACGAGAATATATATGTGTATATATATATATATATATATATACACACACACACACACACACAATATGATTTTTTTTTTAGTCATTTTCTATTCTCGCCCTTCAGTCATTGACATCAGAGAATCTAGCTCTACTGCAGTGTATCAGTGTGCAGCTGGCACCACGGAATCCCCTTTAGTCTAAATGTCATCTCAGCATGGCAAGTGTGATTGCAGGATCATGTTTGAACTAAAGGGCATTCTGTGGAGCAGGCTGATTGAATACAGAGCTGAAGTCTCTGATATCATTCTCTGGGCTGTAGGGGAGAGTTAATGTAGTTAAAGGAAAAATGTGGACAGAAATTTTAAATATGAAATACCAAAACACCTCAAGATTATATTTGTTTATTGTACTGGTCTGTTTGAGGCTCCTTATAGAGTGGCTATAGGAAACCACTACCTTATACTCTTTTCGCGTTGGAGACCTCTCTTGCTTCTAAGAGGTTAAATCAGGGGTAGGCAATGTGAAGATAACCCATCTGATGTCTGTCTACAACTCCCATCATTTTCTGATAGCTTTGGATGCTACACTACAACTCCCATGATTCCCTGCCTGCTTTTGGTGCAGAATACAACTCCTGGCAGTGAATAATGGGAGTTGTAGTTTGACAGCGGCTGGAGGGCCTTACATTAACCAACACTGTGTTAAAGGAACACATGCAAAAATACAACTTGCATGTTAACCCTATTGCTGTGTTTGTGTGTGTGTGTATACATGTGTGCTTACGTATATGTGTCTGTGTGTATGTGAGTGCGTATGTGAGTGTGTATATGTGTATGTGAGTGTGTATATGTGTATAGGTGAGTGTATGTGAGTGTGTGTGTATGTGAGTGCATATGTGTGTGTGTGTGTATGTGTGTGTGTGCATATGTTAGTGTGTGTATGAGAGTGCGTGTGTGTGTGTATGTGTGTATGTGAGTGTGTAAGTGTGTGTATATATATGTGTGTATATGTGTGTAAGTGTGTGTATATGTGTGTATGTGAGTGTGTAAATGTGTGTATATGTGTGTGTATGTGTGTGTATATATGTGTGTAAGTGTGTGTATATGTGTGTGTATATATGTGTGTGTCTTAAAATGTAGTCTTACATATACTTTGAGGGAGCAGAGATTCCTGCACTAATCACAAAAATTAACTGAGTTTAATTTAGCTCATCTCCCACTGAAACCAATACAAACAAAATTAAACACACGCTCTCACAATACGACAGTTTTCACATGAACCTGTCACCTTGATGCAAGTGTGCATACTTGAACTTGTCATATTAGTCAAAAAGACCAGAAAATGTACAGTTAAGGAAGGAGATATTCATACTTGGTATTGTATGCTAATGCAATCTAATTGTAGTACCCTGCGGTACCAGTTTTTCTAACATGTGAATTCAAATTTCAGTGAGGTTTCATCCCATATTATAATTCACAAGGTTTGTCACAATGGAGTCATGCGCAGTAGAGACGTCTGTGCGTGCTTCAGTCATGCGCAGTAGAGACTACCCCTGACATGGCTGATACAGAGAGGGGAGCTCCGGAGTCCTCTCTGCACTCATTCAGCCGTGGTGCTGGCAGTCTCTACTGTGCATGACTGCACCGTGACCTCTAAGGCATCCAAGGGATTAATCTTTAACCCCTTAGTGACCAGCTGCGCGCGGACGCGTCCGGCACTTAACACCCTCTGAACTGTTTTACCCCATTACCTTCAACGACTTCCTGGACGTACATGTACATACTCTGTCACTAAGTGACAGATTCTGCGGGACGTACATGTACGTCTATTGTCGGGATAGGGTTAAAAAATATTCCCACTGACAATCAATGTAACATCTTCAAAATCTAGCCCACTGAACTGATACCCAGGATACCACAGAACCTTGGTTATGACTGCACAAACACTTTACTTCTGTAGAACTAACCTTGGAGGGAAGCCAGACATTGCGAAAAACAAACAATGGAGAACAGAAGCTTGGAAACTCTTAATAAAAGCCACAGGCTTTCTGTGTTTGGAGCCATAATGATATTACATCCTAACTGCTGATCTAATCTATAGATACTGGTCAATGAACACAGATAATAAAATGTGTAATATGATTTATGATATAAGAAGATAGAAGGCAGGGAGACATTATTGGATTCATAGCTCCATTACGAAGAATCAGAAACCCGTAACTGATCATTTGCAAAGTTTGGATTCCATGGCTGCAGCTTCCAAGGAGAATATATTAATTTGTGATATTTTATTGTTTTTCTCTTTGACTCTAGTTTGAAAAATTATAATAATAGCTTCAGTTGGGAATATTTTATATAAGACTAGTTTTAAAGCCCGTGTACATGGGCCAACACTGGCGGTGTGTCAGGCTTGTTATGGTTGGAGCGTAGGAGCAGGGAATGCTATCTCTTGCCAGACACCCTTACCAGGTGATTCACGGAGGGATACAGGTAGAACATCTAGATAGGAATGACAGCACGGGAGTGCAAAGGTTAAGCAAAGCGTAGTCAGGAACATTCCAGAAGATCAAGGCAGACGGCAATCAGGCAGAATCGGTAAAACTAGCCAAGGTCAGGAAACAGGCAAGCAGGGAAGTCCAGAAGGCAATCAGAAGGTCAGGCAATGGGAAATCCAGCAGAGGGTCTGTAGCAAAGCAAGGAAGGAGGCACTGAGCACTGGAAGCTTAGAGCACACAGGAACCAAAGTTCTGGAACACTGAAGTAAAGTGGACACAGCCTGAGGGTTTTTTATAGTGTTATGGGTTTTCACCCCTCCCCTCTGCTGAACAAACCTCTCACTGGATTGGCCAACAGAGGGGTGTGCAACCACAACAAATGCCTCACTGTTTCCCTGGAGGCACACTATTGGTGGACAGCTGATAAGAGAGGCAGGCTTCACCTCCCCCCTACAGGTGTACAACACCATGGTTTGATCTGGTCACCCTATGGATCCCTTCCCTGGAGACTCCCTCAACTTTAGGCCATGGCATAGGCTTACTGCGCCATCGCGATCGTGGGTAGATGCTGCTACTTGAGGCCGTGGATTCGGCCTACTCCGCTATCGCGGAGCATCCGGGAAGCCCCCAGAAGCGGCGGATGGCTATGACATGGAGGTAGGAGCTAGAGGGGCATGACACGGTGCTGCAGTCATGCACAGTACAGACTGCCCGCGCTGTGGCTGATACAGAGCGGGGCACTCCAAATTCAGACAGGAAGGTGCACAGAGAGGACTCCGGTCTGAATTAGGAGTGCCCCGCTCCGTATCAGCTGCGGCATGGGCAGTCTGTACTGTGCATGACAGCAGCGCACACAGCCGTCTCTACTGCGCATGACGGCTTCTGACAAACATCCTTAGCGAATTATAATATAGGATTGTGCTGTCTAAGATCACACTAGCAAACAGAATGCAGAGACAACCACAGTGTCCAATTGAACTATGTTTTTTGTCTTTCCCTGGTGACCAGATTGAAGAGTGGGTAGGCACATCGGATTTCAGTCAGATAAGACTGACAGACATCACAGAATTGTCCACAATGATTAAACGTTCTACACTGTATCACAACAAACCAGTTGCTGGTGTGAACTTCTGTTCAGTGGCTCCACAGACACTGTATCCTGCAATTACTGATCAATGGACATTTGTAGCATGCTGAATTCACTAGTGACTGTTGACATGATTGTCATCAATGTGAATGGTTCAGTATAAGCCATGGCTATTTAGCATGGCAATTTGCTTCCATTAGGAAAATTGCTGGGAATGCGCAAAGTTTGTGCCTGGCAATATTAATAAATAAGTAAATAAATAACCACAATATAAATGTAGTTACTCAAACCAGTTGTAGGAAGTGCTGAATCAATGACTCAGTTATGTTCTAAACTATGAAATGTGGGCAAGGCTTGTTTATTGTTCACATATGGACACATGGACATAACAAGAAAGCTAATAGACCATTCAAGATTTTGTAAAGTACACACAAAATCAAGACAAATATAGTTTATTGACCATATGAGTACAGTGACCAGACCTTTAATGCAGGATGTTAGTAGTAATTTTATTCTAGAAGAGTCAGTGTAACACTGCAGTATTGGTGGGAATGTTTTAATCGATCAGCTCATTTTCTGCTTTGGAGCATTGGCTTGCTATTGATGGACCTGCACTTCAGGGTGTGTACAAGAGTGTATGGCTGCTATAGTGCATGGAGTCACACACACTCTGTTATCATTAAGACTTCCTATCCCTCACAAACGCTGGCTACAACTCATCTGGCTCAATTCTCAAGTCATACATGCCGCTGAGTGATGAGATCCAGAGGCAGAGGAAACACAGCAACGGGCATCAGCTGATAAAGGTGATAGAGGCAGCCCGGCAGTATCTCCAAAAGGCATGGTGCTAGCTGCTTCCTTCTCTGGTATTATTTTTTAAAGTAATATGAATGATGTGACCAATAGAGCTGGGTGCCACGCAGAAGGGGAGATTGAGCCGGGAAGCATGACTGGTATGCGACCTTTCAGAAGGCAACATGACAATCTTGTGCTGTCATGCAGCGCGAGATTCTCATGTTGCCATTTTTATTATGGCGACATGCTTAATATGTTATATGGTCGCACGCTTTCTCACGTGTGACCTCTTAAAAGTAAACCATCCATACTTGGGAGACCACTTTAGAACTCAAAGGGTTTATAAGAGAAATGTAATTCATGGTTTTTATTTGGTGTGAATGTGGTTTTATTTTGCCCATTCTAATCACCTCATTACTTACATATTTACAATATTAGAAACACATATCTTCTTGATAGTAAATTCATGTGATGTCATAGAACTAGTGGATTTCTTCCCCTTTGAAGTTTTGCTCATCTGCTTGTGCTTGTACCAGTAGGAGCAGCATGTGAAGATTATTCCCAGGCTGCGGCTGGACGGCTTTCAAGCTGCACATTTGGGCTGTACTTAGTTGTATTTTTTTCTTCAGAGTTTGAAGTTGTTTTGGTTTTTTTCAAGGCCATATTTCAGTGTACATGAAATTTAATGCTTAACGGAAAATAAATACTATTAAGTAACTTCAGTTATTTATTAGTAAAACATATACTGATTTATTTAAAGGAGTGGTAAAGTTTCATTATGAAAAAATATGGGAGAGGCTTCATTCAAAGGTTATTACATACCACAAACTGTTACCAACAGCAACAACTGCCATCCAGAAGGCAAATATTTGGGAGAGTCTTAGACTAAAGCTTATATGCCAATTAATATCAACAATATATGTGTGTATGTGCTTATGATGAATGTGTTTGTGATGAAGAGTGCATGATGATATGTGTGCAAGATGATGTGTGTATGATGATGATGAGTTTGTGTGTGTGATGATGATGATGTGCGTGAGTGATGAAGTGTGCATGATGATGATGTGTGTAAGATGATGTGCGTGATGATGATGTTGATGTGTGTATGCGTGTGTGATGATGTGTGTGTGTGATGAAGTGCACATAATGATGTGTGTGTAAGATAATGCTTTTTGATAATTGTGATGTGTGTGTGTGAGAGATGATGTGTGTGATAATAATGTGTGTGATGAAGTGTGCATGATGATGTGTGTGTAAGATAATGCTTTCATGATAATTGTGATGTGTGCATGTGTAAGAGATGATGTGTGTGATAATAATGTGTGTGTGTGATAAAGTATGCATGATGACGTGTGTGTAAGATAATGCTTGTGTGATAACTGTGATGTGTGTATGTGTGAGAGAGATGATGTTTGTGATAATAATGTGTGTATGTGTGTGACATACATCCCAACATTTCAAATGGTCAAAGAGGACACTTGTGTTTTAGGTGGTGTTACTGGGGATATGGGTGATATATGGGGCATTATCAAGAATTTTTAGGTAACTTAATTGACCTATTGACAACTTTTTATGTAATTGAATAAGAAATTTATAAAAATATCAAGGTATTTTGTTTACACAGACTAATTCAAAAGACATATAGTAAAGTTTAATAGACTTGTGCATGGCAAAAATTTTCAGTAAAATTCGAGTTCGGTGAAATTTTTTTTTTTTTAATTCGGAGGATCCGAATTTTGGACCGGACCTGTTCGACTCGGACTAAATTCGTCAATAGTCCAAATTATTCGGCCGAATTTTTAAAAAAAAATGTAAAATGTGCAATAAAAATTAAACAAATAAAAATAAAAAAATACATTAAACTAAATTAATAATAATATTAAATCTCTAATGAGACAGGAAGGGGTATTTTATAAACCCCTACAAACTTATATATGTATATGTCACATCAATGTTTATGTCACATCAAATTAAAGCCCTTTCTGCCCTTTAAAAAATGGTATATAATATGTGTTTGTGCAATAAATGAAAAAGATAGGAATTATGGTTGAACACACAGATAGCAAAAATGCCAAAATTGCTTGTGTCCTTATGTTAATATCTGCACTTTGCATGAACTGTAAAGCACCTGTTTTACCAGATCTATTTTTAGAAGTATGTAGCAACATTGTAATAGTTTCAGGAGGGAAAGCGACGTGCCCTCTATTTTTATTAGCATGTAGCAACATTGTAATGGGTTCAGGCGGGAAAGCGCCGTCTGAATTTCCGAAATTTCAGACTAGGTCCGTTTCGGATTCTGATTTTTTTTTGTGAGCGGATCTTGGCATTCGGAAGGTCCGAATGATACCGAATACACCTTATTTGTCCGAATTCTGAAATCAGCTGAACCGAATCGCACAAGTCTAAAGTTTAAACAAACATTAAAGTCACTTTTATTGCTGTGTAGCAATAATTCAATTATATACACAACACACAGTCTGATCTCCTAAAAAAAAGAGGGACATCAGGGTGAGAAAGCGGGACAGAGGGATTTGATCTCAAAGAGGGACTGTCCCTCCTAAAGAGGGACACTCCTAAAGAGGGACACTTGGGAGGCAGGGTGTTATGATATTTGCATGCGAAAAATAAATGAGCTATTGAGCTTCACCGTTTGCCATAGGCAAAACTAGATTCTAGATTAAATGTTCATTTCTTCTAGAACTTCTGAAAAAAGAATATCTCTCATCTTCTGCAAAAATTCCAGCAAGACAGAAATTAAACTTTTTTTGCCTATTCCTATTAATGAGATACAGGTGTTAAAGGCTCCATTTAAATCAATGGGGATTTTCATCTGTCCCCTATGACACAGCTGGATTGCCCCAGAATTGATCCATGTTTGTCTGTATACATCTGGCACTACTTCTGTTCCAGTGAGTCATGTTTACAGCAGTGTGTTTCTGCATGCTCTATTGTGTATGTCTATATGTTGTCAGTATTAACATCAACCTCCTTTTCTGCTAAACCTCTTTCAACCTGTCAGAGGCATAAATCAGATTTTGTTCTCCCTCAAGGACCTTTTGATGGTTTGATCAATGTCAACTTTGAGAAAATGAGAAGTTTGCCCTTACGGAAAACCCGTTGAGAGACATCATCCCAAATTATATCCGCAGGCTGTTCAGGATAGCTCTCATTATTGGTGATTTGTACTGCTTGGGCAGATGCAAAAACAGAACCGACAAAAAGAAGTTGGATTCAGAGATACTGTTTCATGGATCACGATTTGCAGACCTGGATTAAATGTAAATACCTCTGTGGTATAAATATGACTAATCTCTAGTGTTGCATTACATTCATCTAAAGTGTAACTGTCACTTTGTAACAAGTATGTAATTCTGAAACAATGTGCAGAATCACTCATATTCATACAATAGGTCCTATGATATTTACCTTTATTTATTATTCAGTATATGCAACTGGGCTAGTACTTCCTGGTAGGAAGTGGCAATTGGCAATGAAGCGCTATGAGGGATGTTTGATTCGGACCAGCACTAACTGACTAATAAATAAAGCTAAATATTTTATAAAATATTGTTTTAAATACAAAATGCCAAACATAAATATAGTTTGTGTTTGAAAGCGTTTTCAAAATTACCTCATTGTTGCAAAGTTACAGTTTCACAGTTAAGGGAATAGTAAACTTTTTAAATGAATAACAAATATTATATGGTTTTTCCTGCTGAGGAAAACATGGGTATTCCCACTGCTTAGTGAAGCAACTTTCCAGCACTATTACAGTTTATACTGATTTTACATAATCAGTGCCCTCTAGTGCTCAGTTTCAGTTAGTTATTCTGCTGCATTCAACAGGAATAGTGAGTCACTGTCAAACAGTTCTCCATACAATGTAGCAGTGGTATGCTGTCTGTTTGAACTTTCAGGAAGTAAACCTAATGAAACCTTATGTGAAACTGTGAAATGTATCAACATGTCACTAAAGTCCCTATTCAGTACACTAATGTGAATAAGGCACTAAATCTTTTTCTATATTGTCTGTTTTGTCTCTATTTCTTGTGAGATATATATACACACACACATTATATATATATATATATATATATATATATATATATATATATATATATATACCCCCCTTATTTAACACCATAGTGTTATATAGTAAGTGTATTCATTTGATGGTGTTTAAATTGTAAGTGAGACATGGTGAAAACATTGGTGTGTACTACAAATGAATACACTTACTATATAACACTATGGTGTTAAATAAAGGGCACGTGATGACATCATGGATGACATAGGACTAAGAGACTTGGTGGGGTTTTTGTTTAAATTATGTATATGGATGGGCACCAATATTTTGTGTATTTGCTTTTAGCTATTTTGGTCAAAATTGGTTGCACTCCAACAAATTTAAATGTGTTTTTTTCATTGGGTGTGCTTACCAAAACTTGGACTGGTCCTTAAGTGCTGGGCAGCCATGACGGTCCTGGCATGTCACTGGACGCAAAGGGGTTAAGGTTCACTATTGCATTTTCTTTGAGTTCACCTCTGATACGTCTCATGAGTCACTAATTTTACATTTCTGTTGTTATTTTGTTTGATAATAAGAGCATATTATTGACAATTGCATATGTAACCTATTTTTTAACTATTGACTCAATGATAAATGTTACCTGGTATCCCAAAAACACATTTTCATCTTGGTTTCTGTTAGTTCCAGAAAAAAAAGATGTTTACAGTATGTACATGACTTTTCCAGTTTCTGGTCGCTCTGTTACTATTGCTGTGTGTGATGAAGTGAAGACCTTTGGTTCTGAAAGCACATGAGAAAGCATAACACCTATCTTCTTCAATTGTTTTCTTCATAAAAAAATATGTTGAATGGAGTATGTCACAGAAAAAAAGAGTTCCACTGTATCTAGTTACATAGTTCATAAGGTTGAAAAAACATGTGCATTCAACAGGCATAACCTTTTCCAGATTTCATTTGTTGATTCAGAGGAAGGCAAACAAAATATCACTAATTTCAAATTATACCGCAGGGGTAGAGGGTGGAATACACCAAAGGCAATTCAATTTCTCTCCTGATCAATATCATACATGCTCTGAAATAAACTTTCATAATTCTCCTTATTGTTCTTAACTAAATAACTAATACTTGTTTTAAATTAATCTACAGTAGTTGCCTGAACAACCTCTTGAGGAACAGAACTCCATCTGCTTACTTCCCTTTCTATAAATAATCTTTACCTTTGCTGTAGTCAAAAATGCCTGTACTCTATCTTAATGGATGCCGTCTAGTTTCAAAGTGTTCCATAGATAATATCTGCATTAGCATTGAATACATTTGTATATCGTAGTCTCCATTACTAATCCCTTTATCAACTTTGTTGCATGTGTCTGTAATTTACTTTAGTTCAGCAATGCTCTTTTAAAGAACTTTTTAAAGAACTGGTGCCCACAACTATACTACATATTCCAAATCAGGTTCTACTAAAGATTTATACAGAGGTAGAATTATAGTCTCATCCCATACAGCTATACCAGTTTTATACATAATAGTTCTATTGACTCCTGTAGAAGAAGACTGTACAGTGTTGCACAGTCAATCGTCTACAAGTACTCACAAATCATTTGTTAACAAAGGTGCCCCCAAAGGTTTCCCATTTAGTGTAAATGTAAGCATGCTTGTTTCTGCAACCCAGATCTGTTCATAATAAGCATTACAGTCCCTACAAATTTCTCATGGCTGTGGGTATATCATCATACCTCCTAAGTGTCCCTCGTTAGGAGGGACAGTCCCTCTTTGAGCCCCAAATCCCTCTGTCCCTCTTTCACACCCTGTGATCATACTGTGTGGTGTGTATATAAGTGTATCACATTACTCCACATCCATAAAACTCACATTAATGTTTGTTTAACCCCTTAAGGACCCATGACGGTCCTGGACCGTCATGGGTTGTCATCCCCTTAAGGACCCATGACGGTACAGGACCGTCATGGCTTAAATGATAGCAGCGTGTCTCCGTGCACGCTGCTATCATTAATTCCAGGCTGAGACTGAGCACTCCAAGACCGGGGCTTTCAGTCTCAGCCCTTCTTGCTTGTGCTGGTTCATGTGATCGCCGTAGCAGCGATCACATGTACCGGCATAGTGAGAGACAGAGGCAGCACACAAAGCATGCTGTCTCTGCGCGTCTCTTCTACCTCTGTCTCCCTTGGTATCAAAGTAAGGGAGACAGAAGTAGAGAGGAATACAGCAGCTGGGGGTATTAACCCCTTCACTGCTGGTTGCAAGAGGCTTGCTAAATGCAGGTCAATTATACTTTTTTTTTTTTTTGTTACAAAAAGATATTTTATTATTTAAAAAAAATAATCTTATTAAACAATTTTGGAAGTGTGATTGTTGTGGAGCTATGTAATACACTTATACATACTGCCAAATGTCACGGATAAAAAAGTGACAAAATAGGGTGGGAAAAAGGTACATGGGGATTTTCACCCAAGGGGGGGACAGTGGCCACTTTAAACTGCACATTTTGTAGGTATGACTGACCGGTCATACCTTTCAGGCAGTCGCCATAAAAATTTAACCCTTTGTGCCCAATTGATTCCAAGAGAAAAAACAAAAATGTTTTTTTTTTTTTTTACCTTTTTTTTTAAATTTTAATAATGTAAATGGTGAGTTATCCATATACGTATCAAATGAAAGCCCTATTTGTGCTTAAAAAAATAGTATATAATTTATGGGGGTGGAAAAAAAGCCTAAGAGGAAAAACACTGTTGAACAAAGACATAGTCAAAAAGGTCAGAATTGCTCTGGTCCTTAAGGGAAAAAGACCTCAGATTTTCCTGGTCCTCAAGGGATTAAACATCATTATATTTGTTTATAAATTAGCTGTGTAAATAAAATACTTTGGGGGTTCTCTAGATCATTTATTTGGTTATACAAAGAGGTGTCAGCAGGTCATGAAATCACCTATAAATTCTTAGTAATGCCCCGTCCACCAGCCACGCTCCCAGCAACACCTCCTAAAACAAAAGTGTCTCTCTTTGGCCATTTGAAATGTCGTGAGGTATGTATCTCATACTCACCTCCCAGCATTTCAACTGGCCAAAGAACAACGCTTTTGGTTTTGGTGGTGTTGCTTGGGGTGTGGCCAGTGGGCAGGGCATTAGTGATAATTTCATGACATACTGACACCTCTTTGTAACTGAGTAAATGATGTAGAGAAAGGCCAAAGTATTTAATTTACACAGACTAATTTATAAACACATATACTGATGTTTATACAAACATGAATGTGAGTTGTAATGCTGTGAAGCAATGTGGTAAACTTATTTACACAGCACACAGTTTGATCTCCTAAAAAGAGGGACACCACAGTGGGAAAGAGGGACAGATGGATTTTGGTCTCAAAGAGGGACTGTCCCTCCTAAACAGGGACACTTGGGAGGTATGCTGATGGTGCCAAGTAGGATGTCCCAGGTATGGTTAAACTCAAGAGTGAGAATAAGTATTCAGAGAGGGGGTAAGCTTATTGGATCATATGCAGTATCATGTGGAGAAGAAATCAGTGTAAAAATTTGACTTTCTGTTCTGCTGAAGCAGAGAAGAAATGTATGTTCAAGATACAAGAAAAGCTCATATCATACAAGAATCTTAATTGGGAGAGACCTGAGATCATTGCCCACTTATGGGCTTATTCTGCAAATCAATATGTGTTTTCAACTGATGCTGCTTCAGAGATTAAAGAACAAGTCACTTATCTCACACAATAAATACATAGCCGCTCTGCATAGTGAACATAATCTTCACCCTTTAAGTGCCAGAAAGGTATCCAACATCCTGCTCCACCACATGTTCAGCAATGTGTTGCACCCCCTCTGCTCTTCAATAGTAAACCCTTCAAGTGCCAGAGAGGCATACAACGCATTGCGTTGCAATGCGTTGTATACCCCTCTGGCACTTAAAGGGTTAATAAAGATTTACAAATATGAGGTCAACGTAAAAGAAAACAAATGAACTTACAATAAAAAACATTTATATAATCATGAAAGTTGAAAGAAATATCAGGATAGAGTAAAGGATCTGAACATGTATAGCTTGGGGGAGAGAAGAGAGACTGGGGATATGATAGACACATTCAAATACATGATGGGATTCAACAAAGTGCAGGAGGGAAGTGCATTTCAGAGGAGTAATAATGTTAGGACAAGAGGCCATAGTCTAAAATAGAGGGACACAGGTTTATATGTAATGTAATAAAGTTTTACTTCACTGAGAGGGTAGTAGATAAGTGGAATAGCCTTCCAGCAGAAGTGGTAGATGTTAATACAGTGACAGAATGTAAGCATTCATGGGATAGGCATAAGGCTGAACTGAACATGACATGACCAAGGAACAAATAAGGTTTGAGGTTTTTACAGTAGGAAAACTGGCAGACCAAATGGGCCGAATGGTTCTTATCGGCCGTCAAATTCTATGTTTCTGTGAAATTCATGACTTCAAATGAGGCGTGTGGAAGGTTCACATTTTTTGTATTGCAAAGTAAATTAAAGAGATAGTGAGAGTACCCTGTGTAAAACAAGTGCAGTATCTGAATGGCCTGAAATGTTAAAGTGGCGCTGTTTATACACTATTCTATGGAGGATTATGGACAACTGATCAGAGCTGTCCATAGTATCATGTGGCAGCAGCGATACTGTACAATTTCAGGCTACTGAGATACTGTATTTAAAAAAATTAAAATCTGAGTTGCAATACATTTTGAATAAAACACCTTTCAGCAGTGGGAGTATACCTATTTTACTCAGGAGGATAAACCCTAGAATATATAAGGGTTACTGTCTCTTTAAAGAGTAATTAACTATATATAGAGATAAGTGGCTCTTAATTTATTTAACCATAGTACTTACCTAGGTATGTTCTTTTTACAATAGGGACCAATAGTTATGGATTGAGCAGGACAAGCACTATATTTCTGCTTGCATACCTCCCAACATTTCAAATGGCCAAAGAGAGACACTTTTGTTTTAGGTGGAGAATGTTTAGGTTATTTTATGACCTATTGACACGTCTTTGTTTAGGTAAATAAATAATTTAGAGGAAGACCAAAGTATTTAATTTATATAGATTAATTTATAAACACATATACTGAAGTTTACACAAACATTAATGTGAGTTTTTATTGTTGTGGAGCAATGTGATACACTTATATACATACCACACAGTCTGATCTCCTAAACACAGGGACACCAGGGTAGGAAAGAGGGACAGAGAGATTTAGGCCCAAAAGAGGGACATTTGGGAGGTATGTGCTTGTCCCACTCAATCCGTGACTACTGGGACAGGCTCCAACTAACCATGACTATAGAGATAAATGGATTTTAATTTATTTTACAATAGGACTTACCCAGGGCCGGATTTTCCATAAGGCAGAGTAGGCATCTGCCTACAGGCGCATCCTACAGAGGGGACCCTGCCATAGAAATCAATTTTTTTTTTTTTTAAATGGCGTGCCGCGCTGCCCCGCGCTGCCCACCGCATGTAAGGTCTGTGCCTTCTTCGGCACAGGTCTGTAGCTGCTGAGTTCCCCCGGCTCTTTAGTAATACAGAGCGCTGGGAGATGACATCATTTCCCAGCGCTCTGCATTACTAAAGAGAAGACCGTGCGGGAGCTCCAGCAGCTACAGGTCTGTGCAGAAGCACAGGTCTCTCCTGCCACTGGACAACCAGGGAGGTAGGAAATGTGAGACTTAATGTGGAGATGATGGGGGCAATGTGAGGGCAACATGGGGATGATGGGGGGCAAGCAATGTGGAGCGGATAGGGGAATATTGGGGCAATGTTGAGATGATGGGGCAATGTGGAGCTGATTGGGGCAATGTTGAGATGATGGGGCAATATGAGGGCAATGTGGAGCTGATGGCGTGATGTGGAGCTGATGGGGCAATGTGGATGTGGATCTGATGGGGTGATGTGGAGCTGATGGTGCAATGTGGATGTGGAGCTGAGGGGGGGCAATGTGGAGTTGATGGGGCAATGTGGAGCTGATGGGGGGTAATGTGGAGATTTGGAGCATTGTAGAAATGGCCAGTGGGGGGGGCACTTTAGATTGCTGCCTACAGGCTCCTGAGATGTAAATCCGGCCCTGGACTTACCTTGGTATGTGTTCTTTTAACCAGACATCCCAATGGTTAAGGACCAAGCATGACAAGTACTAGATTTCTGCTTGGCCCAATCAACCAGTGACTATTGGTTATATTATATTGGTGCTTGGTTCTGCCCTCACATACTGCAACAAATTTCCCAATACCCAGCAAATGGGCAAACTTGGGAACTCTCAGGGTTTGACCCAAATCTCAGGGCAAAGAACCAACATGTCAGGGTGGCAGACTGAAGTGTTTACTACTATCTGATTTGCACTTTGACTGCTTATTTATATACCCGGGAGCACTGTCTTCTGGAGTGCCCAGAGGGTACTCCTGTATTGCTGCTGGGGGATATAAATGATGTGATTTGTGTCAAAAAAGGTGTGGGGCTTCCTCACGAATTGTGGGTGGAGCTTAACATAAATTTCACCAAAAGTGTGCAGCAATAGGGAGGAACTGGGTGGGGAAAGAGGAGAAGAGGGTGGGAAATGAGAGAAAGAGGGTAGGAAGGAGCAGAAGGGGGCAGAGCTTCTGATAAAACTCCCCACAGCCAGAGAATAAGTGTCTGTCCCTGGAGTCTCCGGGGCAAATCCAGAGAGTTCCAAGGTATGCTCATTTAACATCTATATTAGTGACCAAAAAGGCAGAGGGAGAAGTCCCGTTGGTCTTGTAGGTGTTTAAGAAGTGATATCTCAGAACTGTAGCATGGGACTCACTCTGTCTCAAAAGACCTGCAGTGCCCTTAAAGTGCCCATCACTCTCTCCAATTATCTTTAAATAACTGATACCCTCCCCTGTCACTTCCCATGCGCCAGATAATAAAACGGACTGAAACGCACCTGATGGTGACACTGTAGCTCATCATAGAGTTTTAAAGAAACAGAGAATGGAGCTTTACTTCTGGATGCCAAAACTGATGCTGCTGTGCCATTGTCTTCAATTGTAAGGCTACTGCATGCTCATTAAGTGTCATGGTAAATGCACTCTATGGTGGGTTTATTTTACACGTACAGGTAAATTATATATGTGTATACCTATCTATACATATACATGGCATTGTGTTTTCTTCAGCTTGGGGGCATTTTGTCATAGTACAACCAGTTCAGGGAGGGCGAGTCACCCTTTAAGTGCCAGACAGATGGACACCCCTGTGGCATTTGATGAGTTACAGTAAACCCACTTAAAATCTATCTGATTGAAGTCTGCATCATGTGTAGTCATGCACAGGGCATGGGGCACAGCCATAGTATGGGACACCATCCCAGTGTAACACTAACCTGCCTAGCATTCAAGGGGTTAAAGGTGTCAATTAAATCAATGGGAATTGGTAATTGTTCCCTATGGTGCTGTGGTTTGCCAACACATTTCTCCATTTTCTTTGTGGTCTTTGATAAGGGGGAGATGGATGAAGAAAAAGTGCTTTTAACAACTTTAACCCTTTGAGTGCCACAGAGAGATATCCAAAGCAATGCGTTAAGCCTTTTTTCATCTGAATCACTGAACATTTTTAAATTGTGAATTTAATTATAATAACACTCACTTGTAGAGATCAGAAATCATGTCTGTTTAATGCAGAGACGTGCAATATGAGGCCGGATCCGACCCATGGACTGATTTTATCTAGGTCTGGGTGACTGTATATAAATGGAAGTCGTGCTTTATAGAGAGGATATTACTGTTGGCTCTCCCTGCAGACAGAGCAAGAATTGATGCATTCTCTTTCCTGCAGCACAGCTGATAATCAGAGGTCCATGAAAAAGTCATTTTCACTCACATCACTCACAGCTCAATCACAAAGGGAATTACTATCGGAACAGGGATATTAGTCACAAAGGGGATTACTAATGAAACAGGGATATTAGTCACAAAGGGGATTACTAATGAAACAGGGGTATTAGTCACAAAGGGGATTACTAATGGAACAGGGGTATTGGTCACAAAGGGGATTACTAATGGAACAGGGGTATTAGTCACAAAGGGGATTACTAATGGAACAGGGGTATTAATCACAAAGGGGATTATTAATGGAACAGGGGTATTAGTCACAAAGGGGATTACTAATGGAACAGGGGTATTAATCACAAAGGGGATTATTAATGGAACAGGGGTATGAGTCAGTAAGAGGGTTACTAATACAGCAGGGGTATTAGTCACAAAGGGAATTACTATTGGAACAGGGGTATTAGTCAGGTGATTACTAATGGAACAGGGGTATGAGTCAGTAAGGGGATTACTAATGGAACAGGGGTATTAGGAAGGGGATTACTAATGGAGCAGGGGTATGAGTCAGTAAGTGGATTACTAATACAGCAGGGGTATTAGGAAGGGGATTACTAATGGAGCAGGGGTATGAGTCAGTAAGTGGATTACTAATAGAGCAGGGTTAGGAAGGGGATTACTAATGATGCAGGGGCATTAGTCAGGAAAGTGATTAATAATGACACAGATGTATTAGTTAGGAAGGATAATACTAATGCCACAGGGGTATTAGTCACTAAGGGTATTTGGAAGTGGACTGCTAATTGATTGCTAATTGAGCTGGGGGTATTGTCAGAAATGGGATTGCTAATTGAGCCGGAGTATTAGTTGGGAAAGAGATTACTAATTGGGGAGGGGTATTAGTCAGTAAATGGATTACTAATGGAGAAGGGGTAATAGTCAGTAAGGGGATTACTAATGCAGGAGGAGTATTAGTCAGTAAGGGGATTACTAATGCTGGAGGAGT
This sequence comes from Rhinophrynus dorsalis, assembly GCA_037306005.1. Classification (NCBI taxonomy): domain Eukaryota; kingdom Metazoa; phylum Chordata; class Amphibia; order Anura; family Rhinophrynidae; genus Rhinophrynus; species Rhinophrynus dorsalis. Next base: position 580,932,026 of record CM074719.1, read on the forward strand.
ATTAGTTACTAACAGAACAGGGTTATTAGTCAGTAAGGGGATTACTAATGCAGGAGGATTATCAATCAGTAAGGGGGATTATGAAAAGAAGAGGGTTACTTACAAGTCAGTAAGGGGATTACTAATAGAGCAGGGTTATTAGGAAGGGATTGCTAGTTGAACTGGGGGAGTTATTTAGGAATGGGATTACTAAAGCAACAGGGGTATTAGTCGGGAAGGGATTACTAATGCAGGAGGATTATTAGTAAAGGGATTACTAATGGAGCAGGGGTATTAGTCAGGAATGGGATTACTAATAGAGCAGGGTTATTAGGAAGGGGATTGCTAGTTGAACGGGGGGGGGTATTCAGGAACAGGATTACTAAAAAAGCAGGGGTATTAGGAAGAGGAATACTAAAGCAGCAGGGGTACTAGTCAGGAAGGGGATTGCTAATTTAGAGGGGATATTATATTTGAAGTGATTGCTAACTGAACAGGTATATGTGTCAGGAAGGGTATCACTCAGGGATTGTGTTAGGAGGTCCCAAAAAATGGTGCAGTTACCAAATCCACTGCAGACATTATTATACACACACACATGCACATATATTATTTCCCACTCCTGGGTTAAAGTCTCCATGACTGACGTCTATAAGACACTGATGGTCAATGCAGATATAAGACTACAAACCACTAAGTAAATCTAGTATCATAACAACAAGGAATAAAGGGAAGGGGCCGCTGATCTATATCAAGGTGAGAAGTGCGACATGATTGTTTTTCCATTAAACAACTGGAGGTCATAGCTGTAACTTTATCACTTTAGAATAAAGATAACCAGGAGGTAACCCTGTGGAGAAATACCATGTTACAGCGCTTTCAGACACAACACATTCTGTCTTTTCTAATATAAGGATCCCATATGTTCCAATTTATCCACAGTGGTTCCATTTCTTATGGCATATCCTGGACTAGTGTATAGGCACCGAACATTCTACAACTCAGAAAAACACACAGTCGTTTAATGCAAACTGGATAAATTCTAGGAAAAACCAACTGCATTCTCAAAATGCCCATTGATTTAAATGGGACTCTTTTTTAAAAAAACTTTATAGACATCAAACAAGAAAAACAAGAAGAATAAGACAGCAAAGGGATCCAGTATGCATATAAGTATCTGGCATGTGGAGTGTTGAGAAAGGACCAAGAACCGGAACATCAGTATATTGCAGGAAAATGCCCTTTTTAACTATATAGGAAAAACCCTACAACATATATTTTTTTCATAAATGAATTTACCACCCCTTTAAAGTTAATAGGGAAAATGCCATGATAATCTTTTTAGACTTTAAAGCGACAATAACACTTAATTTGCAAAAAAAAGCCCACTATATATTGTTGGGTTTATACTCCTGAATAAAACAAGGACTCGCCCACTGCTTAGAGGTGATTTACTGAAAAGTTATTGCATTTCATACTTGAATTATTACAGTGTTGCTGCTGCTACACCATGACCAGAGTTTTCCATAGGATGGTGTAGCAACAGCGCCACCGTAACATTTCAGGCCAATGTGATACTGCACATAAAATCAAGTTTGAGTTGCAACAACTGATAAATAAAACAGCAGTGGAAGTATTCTTGTTTTACTCAGGAGGATAGACCCTACTATATTAAATATATATATAATTACATCCATTCATTTATTTATTTATTACCATTAAGTGTTACTATACCTTTAAATTATCTAAATTTTCTAAATGTAAGTGAACATTCACAATGATCACAAACTGCCATTGGATAGGTGTATGAGCAAACCCATCAACACATGTCAATTTTGAAAATGCAATATGATTCAATTGTTCACACTGAATTAATATCCGTGGCTATAAGGAACAGCGGGGGAGCCAGGGATAATCATATCACTAAGTACATGGCACAGAATAAAACAAAAGCCGTCAGATTTTTTAAGGTTCATCTACCTGAGATAGGACATTATCTCAGCGTGAGAGCCAGGACCCATCAGTGGCTTACACAATAATCTATTCCCTCTAACAGAGCTTAGAATGCAGGTCCCTAGATTAGGCATTTAACTCACCTAGAGCTGTATTCAGCAAGCTAAAGGGGTGCGATTCGAGGGCAAATCAACTACACCACAGGAGATAAATGACAATTCTTCAAATCACCATTGATTTGATTTGTCATTTTAACCCTTTGAATGCTAGAGAGGTCTCCAATGCATGTGAAGCATTCAAGAGGTTAAAAGCCTCATTAAGATTCATTTGTCTTTGACATAAGAAGCAATAAACAAAATTCACTGGATTCAAGAGAGTACAATTCCAAGAAGCCATAAAAATGAGTGGATACATATAAACCAGTGTGCAAGCCAAGGATACCCACAATCTTCTTTATGGCAATAACATAACATATATTGTGTATATTATATATTATAATATTTATAATACCAGTAATATAAATATCAATCAAAAACACAAATCACTTTTCTTTACATAATATTAAAAAAATGTAACTTCTGGGACTTAAAAATGTTATAACTCACGGAACCCAGAATCCTCAAAGCTAGTTCTCTACTCCAAGTCCTTCGGAGCGCCCCACTCTGTACAACCTCGTCACGGGAAGTCTCTACTGCGCATGACTGAGTCGTTACAAACTTTCTATCAAATTATTATATAGGATATATATACACACACACACACACACATACACATTTCATAATGACAGTATATTACTTTAAAATGTAACTTTTTAAAACAATATGTGATTTTGAGAAAGCTTTCAAAATCCCATTAAATGTCCCATAAAAATATTTAGATTTAGGTAGATATTGAAAAAATAAACTATTTGCAACAAACCCTATCTCTCGAACCGCTATGGTTTGACAGATATAGGGATCAGAGTCCCCCCCCTCGTTCCGGCAATCTCTACTGCGCATGACTGCATTGTTCCAGCAGTCTCTACTGCGCATGACTGCATTATTCGGCCAGACTCTACTGCGCATGACTACATCGTTCTGGCAGTCTCTAGTGCGCATGACTGCATTGTTCTGGCAGTCTCTAGTGCGCATGACTGCATTGTTCGGCCAGTCTCTACTGCGCATGACTGCATCGTTCCAGCAGTCTCTACTGCGCATGACTACATCGTTCTGGCAGTCTCTACTGCGCATGACTGCATTGTTCCAGCAGTCTCTACTGAGCATGACTACATCGTTCTGGCAGTCTCTACTGCGCATGACTGCATTGTTCGGCCAGTCTCTACTGCGCATGACTGCATCGTTCCAGCAGTCTCTACTGCGCATGACTACATCGTTCTGGCAGTCTCTACTGCGCATGACTGCATTGTTCCAGCAGTCTCTACTGAGCATGACTACATCGTTCTGGCAGTCTCTACTGCGCATGACTGAATTGTTCGGCCAGTCTCTACTGCGCATGACTGCATCGTTCCAGCAGTCTCTACTGCGCATGACTGCATTGTTCCGGCAGTCTCTACTGCGCATGACTGCATTGTTCCAGCAGTCTCTACTGCGCATGACTGCATTGTTTGGCCATTCTCTACTGCGCATGACTGCATCATTCGGCCAGTCTCTACTGCTCATGACTGCATCATTCCAGCAGTCCCTGCTGCGCATGACTGCATCGTTCGGCCATTCTCTACTGCGTATGACTGCATCATTCTGGCAGTCTCTACTGTACATGACTGCATTGTTCAAGCAGTCCCTACTGCGCATGACTGCATCGTTCTGGCAGTCTCTACTGTGCATGACTGCATTGTTCCAGCAGTCTCTACTACGCATGACTGCATCATTCGGCCAGTCTCTACTGCGCATGACTGCATTGTTCCAGCAGTCTCTACTGAGCATGACTGCATCGTTCCAGCAGTCTCTACTGCGCATGACTGCATTGTTCCAGCAGTCTCTACTGAGCATGACTGCATCGTTCCAGCAGTCTCTACTGCGCATGACTGCATTGTTCCGGCAGTCTCTACTGAGCATGACTGCATCGTTCCAGTAGTCTCTACTGCGCATGACTGCATTGTTCCGGCAGTCTCTACTGCGCATGACTGATTGTTCGGCAGTCTCTACTGCGCATGACTGCATAGTTCAGTTCCAGCAGTCTCTACTGTGCATGACTGCATTGTTCCGCCAGTCTCCACTGCACATGACTGCATCGTTCTGGCAGTCTCTACTGTGCATGACTGTATTGTTCCAGCAGTCTCTACTGTGCATGACTGCATTGTTCCAGCAGTCTCTACTGTGCATGACTGCATTGTTCCGCCAGTCTCCACTGCACATGACTGCATCGTTCTGGCAGTCTCTACTGTGCATGACTGTATTGTTCCAGCAGTCTCTACTGTGCATGACTGCATTGTTCCAGCAGTCTCTACTGTGCATGACTGCATTGTTCCAGCAGTCTCTACTGTGCATGACTGCATTGTTCCAGCAGTCTCTACCGCGCATGACTGCATCGTTCGGCCAGTCTCTACTGCTCATGACTGCATCATTCCAGCAGTCCCTGCTGCGCATGACTGCATCGTTCGGCCATTCTCTACTGCGTATGACTGCATCATTCTGGCAGTCTCTACTGCGCATGACTGCATTGTTCCGGCAGTCTCTACTGCGCATGACTGCATTGTTCCATCAGTCTCTACTGCGCATGACTGCATTGTTTGGCCATTCTCTACTGCGCATGACTGCATCATTCGGCCAGTCTCTACTGCTCATGACTGCATCATTCCAGCAGTCCCTGCTGCGCATGACTGCATCGTTCGGCCATTCTCTACTGCGTATGACTGCATCATTCTGGCAGTCTCTACTGTACATGACTGCATTGTTCAAGCAGTCCCTACTGCGCATGACTGCATCGTTCTGGCAGTCTCTACTGTGCATGACTGCATTGTTCCAGCAGTCTCTACTACGCATGACTGCATCATTCGGCCAGTCTCTACTGCTCATGACTGCATTGTTCGGCCAGTCTCTACTGAGCATGACTGCATCGTTCCAGCAGTCTCTACTGCGCATGACTGCATTGTTCCAGCAGTCTCTACTGAGCATGACTGCATCGTTCCAGCAGTCTCTACTGCGCATGACTGCATTGTTCCGGCAGTCTCTACTGAGCATGACTGCATCGTTCCAGTAGTCTCTACTGCGCATGACTGCATTGTTCCGGCAGTCTCTACTGCGCATGACTGGTTGTTCGGCAGTCTCTACTGCGCATGACTGCATAGTTCAGTTCCAGCAGTCTCTACTGTGCATGACTGCATTGTTCCGCCAGTCTCCACTGCACATGACTGCATCGTTCTGGCAGTCTCTACTGTGCATGACTGTATTGTTCCAGCAGTCTCTACTGTGCATGACTGCATTGTTCCAGCAGTCTCTACTGTGCATGACTGCATTGTTCCAGCAGTCTCTACCGCGCATGACTGCATCGTTCAGCCAGTCTCTACTGCGCATGACTGCATCTTTCTGGCATTCTCCACTGTGCATGTGCAGGTACGCACACAGGGAGTGTTACAGGCTAGAGATTTATATTATTTAGATGCCGAATTCAGTTTTAGACAACATTTACTCCAGATTTTTTCATAACGCCAGGTCTATAAATCTCCCTCATAGTTCCCAACAGCTGGAGGTCCGACAACTGACACACCAGTGCTGTAACAGCAGCTGTACCAACTGCGGGCATGCTGCTCCCTTCCGCGTCAGTGAAAACATCCTCTCTGTGGTTAAATCTGGAACAGTTCCACTAAAATTACATTTATAGCACTAACAATCTTTTTCAAACGGAGAGTGGCAATTTAGCTTTTTTTGTGTGTGCTTGAGAAGAGAAATGGGATATTTTGTGCAGTACATTATTCTGTTCTCAATTAGTACTAAGCGGATTTCAGCCCCTTGGTTGATTTAAAGAGATGCAGTAAAGTGAGTTACTCAGATGAAAGAGAGATAAATGGGAGGAACTACAGAGGTGTTTCATGTAGAGGAATCACAAGAAATTGCTAAGAGCAGAGGCGAAAGGATATGAAATGTTTAAATAAGCATGTGTGATTTCACAAACTGACTTTATGGGTCACAGTTAATAAAATTGTGTTTAACCCTTGAGTGCCACTGGGGTGTACAATAAGTTGCAAAGCTATGTGATGGACACCCCTTTGGCACTCAAAGGGTTATGCCATCAAAACAATATATGTAACACCATTTTGCCACATATAGTAATAAAAAGCCAAAAAAGAAATGCTAATATGACAATTTTACACATTTCATAAAACTAGAGCAAGTTACATTGTGGGGAAATGTACAATATGTCAATACAACTCCACTGGCATTAACCTGCTACCCTAAGTGGTATGCACTACTGCACATAAGCATCTGATTCTATGATTACCAGTGGATACGGGAACAAGGCTAGGGTGTCAGACAGTGTATGAGTGGTTCTATGACTACCAGAAGACAGTGGAACAAAGCTAGCATGTCAGACAATATATGTGTGGTTCTGTGACGACCAGTGGACAGTAGATCAAAACTGGTGTGTGAGACAGTGTATGAGTGGTTCTATGACTACCAGAGGAAAGTGGAACAAGGCTGGGGTGTCAGACAGTGTATGTAGGGTTGCCACCTTTTCTTCAAAAAAATACCGGCCATGGCATTCCCTCCATAGACTTAACATTGGACAGAAGCCAATTTTTTACCGGCATGCCAGTAAAATACCGGCTGGGTGGCAACCCTAAGTGTATGTGTGGTTCTATAATGACCAGTGGAACAAGGATGGGGTGTTAGGGCAGTTGTGATTCTGTGACTACCAGCAGATGGTGGAACAAGGCTGGTGTGTCAGACAGTGTATGTGTGGTTTCTGTGACTACCAGTGGAGAGTGGAACAAGGCTGGTGTTTCAGCATATGTGTGTGTATGTGTATGTGTGGTCCTATGACTACCAGTGGAACAAGGCTGGGGTATTAGTACAATTGTAGTGCTGTGGCTACCAGAAGACAGCAAAAAAAGCCTGGGGACAGTTTATGTGTGATTTCTGTGACTACCAGCGAACAGTGGAAGAAGGCTAGCCTGTCAGACAGCATGTGTGTGGTTCTGTGACTACCAGTGGAACAAGGCTGGGGTATTAGTTCAGTTTTGGTTCTGTGATTACCAGCAGATAGCAGAACAAGGCTGTGGACAGTGTATGTGTGGTTTCTGTGACTACCAGTGGAAGACAAATATTTCACATAGAACAATTTTATTTCCTTTTTTAGAATTCTCTTTGAACACGCACAATGCAAAATATAATTATTACCAGATATAATTATCTGTACTGTATACATTTTAGCAATAATTTACTTTTAAGTTACATGACCTGCTCACATTCAGATTTGATACTTTTAACCCCTTTGGAGCTAGAGAGATCTCCAATGTTTTGTAAAACAATCTCTCTAGCACCCAATGGGTTAAAAGGTTTGATTGTTAAGGGTCATTTAATTTGAACCCACAACAGCAAGATATTTGAGATCCACCAGACTAGACCTATGAACCTGAAGATGTTGGATTCTACAACTCCCATCTTCCCCATCCAGTTACCGGCTGGTTAGGGCAGATAGAACTTTCAGTTCCTGGGGGCTGGAGAGGCAAAGTTTGCCCACCTCTGATCTAGATGAAATGAGGATAGGTGATAAATAATAAGCAGGAGTCTCATGGTGTGGTGTGATAGTTAGCTTGTCAGGCAATGGAAGGTGAAAGTGCTTCTAGGTGCTCTGTAGGTCAGCTATACAGCTGGTTTCATTAGGAAACAATAGAGAACAGTGAAATGAGGTTTGGTTACACAGCTGGTCCCATACAGATGAAAAGCGCTAAGGGTGTTCCATGGGTCAGCAGCACAGAGAAGCAGTATCTGGTAATAGAGAATATCAAAATGATGCAATTATTTATCTCTGACTCTGATCTTCTTGTTAAAGGAACTCTAACATCTACAGATGAAGAGTGGCTGCTTACCCTTAAAGGGCAATTACACTTTACTACATTTGCTCCTCTGCACTGTCCAGGCCTAAATCGACTCCTTGTCAGGAAACTGACCCACAGACTGGCAGCAAGGAGTAATGCAGCCAGGAGGTTAGTGGACCACAGACAACAACTGTTGTAGGTTGCACGTAAAGCCTTTGTAGACCCCAATGAGTCTGAACTGCAGGTCTTGCATTTCCGTCTCTCTCGTAGTCTCCTGTCAGACCCCCATTCTGCTGCGCTGCTGGTCCGTATGAACTTACAAAAGCAGCTCCAGCTTACTCTCAGGGGAACAGACCTGCCAATATAGAGGTATCCTTTTGATAGTTGACCTTTAACCCCTTGGGGACTATATAAGTGTGCAACACATTGCTTTGCAATGCACTCCTTACTCCTCTTGTCCTCAAAGGGTTAAATGTAATGTGTACCAAGCTAGCATCTTGACAAATTCTCTATTTATTACAGGAGTCCTATAATCTAATCCTACGTGTGACTCGTGCAGGTATCCATTCAGGGATTTGTCTTGATGTATTTATACACCTGATTAATTATATACAACTCAAGAGAAGCACGGACACTTGAAGACACTTAACAATATCTGACATATTTAAAACTTCAATCACATTGAAAAGTGCCAGATTTTTTTTTCACCCTTTGAGTGCCAGAGAGACATCCAACGCATTGCAACGCAATGCGTTGGATGCCTCTTTGGCACTCAAAGGGTTAAACTGAATCTGCATTCAGTCAGTAATCACACTGCCTGTCGTCTTCTATGAGGTTTTGGTCTGTGACAACAACCTCAGAAATCTGATTGGAGAACATCTGCCTACTTGACTTTTCTCTTCTGTTCAGATGATTTATTACCAGTAACAACCAGATTTCAAGAGGTCCCAGAAGCCTGGAAATCAACGTGTGAAGGTTGGCAGGTCCTTTTAAGCCACTGCTGAGCCCTGGGAAAAGTACATACAAGTGTGCCCCTTCACCCATTCAATGATAGGGAGTTCAGCAACGTACTGAAGATCTTTCAAGCACCTTAGTGCTTAGTAAGAAGTGCATCAGTTTAACCTCCTATTTAGACTAATCCAGTTTTTAGCAGCTTCACACAATTTTGAACATACAGGAAGTTCATAGAATGCTGTATGTGTTCATACCTGTCTTTACCCAGTCCTGAGTTTCCCACCTGGCTTCACAATTTGAGCAGATCGGATTTAAGGTAACCATATAGCGCTTTAAATCAGGCACGCTCAAGAAAATGTCATTCTGCAGGCCTGCAAATGAATCATTGCAACCCCACAGTGCGTATTTTTAAGTGTCCTTGGTTTTAAAGGGATATTTATTTATTAGAAAACTAGTTGAAGAGCCTGTTACATGGGCCACAGTGTCACTTCCAGCCGGTCACGGGGCAGTCATGCACAGTACAGACTGCCCACGCCGCGGCTGATACAGTGCCAGCCGGTTGCTGTGCAGTCATGGACAGTATAGACTGCCCTCACCACAGCTGATACAGAGCTGGATGCTCCTTCGGAGAGCCCCGCTCTGTATCAGCTTCGTCACGGGCAGTCTCTACTGCGCATGACTGCAGTACGCGCATCAGTCTCTACTGCGCATGAATGCGTTGTTACAAACTTTCTACCAAATTATTATACAGGATGTTTTACCAGGAAGAATACATTGCAATTTCTTTCATTTTCAAGTATGTCCTGGAGTGTTAACAGCAAGAGTTGCATATTTGCACCAACACAGAGACATAATACATATAACTACATATGTATGCACACATATACTAAACATTATATACAGTTACATACTGTTTTTAGATATAAAGAAGCAGATATTTTTAAGGACAGCAGAGAAGATCTGATTTTTTCAGGCAGGTTATCCCAGACTTTTGGTCACTTTATCTGTATCATACGGCCCACAGGGTTCCAAATCGTGACGATAGCGTTTTCAACCTAAAACGGACAGAGTGCATGAGCCTTCTTAAAGTGATAGTAATACCTCTATTAAAGCTGAAGTCCGAGTCTTCTTCAATTTTTTTGTAACACATAGCGCTATATTTAATTACTTACAGATTTGTAGTTCAAGCACTCTTGAAGCAGAAATGATCCACCTCCTGCTCCTTTCCCTGCTTCACACTGCCTCTCAGTCTGGTCCAGATGGAGTGTGGTGAGGGACAATCTTCAGTAGTAAAAGGAAAATCTTGCCCTCCTTGTCAAGGGGAACAGGGTTTTCCTTATACTTACTGTGTGAAGATTGTCCCACGACGGTATTCCAGATCTAAGGGGAGGAGTCCAGAGGGGGCGGGAGGGGGATCCTTTTAGCTTGAATAGTGCAAATCGATAAGTAATGAAATATAGCAATATGTGTTATAAAAAAGTAAAGATGACTGGGACATTAACATTAATAGAGGTATTACTATCATTTTAAGTGTTTACGCACCAGATAGAGTGTACACTATCTTGCACAGCCTTCTGTTCCTTAAAGGGTTAACCCCTTAACGACCCATGATGTACATGTACGTCACTGGGTGGATGTCCTTAAAGGACCAAGGATGTACATGTACGTCATGGAATTCAGGGCTCCCTGCGTGGCTGCCCGCCGTTCATGAAGCCCTGAATCGGACTGCACAAAAAAAAAAAAAAATGGTCCGTGGTCCTTAAGTGCATGCATACGGCCGGTCCTTAAGGGGTTAAAATTACTATGTGTAATGAGCAGAGTCTGAAGTCCAGTGATCCTGCCAACAGCTGTCATGTCCGCCTCCATGTGCATAACATCCAGAATTGACTGAAGACATTACCCTGAACAAAGTCTAAAGGGCAAATTCATAGGGGCTATTAGAATTTTCTGGCCAAAGTCAAGTACGTGCGTGTGTGGGGGGGTGTTATTTTTAGGTGATGTTAGTTGTCCTTTAAATCTTCAATCTATCAGATATTTCTTCTTTAACTCTTTGAGTGCCAGAGGGGTGTGCAACGCCCCTGGAACTCAGAGGGTTAACCCTTTGAGTGCCAGAGGGGTGCACAACGCATTGCTTTGCAATGCGTTGTGCACCCCTCTGGCACTCTAAGGGTTAAAGCAGAGAAACGCCAAGTGAAGACCACTGCATGTTCAGTAAAGCAATGTGTTTCAAGGGAAAAAAACATTCTCAGATTGAAGTAATTTAAGATAAATCTCATCCAATATTTCCACCTTTTTTAGAAAGTCATTGCTGTAACACGTTCTAGTGAAATACTATTAAATACATCTTAGGTGGAAATGGATGGAAAAGCAGATAAGCGATGTCAAGCTACAGGGAAGCATTAAAGCGGTGTTTAGCAGCAGTCAGCATTTGGATTACTGCAACACCTAATCCAAATGAGCTAAAAGGAGCAGCCAACTGCAAACTAATCAAATCTGCTGATCGCTGGAAATTGGGTATAAAAACTGTTAACTCCTTGGATGCTACGTAATGCATCGGAGAGGTATCTAGCATCCAAGGAGTTAAAGGATTACTAAAGTTTCATTACAAAATAAACAACAACAAATATATACTGTAGGGTACTCACACTGTCGGCAGATGCTTTATTTAAAAGTTATTACAATTCCAACTTTCACAAAGGAGCTGTGGTTATAACATTCTATGGAGAACAGTAGCCAGTAGCACATTTCTCCCACAGAATGCAATAGAACACTGATCCTGAAACTGTGTTCCTACTACCCCTGGAGGTACCTGCCAGAAGGAAAACCTGTCCGCTGTACCGGTGTACCAGACTGTATCTACTACCCCTGGAGGTACCTGCCAGAAGGAAAACCTGTCCACTGTACCGGTGTACCAGACTGTATCTACTACCCCTGGAGGTACCTACCAGAAGGAAAACCTGTCCACTGTACCGGTGTACCAGACTGTATCTACTACCCCTGGAGGTACCTACCAGAAGGAAAACCTGTCCACTGTACCGGTGTACCAGACTGTATCTACTACCCCTGGAGGTACCTGCCAGAAGGAAAACCTGTCCGCTGTACCGGTGTACCAGACTGTATCTACTACCCCTGGAGGTACCTGCCAGAAGGAAAACCTGTCCACTGTACCGGTGTACCAGACTGTATCTACTACCCCTGGAGGTACCTACCAGAAGGAAAACCTGTCCACTGTACCGGTGTACCAGACTGTATCTACTACCCCTGGAGGTACCTGCCAGAAGGAAAACCTGTCCACTGTACCGGTGTACCGGACTGTATCTCAGCAGCATACACACACAGTGTACTCAGCGCCTTACGATAGATGTATTTTACAATAAATAAAAGGGGATAAAATAAGTGTCATATTCATAGAAACAATAGGAGGGAGGTCCCTGCCCTAAGGAGCTTACAGTCTAAATGGGTAATAGGAGAAAGACAAGGGTCTCAAGTGCTGAGTTTGTCCAAAGGTAGTGCATGGTCCTAGTGCATCAGAAGATAAGGTTATAGGGTACTCATAAAGACAGAGGGGATTGTTCAAGACGTAGGGATTGGGGTATGGAGTTCCATAGATAGGGAGAGGAAAGTGAAAAAGGTTTGAGGCGGGAGAGGGCAGAGGGTGTGGATGATACAACAAGAAGGGCATTGTGTGCTGAAAGAAGGATGCGGCCAGGAACATAAGAGGAGATGAGGGAAGAGATGTAAGGAGGGGTAGCAGTGTGTAGAACTTTAAAGGTAAGAAGAAGGACTTTGTAATTCATGAGTTGCTGAATAGGGAGCCATGTCAGATATCTATTTTGTGAGCAGGTTCAGTTTTTGGTCGTCTGTTTTGCATTATCAGCATAGGGACAGAGTAGGTTAGTGGCTCAGCATAAATACTTTGCTTTCTGTATCATTTTATTAGAGTGAGTATGTAGGTTTGAGAATGCATACCTCCCAAGTGTCCCTCTTTAGGAGGGACAGACATTCTTTTAGACCCAAATCCCTCTGTCCCTCTTTCCCACCCTGATGTCCCTCTTTTTAGGAGATCAGATTGAGTGGTGTGTACAGCAATAAAACTCACATTATTGTTTGTTTAAATGTCAGTATATGTGTTTATAAATTAGTGTGTGTAAATAAAATACTTTGGTCTTGTTCTAAATCATTTATTAGGTTACACAAGGAGGTAACAATAGGTCATGAAATAGCTTAAAAATACCTGGTAACGCCCCGCCCACCAGCCACGCCTCCAGAAACACCCCCTAAAACACAAGTGTCCCTCTTTGGCAATTTGAAATGTTGGGAGGTATGAGAATGTGTTTGTGTCAGAGTGAGTCTGTCTGTAAGAGTTTCTGTGTTTCAGTTTGAGAATCTCCAAGTATGAAACAATTTTATTATTCATGAAAATGAAGCTAACCACCACTCACTTTTCATCTGTATTTTCAGCCCTCGCCTATATATGTCCCAACATTTCAAATGGCCAAAGAGGGACACTTGTGTTTTAAGTGATGTTGCTGGGGCTTGGCTTGTGGGTGTGGCATTGCCAAGACTTTTTAGGTTACTTCATGACCTCTTGATGGCTCTTTATGTAATTATTTAGAGCAAGACCAAAGTATATTGTTTACACAGACTAATATCCAAACACATATACTGAAGTTTATACAAGCCTTAATGTGAGATTTATTGCTGTGGAGTGATGTGATACACTTATATACACCACACAGTCTGATCTCCTACATAGAGGGACACCAGGTTGGGAAAGAGGGACAGAGGGATTTAGGACTCAAAGAGGGACTGCTCCTCCTAAAGAGGGACACTTGGGAAGTATGCTCCCCAACCAGAAAAAGTAAGTACTCACAATACTACCATGAAGAATAATTTATACTATATACTTGTATAAAAAGTGTAATTTTCTAGATACAGCACATACTAACATAATCTCTGTTTCTGCCCTTTTCTACTCATAGGAAAGGGTTTTATTCATTTGTAAATAATGAATCAATAGAAACTGAACACTGCAGTACTTGCAAAACACTTTAGAACTGCAGTACTGACATGACTGACAAATTGCAATACAATAACTGCCTGGACACTAGGTGGCACTGTTGCTAGAAGCTTAATATAAAAAAACAACAAGAGGCATACTCTTGTTTTACGATTTCTATTTTTTATAATAACTTTTAGTTTGTGGAGCATCACAGTACAGTTGATTTTGTATGACGGAACATACTACAGAAGTCAAAGATATAAAGGCAAAGCGTCCCATATCTTGGGGAATATAAGAAGCAGGATTTTATGGGTTATGGAAGTAAAGTGTGCAAACGAAAATGACTTCCCCCAGACTGCTGGGAAAATGCACTTAACCCTTTGAGTGCCAGAGGGGTACGCAACACATTGCTTTGCAATGTGTTGCGTACTCCTCTGGCACTCAAAGGGTTAATATTGCCCCAGAATCATATCAGCCTCAGTTGAAGAACTGGTGCAAACCAACTAGACCGGGGAGGGGGCTAATAAAGATTCCCCAAATTTCCACTGATTTAAAGATGCCTTTTAATTGCTTGAATGGTAGACAGGTCTCCATTGCATTTATTTGTAATCCCATGGAGATCTCTATAGCACTGACGGGTATAAAAGCCCCATTTAAATCAAAGTAAATTATTTGTCATCTCAGGAGATGGCTGGTTCCAGAACATCAACCTTACTGGGTACTAAATAGGTTGGATGCTGGTGCTTCACTTCTGATCATGAAATCACAGTTTGTAGAAATCAGTTGGAGGCTATTCCTTTCCCTCTGACTGTGGCAGATTCATTACAGGCAATAGTCTAATGTTGCATGTAATGAAATTGCTGCAATCGGGGTGAAAAATGGGAGCAAACCTTTTGTTTCATGAAATTGAAAGCAAAATAACTTCCTTTAAATCCTTCACTATACACAGTTTACTGGTTGGATGGCCAAAATCAATAGACAGCCCATGCATTGTTGTTCTATACAATAAGTAAGGAACAGTCAAATCTAGGGGCCAAAGTTGTCAATGTACAGACAATTTGGTCACTGAAAACTGTACAATCTGGTTGAAAACCCTCCCTATCACAATTTGCCAATCATCCACACTCATCACTTTCAAGCATGTCCTCAAAATCCACCTGCTCAGGGAGGCATCTCAGGAACAATATCCTCCTTTTGCACACCGATAGTCACATCAGAATTCTTCTGCACTTCCTTTACTAAGCATTGTACTTGAATTTATGATTCTCCTCCTACTATCTCTGTATATCGTCATGAATTCTAATTAGATTGTAAGTTCCTTGGGGCAGGGTCCCTTTCCCAGTGTATGCTTCCCGTTCTGCACCTTCCCCCACAAATAATGCAATGATCACACTTTAGTCTAATGCTTGTTGAATAATCAGTCAAGGCTGTTGCACAAAAGATAATTGGAACAATCCGAGGACAAATCGGCTTCCCCGTTAATTTAAAGGAATTGTAACTTTGTATTTTGACTTTGCATATTCTGAAAGTACATATTATGAACAGTCACATTGCCTCTACTACACTATATTATATATATATATATATATATATATATATATATTTTTTTTTTTTTTTTTTTTTTTTTTTTTGCATTTTCATGTCCCTGTCAGTGAGCTACCTGGTCCCCTGTTTCCAAACAGTTTTCTGGTCAAAAAAGACCATCAAAAGCAAACAGAGATACAATGTTACACTCTCCCTGTAGCACGGAATGCTCTGTGTTCTATCTCGTTTACAGAGTTTCTTTTTTTACATTGTATCACTATACCTTCTATTATGTTCCATGACAGAAAGCCCTCTGCAAACAGATACAGGGAGCTCACTGTCAAGTTTGTATATCAGTTTAACACTATGAGTGCCAGAGGGGATGTGCAACGCATTGAACTACAATGTGCAGCACACCTCTCTCAAACTCAAAGGGTTAAAAATTACTAATAAAATGTACAGTTTGACTGTCCATATGTACGTGAAGAATATGTAAAGTAAACATTACAGGGGTAGCAATATTTATGTATTACTGTAAGATCAGCTCTTCTACATACATTTGTATATCGATGTGTAGCTTTGTAACCATCCATAACACTGCAATTTTTGTTTTTATTCTATAATAAGTAGGTCCCCTCCCGCCCCTCTTCCCCTCAGATCTGGAATCCATTCATCAAACCAGACAGATCTCAATGAGGGCCAATCAGTATAAGGAAAACCCTGGCCCCGCTGACGTAGTACGGCAGGTTTTTCCCCAATCCTGACAAGATTGTCCCTCATTGCGATCTGTCCAGACCGGCTCACTGCTCTTATGGAAGATTACCAAGCTAAACACTGTTATACAAATGTATGTAGAAGAATCAATCTTACAGTAATATCTAAACATTACTATCCATTTAAGGGTTACTATTCAGTAAAAGGGTAAATATATTTTACTAAGTTTGCTTCTATGAGAGCAGATTTGGTACAAAGCCAGGGGCCCCAAAACAGTTCCTGTAAGCCATCTGGGGGTTTTGGCCCCTCTTGGCTGGAATGTGAGACATACGTACGTGGCTCTCAGTCACAAACTTTTCAGGTTGGCGTGTGCAGTTTTCATAGACCCCCTGTGTTGGGATTTCAACCCAGACATATAGGTTACATGGCATGGGCGCCCAAAGCATAGCCTGCAAGCCAAGTGCGGCCTGTCCAACCCCAGGGAATGACTTGACTGAAATTTTATAACAAAAAGTATTTTTTAACAAAATTAACTAGCACACACTATTAGGAACTATTAGGCCTGCTAGCACCCTACAGTTCAAGAATAGATGTTTGTTAAATATCAGCATTGATATTGACCTTATCCTATATAATAATTTGCTAGGATGTTTGTCAGAAGCTGTTATGTGCAGTAGAGACTACCCCAATGCACGGAATGCTGGGAGGTGTAGGAATGTTGGGAGCACAGAATGCTTGGGAGCACAGAATGCTGGGAGGTGTAGGAATGCTGGGATTTCTGTGCTTGCAGCATTCTATGCTTTCCGGCAGTCTTTACAGTGCATGACTGTGTCGGCAGCAAGATGCAGAGCAGGACCGGTCTCTTGACCCTTTGAGTGCCAGAGGGGTATGCAACGCACTGCAAAGAAATTTGTTGCGTATCCCTCTGGCACTCAAAAGGTTAATTTCACCCGGACCTTTTACACTAGTCAATAAATAAATAAATCCAGATTTTTGAATAGCTGGCAGGCTATAGTTCACCATCGTTATCAATATAATAAAATAATGTGGCGCTCACACTTATGGTTTTCCGATCGTGAGGCCCAGGACTGAAAAAACTTGGATGTCCTTGGTCTGTGGGGACTGCATCGCACAGGCCAATGAGACTGAACTTTTAGCCTTCAAGTTTACAGTTCAGTCTCTTCTTAGAGAACCAATGAGGACACACTAGCAGTCTCTATCTAGACCTGTTCTGCTTCCCCTTAGTCTTCTGGTGTTTATAAAGCAGCCCCAGCTACATCAGCAAGACTGCTCTATGGGGAGCTATCTAGAGGCAATCAGACTCACTCCCACTGCCTGCATGTGCAGTTCTTACATCATAACACATTATGGTTAATTTATCTAAATATATGGCTCAAAAATGAACTATCCCCATAGTGACTAGATGGATTCTTCTACCTCTCTAGTAAGATTGAACAGTAAGTGCAAAGGGTGGTAGTTATGAGGTACTATAAATTTGATGGGTGCTTTTTGAGGTGCAAAAAGAGGGTGTAAAGCAATTTTAAAAGTGAAACATCACAGCAGATCTAAATTGTATTATCAAAACAAGAAACAGAATTAACCGATGAGGGAGAATGATCAATAGTGGAGGTCACTCATCCCCTCTGGTAATCACTTCACCCATCAAAAAAAGATAGGTCTAAGCGGCCCATCTAGTAATCCTCTAGACTGTAAGCTCTCATGAGCAGGGCCCTCTGATCCTCCTGTTCTCCACATCTGATTGTACTATTTATTATCCCTGTATGTCTATTCCCAATTGTACAGCGCTGCGGAATTAGTTGGCGCTATATAAATAAAGAATAATAATAATAATAGCTTCTCTAGTATGTTTATGCTTCAATTCCGGACTATATATTCTCTCAGACTACCCATATATTTTGTGCTGTTAGATGAGGACATAAAGATACAGGATAATTGATTCAATTAGTGAATATAAGTATGCTTTTTGATGTGAAAATAATGTGTGTGATGTGCTAGAGGGAAATTAACTCCTCATCCCACAGTACCAGACTGAGGGCCACAGGAAAATCCAGGTCCACTTGTGTACCAGATAACAGGCTGTGGACCACAGGAAAATCCAGGTCCACTTGTGTACCAGATAACAGGCTGGGGACCACAGGAAAATCCAGGGTCACTTGTTGTGCCAAGAACAGACTGGAGGCCACAGGAAAATCCAGGGTCATTTGTGTACCAGATAACAGGCTGGGGACCACAGGAAAATCCAGGTCCACTTGTTGTGCCAAGAACAGACTGGAGGCCACAGGAAAATCCAGGGTCACTTGTGTACCAGATAACAGGCTGGGGACCACAGGAAAATCCAGGTCCACTTGTGTACCAGATAACAGGCTGGGGACCACAGGAAAATCCAGGTCCACTTGTGTACCAGATAACAGGCTGGGGACCACAGGAAAATCCAGGGTCACTTGTGTACCAGATAACAGGCTGGGGACCACAGGAAAATCCAGGGTCACTTGTGTACCAGATAACAGGCTGGGGACCACAGGAAAATCCAGGGTCACTTGTGTACCAGATAACAGGCTGGGGACCACAGGAAAATCCAGGGTCACTTGTTGTGCCAAGAACAGACTGGAGGCCACAGGAAAATCCAGGGTCACTTGTGTACCAGATAACAGGCTGGGGACCACAGGAAAATCCAGGTCCACTTGTGTACCAGATAACAGGCTGGGGACCACAGGAAAATCCAGGTCCACTTGTGTACCAGATAACAGACTGGGGACCACAGGAAAATCCAGGTCCACTTGTGTACCAGATAACAGGCTGGGGACCACAGGAAAATCCAGGGTCACTTGTGTACCAGATAACAGGCTGGGGACCACAGGAAAATCCAGGTCCACTTGTTGTGCCAGATAACAGGCTGGGGACCACAGGAAAATCCAGGGTCACTTGTTGTGCCAAGAACAGACTGGAGGCCACAGGAAAAGCCAAGGCCGCCTGTTTTACCCAAGGACGGACTGGAGGCCACAGGAAAAGCCAAGGCCGCCTGTTGTACCTGAGGACAAACTGGAGGCCACAGGAAAAGCCAAGGCAGCCTGTTGTACCCAAGTACAGACTGGAGACCACAAGAAAAAGCCAAGCCACCTGTTGTACCCGAGGACAGACTGGAGACCACAGGAAAAGCCAAGGCCGCCTGTTGTCCCCGAGGACAGACTGGAGACCACAGGAAAAGCCAAGGCAGCCTGTTGTACCCTAGGACAGACTGGAGACCACAGGAAAAGCCAAGGCCACCTGTTGTACCCGAGGACAGACTGGAGGCCACAGGAAAAGCCAAGGCAACCTATTGTACCCGAGGACAGACTGGAGGCCACAGGAAAAGCCAAGGCAACCTATTGTACCCGAGGACAGACTGGAGACCACAGGAAAAAGCCAGGACACCTTTTGTACCTGAGGACAGACTGGAGGCCACAGGAAAAGCCAAGGCTGCCTGTTTTACCCGAGGACAGACTGAAGGCCACAGGAAAAGCCAAGGCAGCCTATTGTACCCAAGGACAGACTGGAGACCACAAGAAAAAGCCAAGCCACCTGTTGTACCCAAGGACAGACTGGAGACCACAGGAAAAGCCAAGGCTGCATGTTGTACCTGAGGACAGACTGGAGGCCACAGGAAAAGCCAAGGCAGCCTATTGTACCCGAGGACAGAATGGAGACCACAGGAAAAAGCCAGGACGCCTGTTGTACCCGAGGACAGACTGGAGGCCACAGGAAAAGCCAAGGCTGCATGTTGTACCTGAGGACAGACTGGAGGCCACAGGAAAAGCCAAGGCAGCCTATTGTACCCGAGGACAGAATGGAGACCACAGGAAAAAGCCAGGACGCCTGTTGTACCCGAGGACAGACTGGAGGCCACAGGAAAAGCCAAGGCAGCCTATTGTACCCGAGGACAGAATGGAGACCACAGGAAAAAGCCAGGACGCCTGTTGTACCCGAGGACAGACTGGAGGCCACAGGAAAAGCCAAGGCCGCCTGTTGTACCCAAGGACAGACTGGAGACCACAAGAAAAAGCCAAGCCACCTGTTGTACCCGAGGACAGACTGGAGGCCACAGGAAAAGCCAAGGCCGCCTGTTATACCTGAGGACAGACTGGAGGCCACAGGAAAAGCCAAGGCCGCCTGTTGTACCCAAGGACAGACTGGAGACCACAAGAAAAAGCCAAGCCACCTGTTGTACCCAAGGACAGACTGGAGACCACAGGAAAAGCCAAGGCCGTCTGTTGTACCCGAGGACAGAATGGAGACCACAGGAAAAGCCAAGCCACCTGTTGTACCCGAGGACAGACTGGAGGCCACAGGAAAAGCCAAGGCAGCCTGTTGTACCCAAGGACAGACTGGAGGCCACAGGAAAAGCCAAGGCCGCCTGTTGTACCCGAGGACAGACTGGAGACCACAAGAAAAAGCCAAGCCACCTGTTGTACCCGAGGACAGACTGGAGACCACAAGAAAAAGCCAAGCCACCTGTTGTACCCGAGGACAGACTGGAGGCCACAGGAAAAGCCAAGGCAGCCTGTTGTACCCAAGGACAGACTGGAGACCACAGGAAAAGCCAAGGCCGTCTGTTGTACCTGAGGACAGACTGGAGGCCACAGGAAAAGCCAAGGCCGCCTGTTGTACCCGAGGACAGAATGGAGACCACAGGAAAAGCCAAGCCACCTGTTGTACCCGAGGACAGACTGGAGGCCACAGGAAAAGCCAAGGCTGCCTGTTGTACCCGAGGACAGACTGGAGGCCACAGGAAAAGCCAGGCCGCCTGTTGCCCACACTGATCTACATGATTGTTGTGTTTTAAATTGTGTTTTAACCCCACTAACTTCTAGAAAGGTTTTCAAGGGACTGTATTTAACAAATACAGCTTTTAAAGGGACAGTAATGTCTCTAAAACACAGAGTTTTGTAGAGCTTAAAAAATAAGCTAAATGCCTTTAATCTTATCTCTCAAACCGCTATGTTTTGAGAGGTATCATCCGCTAAAGATCCTCTTCTCCTAATGTCAGCTGTAAAGCTGACAATAGGAGATCCGTGTCGGCCAACACAAGTAGGCTCTTCAGCAGAGCCGCAATAGCGCAATTTAAAAATAATTACTTCTGTGGAATGCTCTAAAAAGTGTGCTTGAAAACCAGACACACTTTGTAGACCATTCCAAATAAGTATTTCTTTTTAAATCGTGCTGTTGCGGCTCTGCTGAAGAGCCGATTGTCAGTCCCCGGACCTGGAACTCCTGCTGTAAGCTTACAGCTGAAATCCGGAGTACAAGAAGGAGAGGGGAACTTTAGTGGATGATATCTCTCAAACCATAGCGGTTTGAGAGATAAGATTTGTGGCATTTAAATTATTTTTTAAGCTCTACAAAACTCTAAAAAAAAATTTATGGGACATTACTGTCCCTTTAATATGGGAGAGATGTTAGAGAAATATATACATTCTTTCCATTAAAAAGAAATGCTTATTTGTGTTTGTTATTGTGCTAAACAGACACCTTAGGGCAGATGTAGTCAGTTGTTGGACCTTCAGCTCCCATCATCCCCATGACTGCCCCTGCCTTAGGGTATGTACAGACACGGCTCCACATCGAGCTAAAGTCAGTGAGGTGGAAAAGTCTGAATGCCAAGAAAAAAATAATTAAAATGGGAAATGTAACTGTATCGATTCAAGTTCCTTCCAGTAAATACATGTGCTATAAACTACTGCTATAAATTACTGCCGTGCTCTGCTGTGAAATTAACACCCATATAAATGGAATGGAAAAAAATGGCCTTGTGGTCTCCTTCCATCACCTTTTATAACTTCATTATCCAATTTATTCACCTTCCCCTAGCATTTGTCAGCTTTTCTCTCTGTCTCTCCACAGTTCTCCCCCCGAGTCCTGCATAGGGACGGCAGTTATAGTCCACAAAGAACAAGGAACTCATTAACTTGGCTTACATGATATAATAATTATGGAATGAAATGTACATTGGCGAGCCAGTGTTACGTTCAAAAACCAAAATCTTTATGTAGCAAGATTAATGGGACATCAGTGGGACAGCAATTAGCAAATAGTATTAAACAATAAAATAACTGATTTAACATGCCCTCAGCTTCACCCTCTGCTATCATCTGGACCTACATGTTTTATATTCATGAGTGCACACACAATAACATACATTATTAATTCCTCCAAGTTTCATTAAAACAATTGGTAGAAGCTACACTGATAGAGCCTAGGGTTGCCCGTTCATAATTTAACTCTTGGCGAATCATATGGGTGTGTAAAGCATAGTTTTATAATGCTCTGCATACTCCTCTAGTTTTTAAAGGGTTAACACGCTATAGCCTGATTGTACATAGCCTGATTAATGGGGCATCAAGCAATATCAATTAGAAAATAGAACTAGACAATATGAGGAACTCATGTAAGATGTCCTCAGCTTCCCCCTTCCCTATAATCTGAATGTAAGCATTTTACACTCATCACTGCACACACAATTATAACATACATTATTAATTCCTACACGTTTCATTACAAATTCTGGTATAAACTGCACTGATGGGGGCCTGTGTTTGCCAAATTCAAAAATGAGACCTCTGAGGACCAGAAGGGTCATTGAGGGGTTAATATGCCCCTTCTGTAAACACATTATCATGACTGGCCTTTGGAGCACAAGAAAACTAATACACTACTACAGTGGAATTGAATGATTCGCCATATTATAAAAATAAAACAGGCAGTGTACAGAATGAAAGTACACCAGCAGCTTGGTCCACCAGGAAGTATCTTCATGAGGTCTACATTTGTAATGTGCCTCTGTTTTGGAGATGATGAATGTCAACACCACTCTGACACTCACAATCATTGTAAATATTTTATAAACTTTTAACGACCCGTGACATTCCAGAACTGTCACTGCTGTCTGGGTGTTAACCCTTTGAGTGCCAGAGAGATACACAACACATTTGCCTCATTGACCTCAATGTGGCTGTTCACACCGGTGGTTATCACCATATACGATGAATGCCAGAAGGATGCTTAAAGGGATAGTAATACTTTGTTTTAACTTTATTTTATTTTGTAGGCATTAAAAAACATGAAGAATGATATGTCTTATCTCTCAAACCTTTATGGTTTAAGAGATATTCACAAGCAAAGTTTCCCCTCCCGTCCCTTTTACCTAGTGTAAGTCATCTCTTCTCAGATGCGGAATCTAGTTGTAAGACCAGACAGATAACAGCAGGGGACAATCCTCTTACAGTGAAAACAATGAAAGCCCTGCCCCCCTTGACAAGCTTTTCAGGTTTTTCCCTTATCTTAACTGAAGATTGTCCCTCTCTGCAATCTACCTGGGCACCTCCCTTCTGCTCTGGCTGAGCAGTGTTACATCAGTAAAAGGGGTGTGACGGGGACACTTTGTCATTGAATTACTCTTGAACTACAACTCAGACAGAATTGAAATAACACTCTCCATGATGATTAATTAGAGCTGCTTTTATTATGAAACATTACTATCCCTTTAAATTACTCAGATAATAAAGTGATTTGACCAGCTCTGCTTCACAACTCTGTTCAATGTCCCTATATGCATTAAGCCTAACAAACTAAAAAAATGTCATTAATGCTACCTTTAAAGACAAAAAGTCTGCCATCTTAATTTAAGCAAGCACGATTTCTGCTGCAAGCTTTGCAGACCCGTCTCAAATGTAATTATATGAGACTAGCAGTACATATATTTAAAGGTTTCTCCTTCGAATATCCTGTGCATTATTTTTATTGATGGAAGCAGCTAGAGTTTCACCTCATTCCATAGCGGTTTCTGGTTGCAGACACAAATATCAGGTGTTCTCCCTTGTTCTGTACACATCTGATGGAAAATTGAAAGATTTAATGTGACTAAAGGGAGCTAGTGATTTCCCTGGACACAGCAGGGTCCAGTGGAAGTAATGAACAACACATGTACCCAACTGGACACTGCTGTGTGTCAGATCTGTTTGTCTTGTTTATTAACAGCCTGGAATGCTAGACAGAAATGGACATGGTACCCCTGAAAGCGGCAAAATCACTTGGCGGTGAGGATGAAATTACACTGTTCATCACGGATAGGCAACGTGAGGCTCTCCAGGCTGGGAGTTATCGTATTAAAGAAGGCATTGGAGCATTCAAGAGCTAATGCAAAAGTGGTCAATCTTTGTACCTCGAGCTGTTGCAGACTACTGCTCCTATCTCCTTGAACCAGAAAGCAGTTGGAGAGTCAAAGATCAACTAACCCAAGGTAACATGTTGTATGCCTTTCTGGGATAAGAAGGGTTAACTCTGATAGAGCCCAAATCATGCACACAAAAATGGTTAAAAAACAATTGTAAAGCAAGGAAAGATTTGATAAACACAGGTATATTGTAGTTTAATGCTAGTGAAGATGAGTGACTGTTACAGCAATCAAGTCACAGAGAATAGTTTTGATTGCACCTTAAGAAGGAAGCCACATGAGCCACCATCATCAGTGACAGTTGTTCTCATACCCAGGGTGCCGCACATTTCCTATGACAGGAGATGGTTAGGTGGAATTGCAGCATGGTATACTGACGCCTCGCAGAACCAAACAGTTTGTGCCATTGCGTTTTGCAATTTTAAGTAGACCTGTCACCTTGAATAATGATATAACATAGTAATACAGTTGATGAGGCTGAAAAAAAAACATGTGTCCATCAAGTCCAGCCCATGCCATATCACCCCTGTTGATCCAGTGGAAGCCAAAAAAAATCGAAGGCATTTCCAATTAAGTCCCAAGTAAAAAAATCCTTCCTGTCTCAAAAAGCAGTTGGTTAGTTCCCTGGAAAAACATCCTATCTGCTCTGAAACCAACTGTCATAATTCACAATATTGTTCTGAGCTAGAAAGGTATACATTGCTTTTTTGCAAGTACAGAATCCCGAGGCAAAGAAGTATATAACTTTACTGCCCTTATTGTAAAAAATCCCTGCCTTTGTTTTAGTCAAATGCTCCTTTCCTGTAGTCTTAATGGATGACCTCTTGTTTTTTGCATTAAGTATATAGTTCCTTAGAAATGTCTCTGTATTAACCTTGAATATATTTCTAAATGTTAATCATATGGTAAACAACACCAGTTTGGCTATTCTCTCTTTATAACTCAGATCCTCCAATCCCTTTATCAATTATGTTGCACATCTCTGCCCTCTGCCAGTTCAGTAATGTCTTTCTTAAGAACTGGTGCCCAAAACTGTACGCCATATTCTAGATGAGGCCTAACTATGGATTATAAAGAGGTAGAAAATTATTCCCATCCCATGCACCTATACTATTTTTATGCAGGATAGTACCCTACTGGCTCTTGCAGCAGCTGAATGACTCTGCTGTAAATGACTCTGCTGTAAAGTGTACTGTCTATCAGTACTCCGAAATATTTCTCTAGGGGATTCCTCATGTAGTTCCCTATTTAGTATATATGTTGCATGTGTGTCTGTAACCCAAATGTTTACATAACCTTACATTTATCTATATCAAACCCCATCTGCCACTTTTCCATCCACTCACTGAGTTTATCCAAATCTTTCTACAGAGAAACAACATACCGCTCTGTATGCATTTACTTGCACATTTCCTTACACGGTGTAGTGTGGTCATCAAAGATTGAGACATTACTTTTCATACCCACTCATTACTAAGCAAGTTAAAAAGCATTGGGTCTAGGAGTGAACACTTTCACACTCCACTTACAACTTTAGACCAACTTGAAAAGGTACCACTTACAGCAACTTCATCTATCATTTAACCAGTTCTCTAACCATGCACAGATATCCGAAGACTTTCACTTTATGAAGTAAGTTGTTGTGAGGCGCTGTATCAAAGGCTTTTGAAAAATCCAAGTATACTACATCAATAGCAATAACCTTGTCCAAAGCACTACTTACCCTTTCAAAAACTCAAGTAAATTAGTTTGACAAGATCTAGTCTTAATAAAACCATGCAGACACCTGTTAATAATGTTGTTCGTTGTCACAAATTCCTGAATACTATCTGTAATTAACCCTTCTCATATCTTACCCACTATGGAAGTCAATCTCAAATGGTCTATAACTTCATGGTTTAGATCTTGCCACTTTTTTGAATAGTGGTGCTACATCAGCTTTCCTGCAAATGCAAGGCACTATGCCTGATGATAGTGAATCAATAAATATTAAGTATAACAGTCTTACTATTACTGAACTGAATTCTTTAAAGGGATTGTAAAGTCCCTTAAAAAGTATAGACCAAATGATAGGTACAATAAAATAATACATAATGCCCTAATTCCTATCTCTCAAACCTTTACTGTTTGAGAGCTATAAGAAAATAAAGTCCTCCGCGCCCTCCCCCTTCCCGTGCGTCAGCTGTATAGCTGACAGCATGAGATCCTGCTTCTGGGATCAGACGGCGGCTCTTCAGGGGAGCTGACATAGAGATAGCTAACTATAAATACTTCATCAGAATTGTCTACAACGTGTGCTTGCAAACCAGTCACACGTTGTAGACCATACATATGAAGTGTTTATAGTTAGATATCGATAGGTCAGCGCTCCTGAAGAGCTGCGTCTGGTCACGCGACCGGATTCTGCCTCGAACACCTTTACAGCTCATCAGGCAGAAAGGGGAGGGAACAGAGAACTTTATTTTCTTATATCTCTCAAACCTTTAGGAATT
Organism: Rhinophrynus dorsalis; assembly: GCA_037306005.1. Lineage (NCBI taxonomy): Eukaryota > Metazoa > Chordata > Amphibia > Anura > Rhinophrynidae > Rhinophrynus > Rhinophrynus dorsalis. The sequence goes on from CM074719.1 coordinate 580,958,848, forward strand.
AGGGGATTATGTATTTTTTTATTGTACCTATCACTTGGGCTATACTTTTTTGGGGACTTTACTATCCCTCTAAGTACGCTTGGGTGCATACCATCAGGCACAGGTGCTTTATTCACCATAACCCTTTCCAGTCTCTGTGATTCTATCTATATGCCCGTAGCCTGTCATTGTTGCTTCCTTTGTATATATAGAAGAAAATTATGTGTATAAGGTATCAGACATAGCCTTATCCTAACCAATAAATCAATCTTTCTCAGTTTTAAGAGGCCCAATATCAACCTTAATCTTTTTGCCATTTATATACTTGTAGAAGTACCAAACATCACAGTTTGACCACAATAGCACTAAAAGAAAAGTAGAGTAATTCTGGATCATACCAACCGTATCACATGGGAGAACTAAAAGTTCCCAAAACTCCCATTGATTTAAATGAGGCTTAAACCCCTTGCATATTGGAGAGGTCTTAAACAAATGATACTCTCTACCATTCAAGGGGTTAAAATTCATATGTAAATCAATGGAATTTTGATTTTTCTCTTATGATGCAGTGGGTTATTTAGCTCTAGAATTCCTCCTATTCTATAAAGCATAAGGCTCAACATGTAAATCTGTACCTGTCTTGGAATTGATGGCGAAAAAGTTCTGAGGATTTCCACTTGTTATCCTGTAGGTCAACTTATCACTTGAATTGGAATCGGGGTCCACAGCTTGGATCTGAAGCACAGACACATCCTTTGGGGAATTCTCCATGATGGTAGGGTAGTAAATGGGTTGTGAAGTCAGAGGAGCATTGTCATTAACATCTTCTACTTCAATGTAAACTTCGATGGTGCAGAATAACGGGACTACTCCGCGGTCAGTAGCATAGACTGTTAGCCAGTAGGACTGGGTGGTCTCTTTGTCCAGAACGTCCGCAGTGTAGATGACTCCTATGAGTAAATGCACATAAGCGATACTTAGTACATGGTTTCCAAATTAAATATTCATCTAAGAAACATCAACTCCTTAAGTGAAATAAGGTTACTTGTCATCTTAAGACAAATTTAATTTGCTTTACAGAGAATAAATATATGACTATATGTAAAACAAATATTTTTTGAGAAATTAAAATTCATATTTTTGTTACACAGTGTGGCATTTAATGCTAAGTCCATTAACGGTATGCTAATTAGTTATGTTTGAGGCCAAACGTATTACTCTCTATGCTATTAGGAATAGAGATGCACAAATACCAATTTTTTAAGACCGAGTACGAGTACCGATACTCACCGATACCAATTACTGATACTTTTCTCTGCGGTCATTTGCCAGTTTTCCAAGTATATATATATATAAATATATATATATATATATATATATATATATATATATATATACACACACCACCTCTTGACTCTTGATTCTCCCCTTTTGTCTCTTTCTCCCCCTCTTTATTCCCACCTTTTGCTTCATTCTCCCCTCTTGAGCCCCCTCCTTTTGCCTTTGCTTTTTCTCTCCCTTTTGATCCCCCTTTCTCCCCCTCCTTGACTCTTGATCCCACCCTTTTGCCTCTTTCTCTCTCTCCCTCCTGATCCCCCCTCCTTTTGCCTCTTCTTGGCCCCCTCCTTTTGTCTCCTGATCCTTCCTCCTGCCTCTTTTTTTTTTCTCTCTTAGTCCCTTTTATCTTTTTCTCTCTCTTGACCCCCCTCTCTGCCTCTTTCTTCATCTGCTCTTGATGCCCCATCTTGCCTCTATTGATCCCCCTTTGCCTGCCTTACCCTCCTCTGCCGGGTGCTCGCTGTTCTCTCGCGAGCCCCGGCAGAGGTCAGTGTCGGAGAGTTGCCATGGTAACCTGCGGCAAGCTCACTGCAGGAGGGAGACAGGTGACCGGGGAGGATTGTGAGCAGCTCCCCGGGCTCCCTCTCTGCAGCACCGACCCTGACACAGGGTATCGGTGCTGGCATCGGCCGCATTTGTGCGAGTACGAGTACTCGTGCAAATGCCAGTATCGGCACCGATACCGATACCAGTATCGGTGCAACCCTAATTAGGAATAAGCTCAGTGTGTGGGTTCTGCCTCCATTCATAGCAGGGTGCAGAGATACCAGCCCAGCACATAAAGCAATTAGCATAAAGTGCCACACTGTGCCAGCAATAAATAAAGGTTAATGTATCAAAAACAATGTATATTATAAAATAAATGGCTACTACATCACATAGGCAGATTTTAATTCTCTTTAGAAATGACTAAAATATCTTAGTGTGACAGATCTGCTTTGGACATCATATACAGCGCCTGTAAACCAAACAAATAAACAAATAAATATATAATTACAGATCCCTAAAATCTTAAACCTGACTTTCTTGTGTAATACAAATGTGAACACTGTTTGTTTACTTTAGTTTGGGAAAGCATGTAATGAGTAACAAAGGCTAAAGAATACTTCCAGTAGGCTAAATAGGGGACATTCTTGTACCACAGGACAGAAAGAAAATAATCAGAAGGCTTTTAAAAGCAGAAATTCAAAGTTTAGAAAGAGAGTGAGAGACAGAGGAAGAGAAAGAAAGAGAGAGATGGGGAAAGAGGGAGATGAGAGGGGGAGAGAGATGGAGTGAGAAAGACAGAGAAAGGGTAAGGGAGAGAAAAGATGGGAGAGGAGAGGAAGGGTAGGAGAGAGTGAGGGAGAGGAGTGGTGGGAGGAAGGAACATGAGAGGCAGGGAGGAAGTGATGGGGAGAGAGAGGGGAGGAAATATTAAGATAAAGAGAGAGAAAGAGGAGAGACAGAGAATGATGGAGAGACGTGGAGGAAAAAAGAGGAGGAGATAGGGAGACAAAGAGGGAAGGATATATTATAGTATGGAGGGAGAGAGAGAGAGAGACAGAAAAGAATCCAGCACTCACATGTTTCTTTGCGATATAAAATTGAGGTTCTCTTGTAAGCAAATTGACATGTTATCATGACAGACAAGAGCCCAAACATTCACCTGGCAACTTGTGTGCACAACAGAGACATACATTTATATCACTGAGAAGTACCTGTGAGGGACAGTTTTTACTTCTCTGTACCAATCACATGCCTCCCAACATTTGAAATGGCCAAGGAGGGACACTTGCGATTAAGGTGGTGTTGCTGGTGGGAGGGGCTGGTGGGCGGGACATTACTGAGATATTTTCATAACCTATTGACACCTCTTTTTGTAACTAAGTAATTTAGAGCAAAACCAAATAATTTTATTTACACAGACTAATGTATAAACACATATACTGACGTTTACACAAAGAAGGTGTGAGTTTTATTGCTGTGGAGCAATGTGATGCACTTACATACACACCACACAGTCTGATCTCCTAAACACAGGGACACCAGGGTGATACACTTATATACACACCACGCAGTCTGATCTCCTAAACACAGGGACACCAGGGTGATACACTTCTATACACACCACACAGTCTGACCTCCTAAACACAGGGACACCAGGGTGATACACTTCTATACACACCACACAGTCTGATCTCCTAAACACAGGGACAACAGGGTGATACACTTATATACACACCACACAGTCTGATCTCCTAAACACAGGGACACCAGGGTGATACACTTATATACACACCACACAGTCTGATCTCCTAAACACAGGGACACCAGGGTGATACACTTATATACACACACCACACAGTCTGATCTCCTAAACACAGGGACACCAGGGTGATACACTTATACACACCACACAGTCTGATCTCCTAAACACAGGGACACCAGGGTAATACACTTATATACACACCACACAGTCTGATCTCCTAAACACAGGGACACCAGGGTGATACACTTCTATACACACCATACAGTCTGATCTCCTAAACACAGGGACACCAGGGTAATACACTTCTATACACACCACAAAGTCTGATCTCCTAAACACAGGGACACCAAGGTGAGAAAGAAGGACAGAGGGATTTGAGTCTTAAACAGGGACTGTCCCTCCTAAACAGAGACACTTGGAGGGTATGCAATCACACACATACATATACACAGACACACGCCTACTTTGTAGTCTGAAAAAGTGCTGAAAACACTGAATAAGAATTTTGAAGGCTCTGAAAGACGTGTGTACAGCACTTCAGACTGCTATACAACTGATATATTGGGATATAGACAGGGAACACCAGATCCTATCGAGATTTCCCTGCAGATCTTCTGGTGACTTCAACCCCTTCCCACTGGGAAACCACATACCTCATATGCCTACATAATCCAGTGCTACAATCCTACATCTATATCAGCAAGCAATGTAACAGTAGAAGCACATAAAGCCCTAGACAAATAACATGTCCTAGCAGTATTAGTAGTCTGTTCTGTGTCTGTGGGAAAGGAAACAGATTAACAAATACTCACTGGTAAGGTAACATAAACCCTGCAATATTAGTGTTTCAGCTGTCACACTGTAACAGACCAATAGAACTGACGTGCACAGGAGCGAGCCCCCCCACCTAATACAGTTTAACTCTTTGAGTGCCAGAGAGGAATACAACGCACTGCCCTGCAAAAAGACAGGATAACTGCCTTAGTAGACACTATCCTTATCTAGACCCTTTTCCCAATTGTTGTTGTAAACAACGTACACAACGGACATTACTAGTTTTTTGTTGTATACTCTATAGAAAATATGTCGTTCATGCAATATTTTTTTTGTCATTATCCCTTTGAACTTAAGGCCCTAATTGTTAAAATGAAATTTTATCTTTAGATTTCTTCTATGACTTAAAAAAAAAAGATATTAACCCCTTAACGACACTTGACAGTCACAGTACATCATGGGTAGATCTGACTTAACGACCCATGATGTACTATGACCGTCATGGAATTCCGTGCTCCCCCGCGGCTGCACACCGTTCAGGGTGTCCGGAATCTGAATTAAAAAAGAAAATGCTCCGTGGTCCTTTAGTAACCGCAACACGCCCGGTTGTTAAGGTGTTAAAGTATATGGTAAAGTGTAAGAAGAGGTGTAATTAGTATCTGCTATTCTATTAACCCTTCCAGAGCGCAGTTAAACTGTTACGCGAATTGTAGTTAACCTTATATTTTCTATGTGACATTTCTCCCATTATGAGAACGGACCAATAAGTGTGAAATGTCATCCACTCTTCTCATGCCACAAACTACCATAAAGCGTAACATTCTGAAACAGTTCAGAACTGTGAAAATGATTCCGTTCCTTGATCGTTTTCTTTGAAAATTGCTTCACAATTGAGGTTTATGTAACCTCAGAAAGTGACCTCTCGGATTCTAACATCCATTTTCTTTGCCATTTACTACTTAAAAGCAACCTTAAAGGAACACAAATGCCACCTAATAATAGCCAGCACTTACATTAGTCTGAGCAGAAAATCCCCGTGACCACTATGAGGCAATTCTGTATGGTTTAGTTGTCCAAAATGTAATCTTGAAATACCTCCTAATAATAGTAACCACCAGCCCAAGAACATAATTACCATACTAGGGCAAGAAAATTCTTGTGCCTAGAAAATTTGAATGGCTCTTTTGAATTTTGCCACTGAGCCTTTGTTTAACCCTTTGAGTGCCAGATGGGTACAGAATGCATTGCAAAGCAATGCATTATGTTCCCCTCTGGCATTCAAAGGGTTGAAACATAGCTTCTTAAATCAGTCCTGGGGGAAGATGCACAAACATTTGATAGGAAGGTGATAAAATGGAGTTGACTCCTTCAATTCCTATGTTATTCTATGGAGCCCATTCACTAAGATTTCTTAGTTCATAGGCTCTATAGAATGCCATATAAACTGGAGATGTGAGGGGGTTATTCACTAAGGTGTGATAAAGACGTGATAAAGAGATGAATTCTCCAGTGATATCACTTCTCCAATTCCAATGTTATTCTATGGAACCTATGAAATAAGATTTGAAGATTATACACTCTATAGAATAACATAGGAACTGGAGAAGTGAAGGGTTATTCACTAACATAGTAAAATAGTTGATAAGGCTGAAAAAAGATGTGTCCATCAAGTCTAGCCCATACCAAAAACAACCCTGTCGATCCAGAGGAAGGAAAAAAAAAATAAAATAAAATAGAAAACCCTCTGGAACAATTTGTAATTTAGCCCCAAGTGGGTAAAAAATTCCTTCCTGACTCCAAATGGATCAACATCCTATCTGCATTGAAGCCATCCGTCATAATTTTCAATATTGTTCTGTGCTAGATAGGCATCTATTGCTTTTTTGAAAGCAGTTGCATTATCTGCAAGTACAACATGCCAAGGCAAAGAATTCCACAGTTACCACCCTTACTGTAAAGAATCCCTGCCTTTGCTTTAGTTGAAAGCGCCTTTCCTCTAGTTTTCACTAAGGTGTGATAAAGAGGTAATAAAGCGGATATTACTTCTCCAGTGATATCACTTCTCCAATTTCTATGTTATTCTATTGAGCCTATGTAATAAGATTTGGAGATCATACACTCTATAGAATAACATAGGAACTAGAGAAGTGATATCGTTGAACTCAACAGTTACTAGTAGAATCACAGGATCTATATCCCGACTACTGCTCATAATAGTCTTAAGCCCTTAATGCTCTGTAATGTGTTGCAGACACCTCTCGCCCTCAATGGGTTAAGAAAAGCACAGATTATCTTTTAAGCCTGTGAATGTCAGAGGGGTATGCAACGCAATGAGTTGCATACCCCTCTGGCACACAAAGGGTTAATGATATAATCTGCCATTTGTATGAGTAGTTGGGGGGGGGCAGAGTTTAGGAATGTAAGTACGTCAAGCTCTTTGGTATTTTTCCCTAAACTAAAGGAATGAAAGAATCCATTGAGCTTTTACGATACAGAAGGTGATTGTTGCGAGTCGAGCTAAAGCGTGGCCAGGTATCTCTCCACACCCCCATTTCACACTCGTTTGCCAGGGGGCAAATACCTTTTGCAATTCTTCAATTCATATAAGGAAAAAGAATGTCCTGCTGGTAATACATGGCAGAACATTGGCCCATATTCCTGGAGTTATTCTGGAGTACAGCAACTTCACCATAGGGAACAAATACAAATTCCTGTTAAATTAAATTGGTCTTTTAACCCCTTAAATGCACTGGAGACCTTTCTAGGATTTCAAAAAACTCAATTACAGTGCATGGGAATTTAGGAGTTTTGGTTTACTCCATAATAATTCCAATTTGCTTTTATTTATATGGACCATAGAAAGTTATCTGAATACCTGGGATCTCTCATGATTTGTCCCCGAGACTCAGGGCTTTGATCCAAATCTCAGGGTGAAGGGCCAATTTCTCAGGGTGAGAGAGTTCTGTGTTTCCTACTATATAATTTCCACCAATTAAATGCTTCCTTAGCCTCTAAATGGATGCCATTTGTACCATAAAGGCAGGGGAGGTGTCCATTTTGTCGTCTGTAGTGAGATTCCTGAATTGTAGCATGTAAAAGGGATAGTAATACTCTGATTTATCTTTATTTCATTTTGTAGGCATTAAAAAAACATGAAGAATGAGATAAGTCTTATCTCTCAAACCTTTATGGTTTGAGAGATATTCACAAGCAAAGTTTCCCCTCCCGCCCCTTTTACCTAGTGTAAGCCATCTCTTCTTAGATGTGGAATCCAGTCCATAGACCAGACAGATAACAGCAGGGGACAATCTTCTTCCTATGAGAACAATGAAAGCCCTGCCCCCCTTGACACGCTTTTCAGGTTTTTCCCTTATCTTAATTGAAGATTGTCCCTCTGTGCAGTCTACCTGGGCACCTCCCTTCTGATCTGGCTGAGCAGTGTTACATCAGTAAAAGGGGTGTGAGGGAGATACTTTGTCATTGAATTACTCTGGAACTACAACTCTGACAGAACTGAAATAACACTCTCCAAAGTCCAAATACTATGATGATTAATTAGAGCTGCTTTTATTATGAAACACTGCTATCCCTTTAACAGTTCCTTGCAGACCAAATGGAGCGCCTCTGTGTTAGAGCAAGCAGAGACATTTTGCATAAAATCTACATTATATGACACTTTAAAGGTAAAGGGTTAGTAATGTCTGATTCTAATAAAATGTAATATTGTGGATATTAAAAAAATAAATTAAGTGGTGTAAGTCCCATCTCTCAAACATGTATAATTTGACAGATATATGCTGATAAAATTCCCTCCTCCCTCCCCTTTCACAGACTTCAGTTGGAAAGTTGACAGAAGGAGATTAGAGTTGTGCGACCCGACAGTGGCTCTTCAGCAGAGCCGAAATAGAGCTATCTAAAAAGAAATACTTCACTGGAACGGTCTACAAAATGTATCTGGTTTGCAAGTACACTATATAGACCTTTCCAATTAAGTATTTCTTTTTAGATAGCGTTATTTCGGCTCTGCTGAAGAGCCGCCGGCCGGTCCCAGGACCAGGATCTCATGCTGTCAGCTAGAGCAAAGACGTCAGTGAAAGGGGAGGGAGGGGAGAACTTTATCAGCACATATCTCTCACACTATATATGTCTGGGAATGGGACTTACACCAGTTAATTTATTTTTTAATATCTACAATATTACTTTTTATTAGAATCAGACATTACTAACCCTTTACTATGTCAAAAATCTCAGGTTCGGTTCATCTTGAAAGCCCCCAGGTATGGTTATCTGGAAAGCTAGGAGCTATCTATGTCCAGCCAGATCAGATTACACATTTAACCCTTTGAGTGCCAGTGGGGCGTGCAACGCATTGTTTATACCCCCCTCTAGCACTTAAAGGGTTAGTGCTCAGTGCAGTCAACCAAAGAGGTGCAATTGTGGGAAAAAACTAACTGTACCACAGGGACAAAATAAAATAGATTTTTTTAACCCCTTTAACATATTGCAAAGAAATGCTTTGGAGACCTCTCTGCCATCCGGGGTAGGGGTTAAAAAAAAAAATATATATATATTTAACCCTTTGAGTGCCAGATGGGGACGCAACACATTGCAAAGCTTTGCAATGTGTTGCGTCCCCCTCTGGCACTCAAAGGGTTAAAGCAATATATATTTTTAATTCTCCCCCTATGGTGTGTGTGTAGTGGTTTGGTCTGGAATTGCACATTTAGGACGTGATGCACAAAAGAAAGGAGGAGCAATTCTGGAGCGTATCAATTGCACCACAGGGGGGAAGAATACATATTCTCCTAATCTTCTGCTTACAGTCATTTAAATAGGACTTTTAACCCCTTGAATGCTAGAGTTGTCTTCAAAGCAAT